>VBSM01000949.1:3235059-3263371 GCA_008086735.1 Cheirogaleus medius
AGTGTGATGTGCACCGTCTGGGGGATGGTCACGCTTGAAGCTCTGACTCGAGGGAGGGAGGGCATGGGCATTATACATAACCTTAACATTTGTACCTCCATAATATGCTGAAATAATAAAAAAGAAAAGAAGTGGATCTAATGAAGATAGAAAGTAGATTGATGATTACCAGAGGTCTGGAAGGGTAGGAGGTAGCGAGGGATGTACACTTGAAAGTGGCAAATCTTATATGAATATTTTACCTCAATTAAAAAAATCATTTAAAAAAGAAAAAAAGAAAAAGGTATGCAATGAATGCATAAAATATATGTAGAAACTAGTCTATTTGTCTGTTAATTGACTATTAATATTATTGGTAAGGTTTCCAGTCAACAGAAGGCTATTAGTAATTAAGTTTTGGGGGAGTCAAAGTTATACTTGGATTTCCAACACGGGTGGGGTTGGCACCCCTAACCCATATTTTGTTCAAGGGTCAACTGAACTTTCTAATACATACAAAAGCTGAAAACAGACCTTCACTGTAAGAAAAGTTAAAAACCAAAAACTTGTTCTTCGAGTAAATTAAAATTATTTGGATAAAAATATACCTAAACCCCCAATTTAGGGAGAGAAGAGATGGTATTTAGTAAGTACCTGAAATAAAATAAGAGCCACAAAGAGAGCTGAGCTTTCTAGCAGCCAAGGGGAAAAACTGGAGGTGACAGCAGAGTAAGGCATAGATTTCTTCTTCTCTATTAACATCAAGCTTGAATATTTTTATGAAAAGAAAATAAATGTCCCTAGCACTCTGGGAGGCCGAGGCGGGAGGATCGCTCAAGGTCAGGAGTTCGAAACCAGCCTGAGCAAGAGTGAGACCCTGTCTCTACTAAAAATAGAAAGAAAGTAATTGACCAACTAAAAATATATATAGAAAAAATTAACCGGGCATGGTGGAGTATGCCTGTAGTCCCAGCTACTAGGGAGGCTGAGGCAGTAGGATCGCTTGAGCCCAGGAGTTTGAGGTTGCTGTGAGCTAGGCTGACGCCACAGCACTCACTCTAGCCTGGGCAACAAAGTGAGACTCTGTCTCAAAAGAAGAAGAAAAAAAAAAGACAAAGAAAATAAATGTCATATACTTTTCTCTGGGCTAAAAATCAATGTGGTACCACATGGTGTGAGGGTTTCTATGTTAAGTTGTAATACACTGCTTTCTTTCAGAGTATACAATCCTCATCCCAAGCATCTACTGACCACCATCAAAAGAGGTAAGCTGAGTGGCCATCTCTTGCTACCATCAGTGCTGTTGTTAAAAGCTTTGAAAATGTTAGGCATTTTATTAACCATAAATCATTTGTTTAATGTGGCTTTTACTTTAAATATGGAGCTTTCTCTTTAGGATTGCAGTTTCCAAATCAAGGGTCAAATTGAACAAAGGTGTTCATTTCTGGGCATAAGTGCTGTCTATGAAAGGCTTTCCTCTGTGCAACAACAACCAACCAATATGCCAACTACAAGAGTGGGTCCAATTCCTTGTGGCTAATAAAGAAGCAAAGATTATTTACATCTCTCAGTTAAAAGCCAAGTTTCACCTTTATTTTACCAAAATAACCTGCTTGTCTTGTTCTCAGTCTTGTAAGCAGTTTTGGGATTAGAAAGAAGGTTTTCTTACAATAGCTGAATCTTAAAATGCAAAGATTATTTTCCCTGGGTTAAATCAAATGAGTATTCATGTCCCATTGTGTACCTCCCAGTAGGTGCTGCCTCATTGGCTCTGCTTAGATCTGTTTTCCTTTCACCTTTCCACTTGGCTTCTGAGTCTTGAAATGACATTAGAGCTCTTTATGTTTGGAGATCAAATTAACTATTTAGCCAAATCACTAAAGTGGAGGGTATAATGCTCAGAAGTAAGCATTTCATTTACAAAAATGCACGTTATCTAATGCAGTAAATGATGATAGTGTGTCTTTAGGCCATGGTTGTTTCATCATTTGGGGAAATAATAAAGACTTTTCATTTTCTCCCTTAGATCATAAGTGCTGCGTTATTAGTGCCATCTCAGCGTTAAACCAGGTTGCAAGCTGCTTATTCTTCAAAATGAAGCTTTATTTTTTAGTTTAATTGCTTTTTCAGGAGAATTATTAACTTCCGGAAGAGAAGAAAAAATTAAAGCAGCTGAGGCTGTGGTTCAGTGTATTTGAAGCTAAAAAACACATTTCTAAAACTAATGCAACAATACTGTACCATTATCAAGAATATTATTAGGGAATATACATAGCAGGATAATTATAGAAGGAAGATCTTTTAAATGCCAGGTGTGAGTGCCATCTGTACTTTTCTGTTAGGTGCTCTTCACATGCTGAATAAAGAAACTACCCTATTGTCCTGAGAGACCAGATAATGCCCAAACTCCTGGAACTTTTAAAAAATAAGTCTCCACTAAACTTTACATCCCAATCAATCACCAAATTCTAGATTGAACCTCCTTAATATCTATCAAATTCATCACTCCTCATTGTCACAAACTTCCGCTGCATGTTCAGAACTGGGGCGTTTGCTATCCATCACCACCATCTCCCCCCTGCCAACTGGCTTCCCATCTTCCAAACCTATACCAGTTGCAGAATGATCTTTCACTAAGTCAATTCTATGCTATTCCCTCAGATGGTTTAAACACCACATAAATTTCTGTTATAAATCGCAAATAGTAAAATACCAGAGTCCAGAATTTCATGGGCTGATTTGATCATCTCTTTGCCTCTCCTATTTCTAATAGAGGGATCAACTAATCTGTGGTATGTCTCCTTCACTCCATTTAGATTACTCTAATTGCTGCGTGTCTCAAACCTATTAACTGCTACTGTAGACTAAGATTAGAAGATTGAGACAAGGAAGTGGAAGTTGTGGGAAGAGACACACAAATAGGCCTAAAGAAGTTGGCAAAAGTGTAAGAATCTCATATTCCATGTCAGTTACATATTTATAAATACATATCATGTTACATTCTTTGCAAGTGAAGTGGGGTTATTTTCATGTTTCACCAGAAATATGTGTTTGAGTCCAAGTGTCTGTCTACTTTTTTTCCCCAAATACTTTTACTAGTTCTAAAATTGGGTGAACATAACAAATGGTGCTAAAACAACTGGATATCTACATATAAAAAAGTACATCTAGACATAGACTTTTTACCCTTCACAAAAATGAACTCAAAATCGATCCTAGATCTAAATGTAAAATTAAGAACTATGAAATTCCTAGAAGATAACATAGGAGAAAATACAGATTATCTTGGTTATGACAATGACATTTTGGATACAACACCAAAGATATGATGTAGAAATAATTGATAAGTGAGATTCATTAAAATTAAAAACTTCTCTGTAAAAACATTGTCAAGAGAATGAGAACATAACTCACGGACTAGAAGAAAGTATTTGCAAAACACATATCTGATAAAGCAAAGTATTTGCAAAACACATATCTGTTATCCAAGAAAAAAAAAAAACAAAGAACTCAGCAATAAGAAAGCAAACAAGCCAATTAAAAATGGACTAAAGACCTGAACAGACACTTCTCTAAACAAGATATACATATGGCAAATAAATATACGAAAAGATGTTCACAATCATATGCCATTAGGAAATTACAAATAAAATGGCAATGAGATGCCAATACATATCTATTAGAATAGCCAAAATTAAAAACCTTGACAACACCAAGTGCTGGTGAGGATGTTCATCAATAGGAACTCTCTCATTCATTGCTCATGGGAATGCAATATGGTACAGACACTTTGGAAGACAGTTTGTCTTCCAAAAATCTTAGAAAACTAAGACTCTTAGAAAACTAAAATTCTTAACATATGATCTAGCAGCCACACTCCTTGGTATTTACCCAAATGAGTTGAAAACTTATGTCACACAAAAACCTGCACAAGAATGTTTATAACACCTTTATTTATAATTGCCAAAACTTAGAAGCTAGCAAGATGTCCTTTAGTAGGTGAATGGATAAATAAATTGTGGTATGTCCAGACAATGGAATATTATTCACTGCTAAAAAGAAATGAACATCACGGGCCGGGCGCGGTGGCTCACGCCTGTAATCCTAGCACTCTGGGAGGCCGAGGCGGGTGGATAGCTCAAGGTCAGGAGTTCGAAACCAGCCTGACCAAGAGCGAGACCCCGTCTCTAAAAAAAAAAAAAAAAAAGAAATGAACATCACATTATATGAAGACATGAACCTTAAATGTACTTCACTAAGTGAAAAAAAGCTGCAAAGCTTACATACTCTATAATGCCAACTATATGACATTCTGGAAAAGGCAAAACTATGGAGATAATAAACATATTAGTAGTTGCCAGAGGTTAGAGAAGAGGGAGATATAAATAGGCAGCACACATAGGATTTTTAGTTGAAACTATTCTGCATAACACTACCATGATAGATGCATGCCATCATACCTTGGTCCAAACTCATGTAGTGTACAACACCAAGAGTGAACCCTAATGCAAACAATGGACTTTGAATGATAATGTTATGTCAATGTAGGTTCATCAATTGTAAAAAATGTACCACTTTGATGTTGAACATTGATAGTAGAAAAGAGATATATGGGAACTCTGAACTTTGTGCTCAATTTTGCTGTGAACCTAAAACTGCTCTTAATAAAGACTATTTTTAAAAATGGTTGAAACAGATTCTGAAGGTAGCATTCCTTAACTATTGTTTCTTGTCTTCCTCTTCTCTGTGAAAGAAAGCAGGAAGCAGGAATCAATACATATCAAGATATATATATATATATATATAATCAAGATATATATGTTTGAATAAATCTTTAAACTGCTATTTTAATTATAATCCTCCTTGACATATTCATAAAACATCTCATGCACATTACATATTTATAAAAAAAATCTCATTTTAGCTCACACTTTATGCTTAGAGATGTTTTCACATATACTAGTTTTTTAAAATTACTTTCAACAAATTGATAGTGGGTTTTTTTGTTGTTGTTGTTGTTTTTTGAGACAGAGTCTCACTCTCTTGCCTGGGCTAGAGTGCTGTGGCGTCATCCTAGCTCACAGCAACCTCAAACTCCCAGGCTCAAGTGATCCTCCTGCCTCAGCCTCCCGAGTAGCTGGGACTACAGGCATGCACCATCATGCCTGGCTAATTTTTTTTCTATTTTTAGTTGTTTGGCTAATTTCTTTCTATTTATACTAGAGACGGAGTCTCGCTCTTGCTCAGGCTGGTCTCGAACTCCTGAGTTCAAGCAATCCTCCTGGCTCGGCCTCTTGGAGTACTAGGATTACAAGCATGAGCCACCACACTTGGCCTTGATAGTGGTTTTTGAGTGTCACTTAGTTCTTCTATGATAAAGATGGGACTCGAACTCATGAGCAACCATGTAAAATTCAAATCAAACACAGAATCTGTTACAGAGCATAGCAGATAATAGGTATGTAATAAAATTTTAGCAAATTTGCTGAATAAACTCAACTGTCTTTTCATTTTGACTTTTTATACCCAAGTGATTGGTGGACATTTGATAGTAGATGAAACTAATCTGGTTACCTAAGCTTAATGAATAAATACATACGCTTTTAAAAGAGTTTAGCATTTCTAAATTTCATAACTGTTAATGTTCAGTAAATACATACTTTAAAGGAAAAGGAATTTCCTTAGATAGCATATGTTATAGTTCAGCTATTTTTGGATATTCTAGAGAAGTTTTATAATGACTACTTTCTGGAATGTCATATTCTTTCCCAAATTGTCGGTCTTGATGCCAACTAGTGTGACTTGCTAGTGTTTGGTTCACATGCCCAGAGAAAATGTCAAATTCTCACTAAATTAAGCAGTTTCATTTATGTGACTGCCTCCTTTACCTTGGTATCAGTTTTCCCTGCCATTATATTGAATATCACCAGAAAATAAGAAAAGCTAAAGTCTCCACTTTTAACTCTCTCTTTTAACTATTAAAAATCAAGTCATTCTTTCATGTCTTCAAATTATATGTTATGGATTATTTGACATACACATTATATAACAGAATATATTTTTAAAATGCTCCACCTCCAAATATATTTGTATTATGGAGAGACTGGTGTTATGAACATTTATTGAATTGTTACTACATGACAAGCAC
The DNA here is from genome assembly GCA_008086735.1 of Cheirogaleus medius. NCBI lineage: Eukaryota > Metazoa > Chordata > Mammalia > Primates > Cheirogaleidae > Cheirogaleus > Cheirogaleus medius. The sequence continues at coordinate 3,241,187 of VBSM01000949.1, forward strand.
AGGTGTTTCAGAAAATACCAACCAGCGAATTGAGGAAGGTTTTGTTTCTTTTCAAAGAAAATAATTTACAAGGCCTAGGTGTAGGAGACCACAAGGGCTAGTGCCAAAACCCACAAGTTAGTTGCAACTGTGATAGTATAACTGGGCCGTAGGGATAAGAGAAAGAAGGAAATCAGAAATCAGAAGGAGACCATCAGATCAAGCCTTACTAGTCAAAATGTGGCCCACAGAATAGCAATATTGAATTCCCCTAGAAGCTAAATAGAAAGGAAAAAACTCAGGCCCAACTCCAGACCTACAGATTTTGAACTATATTTTCACAAACTTCCAAGGTGATTTGACCTATAGAATTTAAACTATATTTTCACAAATTTCCAAGGTGATTTGAATACATGTTAATGTTTGACAAATACTGGTGGACAAGACACCCCCTTAAAATCAGTAACTCTGGGTCAAGGAACACAGCCAGCCCAAGGTGATCTCATAGGGAGAAAAACTGGGAAATAAATATTCTGACATTACTATCCTGCATGACATTCTTGAGTCCCTGAAGGAAGTCCTACTGTCTGAGCTCAAGACCCTAATTAATCAGTCTCTCAAAAACTGAATTTACTAAATTAGAAGCTTTTAAAGGACAAAACATTATGCAATCAATCTGCTGGTAAACTAGAGGTCATATAGGTCCTGCTAAGAAACTCTGGGTCCCATGCACATTACCTAAACTTAGCTTTTCTGCAAACCATAATGATTGAGGCCAGAGGCTACAGAGGAGTTGGAGTTAGAGCCCAGTAAGGACTTATATGAGAAGACCTTGAAACTTCACAAAAATCAGAGAAGGTACCTAAACACTTTATATTGCAGAGATTTAATGTATGGTAGGACAGAAAAAATAACTACTATGTTAATTATTGAGTGTGAGATATATGTAAAAAACTGCAATAGTTTTCATGTATATTAGCTTTTATACTACTTACTTAAAACAATTCTATGTGATGGGTACACTTGCCCAGTCAAAGTGATCCTAGATGGGTACCAGTAGCATCTATGAGAAACCATCATTGCACAGCTATATCCACTTGCTTCAACTACATACACTTCCTTCTCCCATTAGGCTTTTTTCACCCAGGCACCAAAGCTCCTTGCACATAAATTAGGATATATATATATATATATATATATAGAGAGAGAGAGAGAGAGAGAGAAAGAGAGAGATGTGTGTGTATGTATATACACACATTTGAATGATTATGGATGTTTGTAACAAAAATATATTGTTCTCCTTCAAGATGTAATTAGTTTGAATTTTTAATATGTTTGTGTTTAGCTCTGTGGGAGCATTCTTTGTATAGGATCTTGCTTGAATTATCGTTCTCCAAAGAATATAGCTATGAATAGAGAATAGAAAGACTAGGATCCTTATCTGGCATGGTCCTTCAGAGATTATGAAAATCCTCCATTTCTTAGTAACTTTTCCAGTAAAATAAAAAATGTGATTTTTTTCTTTCTTACATAACTGTTATTTAAAAAAATAGTTAATAAAAAAGAATACGATATGTTAACCACATTCAGATGGTCCAGAGGAACTCAATACTCCTCTCTCAAGCATATGTTCAGGTAGGAAAGTCTACCTTACTATCAGTTAAGTTCCTTTATGGGGTTAATGTATAAAGAAATAGTTAACTGATTATAAATAGTGTTCTATTTTATAGATAAGGCACAGAGATATCAAAGTGAGTTAAATTTCCACATTTAGTAAATGGAAAATTTAGTGTCTACTTTACTTTTATACTAGAATATTTTGAAAAATTTAGTTTAGAAGTTGTTTTAACAGCATACTTCTTGGAATTATGATTATAGAATTATACTAATTCTTTCTTCTTTTTCCCCTTATTCCCATTCTAATGAGTTTTCGGCAGGCAGGTGTGTGTGGTGGGGGGTGGGGAGTGGGGAGTAATACAATTTGTATCAGATCAGACAGTATAAATCATTATAATTGAATTTTAGATATTGTGTGTTATCCCAAACACAATATCCATCATCACTGCTTCCCTTGCTTTCTAATCCATTTAAATTATCAGAAAATTGAGGACTATACACTAAATAGCACCATGCATAAGGGGTAAAAATAGAAAATTCAGCTCATCAGTTTTTGATATATCCCCCCAAAATAATGTTTGATCACGAATAATGGACAAAGAACAAAATCTAGACAGGAGAGGCAAGAAACTTTTACTTCCCACTTAAAACACAAAAACAAAGTAAGGTAGTGGTTAAGAGGCTGGATTTAATGGCTTCTGATCATAGTTTTGCCTTTTCCCAGTGATACAATCTTGAACAATGCACTGAAACTTTCAATACTTCCATTGTTTTTACTTGAGTCTCTTGAAAAGCATCTGTTGATTAAAGAGTTACTCGACACCTATTCTGTGGCAAGTAATATTCTAGGTATTAATGACAAGGCAGTAAGAAATCATGCCCTCTGCTTGTGGGAGCTACATATTTTAATGATGGGAGACATGCCAACTTTTTTAATAATTATCTGTCAGGTGGTGGTAAGTGCCATGCTAAGTGTTTGTCAGGAAAGGCCTCTCTCTTGAGCATGTCTGTCAGCCCAAACCCATTCACCCAACAGCCTCCTCCATAACAGGCAATGGAAACTCATTGAATAATATAAACGTAAGGGAACAGCAGAGTTTTGCTAAAGTTCAGTGCAAATGTTCTATATTTTTAACTATGCATTCTGTGTTTTTATTTGCTAAATCTGGCAGTCCTCCTTGGAAACCTACCAAACAGTAAGGGCTTTGACCGTTACTGTGTGAGAGACAGGGAGCTATGAAACCATTTTGAATATCATGTGTTAAAAGGATCACTCTGTGTGCCCTGTTGTAAGCAGTCTATAGGGGGTTAAGAATAGAAGTAGGAAAGCAAATTGGGAAACATGGAATGATGACGACTTCAACCAAGGTCTTAGCATAATTTTTACAAGTGTAATTGACAAGATTAGAAGAGGTTTGACTGTGGAGTTGTGGGAAAATAGAGTGGTTGAAGACAGTGTCAGTTATTTTGCTGTGAACCATTGTGTGACCAATTGCCCTCATCTGCCTCCCGAACACTCTACAGCTTTTTATATTGTATGCTGGACCTTTTGTCCCAGGCTTTAAGAATTCGGTCTTCTCTCTTTCCATTTCCTTCTCAGAATTTTATTATGTGGGTCTTGGTATTTTCTTCTATAGGACGCAGAAGGAGGCAAAAATTAGACTGACAATTGTAGAATGATTTGTGGGCTGGAAAGGGTTAATGGTTCATTCTGTAATACTCTCTGTATGTATATATCACACACAAGTATATATGTATACATCATATTGTATATAATTTTGTCATACTTTGTTCCAAAGCAGATTTTCATAATGTTAGTAGGATAGGTGATTTTATCTAAAAGAGAATATAAGAATCTTATGTAGATATTTTTACTCCAAATGCATTAACTCAGAAAATTAGTAATTAATATGAATTTATCTAAAGTAAGACTTTGTATAAGTAGTAGCTAGAGTTATTTGGAAGACTCTTTGAAATACGTACCTAAAAAATTACAATAAGTTTATACTCCAGAAACACATACACTTTATCTAGACAAAGTATTTATGAAAGATTATAAAAGAGCTATCATTGCAGTATCTTTCAAGTTGGCATTCTGTGATGAAATTAAAAGAAAAAGAAACATGAGTATGTGATATTTATCTATATCAGTGGATCTTCAGATTGGAAATAAACTTGAATACAAATATTAGTATTGTAGACAATAATTGAAAGGTTGAATTCAGATGAAAAACAGTAATGAGCCATTGACATCTCAGAAGAAAAGGAGAAAGGAGTTGCAGAGTAGGGTGGAACACCAAAGGGCTAATGGACTTTGGATCTGAAGCCCAATAAATCTACAAGTCTCCCTTCAATGAAGCTGAGTTTTTGTTTATCATTAAAGGAGAAAACCAAAGGCACAAGAATATACATCCTACTCTCTGGGGGACTGGCTCAAGCTGTCACAGAAAGTTGGGAACATTTTTAATTGTGACAGTTCATGCATCCACCAATGTCTGACATAGGGATGTGGAGAAGCAGTCATGCTTTGCTTCCTTCAAAGATCATAAAAAGTAGAGAGAAAGAGAGAGGGAGAAGGAAATGCATAGCAGAGTTAGGATTATGAGGGGATAGAGTTAGCAGGAAAAGGTTTCAAAGAAACAAATCCCTTTGTTTTGGTTGGCCAAAGTTGCCCTATTATCCATTATTTGATTTTATACATGTATCCTTTTCTACTGATAAAACTAGCTAACATTACAAATTTCATTTTTAGGACAGGGAGCAGGATGCAGCTTGTGGTTTACTTGAAATGTAAGTGGAATTTCTTATAAAACACAAACCCAAAACAAGGGATATTGTTATATATATGCATATGTTATATATATATGTCTGTGTGAACATCTTTTATTGAAAACCATACATACCAGGTTATATTTCAGGCATTGTGAATACAGGATTTAATTAATTAATCTTCACAACAATCTTAATCTGGAAGTCAAAGCTAGCTTTTTTATATTTTTCTTATGAATAAGCAGAATCCCAGACAAATTAAAAAATTTTATCAAGATTATATAACTAATGAATGGCAGAGCTGAGATTTAAATTCAGGACTACCTGATTCTAAAACCTATGCAATTTCTACAAGGCTGGATTGCTTTTTGAGAGCTATACATATTATATATACTTTGTACTGGGTGACCACATGATTTTTCTTCCCAACTGAGACACTTTTGTCTAGGACAAATTCTAAATAGAACAGCAGGATACCAGGTGTAAACCTAGACTGTCCTAGACAAATAGGGATATGCAGTCACCCTAGCTGTGTGTAATGAATGTGTTATTGAGTGAGATCATATAATATTCCTACCTGTAGGATTCTTCTTCTTGAGAATCTGAACTATTACCTAATCTGCATTTATAAAATGTAGTCTTGCATCCAATTTGCAGGAATTATTCATCAGAAATGGTTGATTTCCTGCCTTTACTCAGATTTGTGTAAGTGACTCAATTATAATCAAGAAACAGCAGAGCACGCAATGTAACTCTGCAATCACCAGTATGGATCTCAAGTTCTGATGGGATGCTTCTCTGATATTAAATGCAAGCTGAAAAGAGGACAGAGAATAAATGAAGTATTTGCACTTCACCATTTCTGGCAAACTAATAGTACATTTTCTTCATTTCACAGGATCGGTTCCCTACATTGCTATCTTGACATATCTAGGTATTCTAGAAATACATCAGTGTGAGAAAAATAAATAAGCATTGATAGTGAACAACGTGTATTAGAGTTCTCCAGAGAGACAGAATTAATAAGATATATAGACGTACAGAGATATAGATATATATGAATAGATGTATAGATATAGGTAGACATATGAGATAGTCCCAGGATTTATTAGAGGAATTGGCTCACATGATTATGGGGGCTGAGAAGTCTGAGAAGTCTGACAATGGGCCGTCTGCAAGCTGGAGACTCTGGGATGCCAGTAGCGTGGCTTAGTCCAAGTCTGAAAGCCTCAGAATCAAGGAAGCTGATAGTATTAATATAGTTCTCAGTTTGAGGCCCAAGACCTGAGAACCCAGGGGGACTGCTGGGTTAAGTCGAGTCCAAAGGCTGGAGAGCCTGAAATTTTGATGTTCAAGGGCAGAAGAAAAGTGTCCTAGTTCCAGAAGAGAGAGAAGAGATGACCTTTTATTTGCCTCTTTTGTTCTATTATGTCCCCAGCCAATTGGATGGTGCCTGGCCACATGGAAGGTGAATCTTCACCACCCAGTCCACCGACTCACACACCAATCTCCTCTGCAAACACCCTCACAGACACACACAGAAATAATGCTTTAGTAGTTCTGTAGGTATCTCTTCATCCAGCCAAGTTAACACCTAAACTTAACCAACATACAATGCAATTACACATGCTTTAATGCACATGAGAGATAAGACTCATCAACAGTAAAAACTGATCGCTGGCAAATGGATCTGTCTCTATCCTTCTTTTGGTGGCATCTTATAGGAGAGCTCAGAAAGCTCCAGCTGCTTAACATCAAGTCACAGATTTCTGTCTTCCTCGTGGGCTTTGGAAAAGTCACTTTCCCTTTTTGGACCTCTTTAAAACGAGGCATTTATTCAGTAAGGTACAGGAGAGCAATATAGAAAACAGACTATCTGCACTACTCTGATCCCAGGCTCACCTGTCCAGGGGCCCTTTATGCCTAGAAAAGTCCATAGCATATAGTTAGTGCTCAACAAATATTTGTGAAAACTGTACATATTTCACAGTATCAGTCAAAAGAGAAAGTTAAATGTTCTAATCAGAAACAACAGCATATTGAAGCAAAATGTTGGCTGGGCATAGTGGTTCACACTTGAAATCCTAGCACTCTAGGAGGCTGAGGCTGGAGCATTGCTTGAGCTAAGGAGTTCGAGACCAGCCTGAGCAAGAGCAAGACTCTGTCTCTCTCCTAAAAATAGAAAAATTAGCCAGATGTCGTGAAATGGGCTGTAGTCCCAGCTATTGGAGAGGTTGAGGCAGGAGGATCACTTGAGCCCAGGAGTTTGAGGTTGCAATGAGCTATGGGGAAACCGCTGTACTATAGCCAAGGCAACAAAATGAGACTTTGTCTCCAAAAAATAAATAAATAAATAAATAAAAAGCAGAATGCTGGGAAAATAACATAAGCCCAAGGATAAGTTCTTCTTTAACATTTGCTTCAAAGTTGAATGTATTTTTTTCTAGATATATTATATGTATATTTTACATGTTTCATAAGACATATGCAATTATGAAAAGATTATAATCTCTCTGAACCTTTCCTAAAGGAATCCATCCTATAGTGGAATGTGGAGGCAATTTATAATTGTGTGTTTTTTTTTATTTGGAAGAAAATTTAAAAGACCCATTCGTTTCACTGATAACATGTTTTATAAATATATTTAAAAGCATTTGGAGGATGACAGAGACCAAACAAAGATGGTTTTGAAGGAACTTTGAAAGGTTTTGGGACATATGTTTCTATCATTATGCCAGAAAAAAAATTAACCTTCACCTGATGAAGGTTTTAACCTTTTTAACCTTCCTCTCCCTGGAGGGGTTAAAATCGAACTTCCAAATAATAACCAGAAGAAAGAGATTTAAAAAACTAAAATCAGTTCCCTATGGGTAATGGTTATATCTGGATGGTAGATTGGGAAAAGACAGAAAATTCTATACTTTATTACACATCCTTCCTCCTATCCCTTATTTTTAATATTTTTATCCATACATGTATATTGCATTGATTAAATACGTTTGTCAAGTATTTAAAAGAAGACTACAGAATGAACTATTTCAACTGTCAACAAATTGTTCTTTATGCAAAACTAAAGTTTTCTGTCACATTGGGTAGTACAAATTACTTCTCTTTACCAGTGAGAATCTAACCCTAAAACTTGAAAGCCAGTTCTGGGCCTTTTAGGCTCACCTGTGATATTATCCTACAATATTTATCTCCAATCTAATAATAAAATTTATTCTTACCTCTAGTGCTATGTTTTGTCCAGCCCAGTTGGTTTCAGCAGGATCTACACATTAACAGTCAAAGAGAAATTGTTCTAGAGTTCCAAGAACTGAATGAATTGAGAAGGTCATCTAATGAGGTTTTATTTGTGATACTTTAAGAAAAGACAACTCTTGGCTGGGTGTGGTGGCTCATGCCTGTAATCCTAGCACTCTGGGAGGCCGAGGTAGGAGAATTGCTTGAGGTCAGGAGTTCGAGACCAGCCTGAGCAAGAGCGAGACCCTGTCTCTACTAAAAATAAAAAGAAATTAGCCATACAACTAAAAATAGAAAAAATTAGCCGGGTGTGGGGGCACACACCTGTCTGAGGCAGGAGGATTGCTTGAGCTCAGGAGTTTGAGGTGCTGTGAGCTAGGCTGACACCACTGCACTCTAGCCCAGGCAACAGAACAAGACTTTGTCTCAAAAAAACCCAAAAACACAAAACAAAACAAAAAAAAACACACTTACTCTATCATCACTTTTCTCAAAGAATCATTAATGTTGGGTGCTTTCTCACATTCCATCCCTTCCAAGGCATCCATGTACCTTTGTGGTGTTCTGGAACCTAGAAAAGGGGTTCTGTGGTGAGAGGAGTTATGGCCCCCAAGAGAATTCCACCCTGGGAATTTGAAGTGATATCATGCCTGCAAATATGTTACTGTACATGACAAAAGAGACTTTGCAGATGTAATTAAGGTTACTAATTGGTTACTCTAAAAGTGGGGAGATTATTCAAGATTATCTGTGTGGCTACAATAATCACATCTCTTAAAAGCAGAGAACATGCTCTGGCTTATGACAGAGAGAAAAGCAGAAGGAGAAGCCAGAGAGATTCAAAGTATGAGAAAAATTTGATGCTCTGTTGAGTTAAAGCAAGGATTTGAAGTATTGAGAATCCTTTAAGAAGGATTTGAAGACGGGGGTGCCCAGGGACCTCAGTCCAACAATCTCAAGGAATTGAAATCTGTCAATAACTTAAATGAGCTTGAAATTGTGTTCTTCCCTAAGAGCCTCCAGACAAGTACCTAGATGGGAATCTTAATTTTGGCCCCATGGGATCCTAAGCAGGGAAACCAGCTCAGCAATACTGTGCTTGGATTTCTGACCTATGGAAACTGTGAGGTAATAAATCTGTACTGTTTAAACTACTAAATTTGTGGTAATGTTATTACAGGAATAGGAAACTGATACAAGTTCTACCATTGCCATTTAACCTGCCAAAAACCTGGGGCTTGCATAAGTTAACTATATTACAAACAAATCTAGCTTGCAATGTTAGTCCAGTCCCATGGATCATACATACCCAGGTCTTCTGACGCCTACATTTATACTCTTATGTTCACTGCAACAATTCTCAAACTTTAGCATGAATCAGAATCACCTGGAAGGCTTTTTAATATGCCATTTTCTGGTACTCATCCCCAGAGTTTCTGATTCAGTAAGTCTTGGGTGCAGCTAAAGAATTTGCATTTCTAATATGTTCCCAGATGATGTTGCCACTACTTCTCTAGAGATCTCACTTTGAGAACCAGTAGTTTACAGGATGCTGTTGTTCCTCTTAATTTTATTTTTAATCTTCTCTGGAAAGGGCTTGTTATCTGAAGTTTAGAGTTGCTATAGTGGTCCTTTAAAAGGGGACATGAGAGTATTATCATGATGCCTTGTGCCCATTTGCGCTTGAGAAATGGAAGCAAGGGCCGTGCAGCATCTGCCTAAACTGCTTTTGAGAGACAGTTCAATGAAAATCATTCAGTTCTATCTTGTGGCAAAAATGTTAACCACACACCCACCTGTATTAGATTTCACTCAAACTCAGCAAGAAAAGATTTTCTGTTCCTCTTGTCAGGTATTTTTTAACCTTTAGCACAAATAGAGTCCCTATTGTCAAGAACTTAGGAATTAAAAAGTCAATGGACAAACAACAGAAAATCTATGTTTCAGAAATTGCCCAGGAAAAGCATAATAGTTCAAAGAAGGTAACCATGTCCTACAGAATAATAGAACTAAATTAGTTCACATAAGAGGAAGAAAAATGGAGTTGGATACATCTTAAGACAAGCAGAAACAATCTTTCCATTTTTTATGTAAGGAATGTAAAACAAATGATGCTCATCAAAAAGTACCTCTTGACCTTATATATTCTTTTCACATTAGATGAATTTTGAATTTTTAGCAAATTTACTGAGGTACGGTTTATTTATTGTAAACTTCACTCGTTTTAGATGTCGAATTTAAGGATTTTTAGCATTTTTACCGAGTTGTTGTCAACCATCACCACAATCCAGATTTAGATTTTAATTATCCCAACAATACTCCTTGTGCCATTTTACAGTTAGTCCTCATTCCCCATCCCCAGTCTCTAAACAGCCAGAATTTACTTTCTGTCTTTATAGATGCCTTTTCTGGACATTTCATATAAATGGAATGATACAATACGTGTTCTTTTGTGCCTGGCTTCTTTCACATAGCACAGTGTTTTTAAAGTTCATCCACGTTGCGGCTTGTTTCAGTATTTCATTTCTTTTTAATTCTGATGAGTATTCCCAATTGACTTTTGTACGTTATAATATTGGAAGTGTGTAACAGGAATAGCTCCCTCTTCCAAACAGTTTAATTTCTACATTACTGTTCCTCAAAGTTTTCCACCAAAGGCAGAGGTGGGGGAGGGGCACAGGGTTGGGTGTTTGACCCACACTACTTACCCGCCTTTTTAGAGAAAGTCCGAGGCAGGAAGATTGCTTGAGGTCAGGAGTTTGAGACCAGCTGAGTAAAAAGCGTGACTTTCCTCCACAGAAAATAGAAAAATTAGCCGGCGTCGTCGCGTCCACCTGTAGTTTCAGTTCCAGCTGAGGCGGGAGGGTCGCCTGAGTCAGGAGTTGGCGGGAGTTTGCCATTGCAGCCACTGCACTCTCGCTGGGCTACAGAGTGAGACCTTATCTCCACAAAAAAAAAAAAAAAAAAAAAAAAAAAAAAGAGGGTTTGGGTTCAAGAATTACTGAACGATAGGCAATAACCGAAAATTTACTCAGTATGTTCCAAAAATGTTGAAGTATAGGTTGAAGGGAGACTATCAGTGCCTCGTATTTTCTGTCTCTCACACGGACTGAGACATTCAGGGGTGAGGCGCCCGCGCCGCATGCGCAGTGGGGAGGTCGCCATCTGGCCTCAGGCACGGTTGTGTCTGACCAGCTCCTAAAGACGCTCGGTGGCTCTTGTGAGTTCTTTGTCACGCTGTGACCTGCTGGTACCGAGAGATCTATACGGAGGGCACTGAGACACCCTAGAGCTGGGAAATGGTGAGTGTGAGGCACCTGGTGTCTCGAGCGGACGGTAATTATTAGAACCTGCTGTGGCCTTGGGTCCCGGGTCTCCTTTGGTCAGCTCCAGAGTCTGAAGACCCCACTGAGCTGACCCCACCGGCCCAGCTCAGCCCTCAGTCCCCTCAGTGGGGGCTGGGATAGTAGCTGGGACCTCAAGCGTCTTGTCCTATCTTCGTGACCCTGTCCCAGAGCAGTCTTTGGGCAGCTCTGCCTTGCAGCCACACATTACGCAGATTGTCCCCACTAGTTAGTGGGGTTCATGCATTTGAGAATCCATTTGGGTCAGAACCATAAGGTGAATTCAGGGAGAGTTTCCTAACTTGTGCGAACTGAAGCCTGGGGAGGGAGAATTTCTTTGCTGCCAGGGCAGAGAAGGATGCGTGGCGCTCCCAGAGGTCTTTCCTGTGGCTGCTCAGACACCCCTGACCTTCGTCACCACGGACTAATTCCCTGTAGGGCTCACATCTCTCAAGCTTGGGAATGTATTTGACCTTCTCTACGTGAGTTTTCCTTTTGAGCTGTGGGAAAACAGATATTTTATCAGAACTGATTAGAACATTTATTTCTTCCCTTAGGATTCCTTGATCAAATGTTGCCACCCTTAATTCTACTTTCCCTTAGCACTTGGTAATTTTATTGCCTCGTGTGAATGTGTACAAATTTTAGTTTCCTGAGGGAAAATGTGAGTTGTCTGTGAGATGTCAGTAAAACAAAGTCGTGGAACAAACAGAATTTTTGTTCTTTTTAAGAGAGAAAATCTCAAAATGTGACATTGGGGTATTTAAGTTCTCACGTATAGCTTTATTATATCACTATTTGTGTGTACAAAACGTCCCTAGAAAAGTTTAAATTTTAAGGGCTATCCATTCGTTAGGCAATTGAATTCCTATTTTGACTGATATAAGGAAAGTTACTAAAAGCATAAGTATATCCTTGAAAATACTAATACACTTAAGAGTTTGATACTCAAGCCCCAATGTATTATAATGCGTTACTTCCTGTAAAATTCTCCAGTGTTAGATAAAGTGAAAGGACAAACAATGTTGCCCTTTGTGATTTTAATTAGAAAGACATTTGAAAATGTTTATAGTTTTCAAATTTGCAAATTTTCCATAGTTTGCAGTTCCATAACCCAAAGTCTAAAAGATTAAGTCCTAGAATGGTTTTCTGTGTAGAAAAGTTAACTTTTTAAAAAAAAAATTAGTTAAAATAAAGACCTGAAATTTTTAAAAAATCTTTATCCTATGGAATTAGAAGTGGGGAGTTCTAGTGTGTTACTCTTAAAGTCCTACCATATTCATCTTTCTGCACTTCTCTTTCTCCTCTGTTTAGAATCCACAGGGCTCTCAATTACATATTCGATATAGTTCCAAATCATTCATATGGCTTACAACATCCTTTGTGAACTAGCTTCCAGACTCATTAATTTTTTTCTTTTCACTTTAATCTCTTTGCTTTTGTTGTTCTGGAATTTTTTGAACTTCGCCTTTCTTAATGCTCATTGCCCTTGCAATTATTTATTTAAAAACTGTACCTTGATATCAATGTCAATATTCTGGTTTTGATATTACAATATAGTTTTACAAAATGTCACTATTGGAGAAAAGTGAGAAAAGTGTACACATAGTCTCTTGTATTATTTTTTTACAACTATATGTATATCCAAAGTTTTCTCACTAAAAATTTCAATTAAAAACAGAGAAGCAAAATCCTGCAGTCTTCACTATTTAAACACCATGAGTCAGGGACTGCATGGTTCTTGCTCATTCTTATATCTTTCTTGTTTGACCCAGTGCCTAGGAAAAGTTTTACCTGAATTAAAATCCTCTTGTACATCCCTGTAGAATGCACAAGAGAATTTTAGAATTGTAAAATAAATCCATAATGCTGGTATCCAAGGGCACATAGCTAGTTAGTGCCAAAGATGATTCAACTAGGATCTAATTCCAAAGAACTTGGTCTTTTACTGTAAGTCCTTTTCTAGGCATAGATTTCTGGTTAAATTTACTCCTTCATTCATTTGTTCATAAATATGTGCCAGATTCTCTACTAGGCCTGAGATGTAATGGTAAACAAGATAGAGAGGTCCCTGCTCTCTGGACTTTTAGTCTGATTGGAGAGCCACATCAATCACATTATATGCTGTTTAGACAGTGGTACAAACCAAAATGAGTGCACTGAGAAAAAGAGGCCAGAGTCAATGAAAGCAAATATCAAAGGCAATTACCTAGACTGAGAGGTGAGGAAAAGATTTCTGGAGAGTAAGGCAAGTTAAATTAGATCTGAATACTGAGTACGATTTAATATTCCAGACAGAGGGAATAGCATATGCAAGGGCATTCTGGCAGGAGGAAACAAAGTGCATCCAAGACACTGAAAGGAAGCCATTGGGCTGCCACATAAATAGGAAGGGGGAGGTGACTGCCAGGTTATAGCAGGGCTTCAGGAGCTCTGCTAATTAAAGATTTTGGTCTTTAGACTAAGAGCTATGAAACAATGACTGTTTTTAAACAAAGATGAAAGCTACTTACTATATGATTCCAACAAGAGGCAAATAGGCAACAAATTCCAACAAATAGGCAAAAATAAATTATGAAGACAGTAACACATCAGTAGTTGTCAGGGGCTAGAGGAGAGGGAGAGATGAACAGGCGGAGCACAAAGGATTTTTAGTGCCTGGAAATTATTCTGTATGATACTGTAATGGTGGATACATGTTCTTATACACTTGTCAAGACCCACAGCTCATACAATGCTAACAGTGAGCTCTCTCATGTAAGCTATGGACTTTGGGTAATAATGATGTGTTCATGTAGGTTAAGGTTAATCAGTTGTAACAAATGAACCACTCTGGTGTGGGATGTTGACAGTGGGAGGCTGTGTATAGTTTTGAGGAGGGGATATATGGGAACTCTCTGAATCTTACACTCAATTTTGCCATGAACCTAGAACTGCTGTAAAAAGTAGTCTATTAAAAATAGACTATATATAAAATCATATATAAAATATGATGAGGAATGTTTGTCATGATTAGTTTTATGTTTACAGAGGCTCATTGTGGCTTCTGTAGGGAATGTATTGAGATGGGAGAGTAAAGAGTGAATGCAGGAACTTGTTTGTATGCAATTGCAATTGTCCAGGTGAGAGATAACCATGACTTTGGTGCACCACTGGTTGTCAACCATGGAGTCTGCCTTATATTCAGACATTCACAGTAACTGAAGATTATCTCAGAGTCACTCTGGTGGCACAGCTCTCCTAAGAAGGGGAGTTCTTTCTTCTAAGTCTCATACTGTCCTAATTTTGCCTCCTAGATCTTCCACAGTAACATCGAATGCTATATATTGGGAAAGCATAGCTTTTGAACCACACACCAAAATTCAAATGACACCTCCACCTTTAACTAGCTTTGTGGCATGGGCTAGTTACTAAACTTCTCTGGACCTCAGAATTCTTGGTGATACCAAGCTCTAAGTCATGACTTTACTGGAATCCTAAATCAAGATAAAATAAAAATATATACAGCACAGTGTCTGGTATCTCAAAGTCACTTATCCAATATCGGTTCAATTTTAAAATTATAAAAATATGCTGGTAAATCAGGTATACTATATGATTCAAATTTTGTCTGTACTCTTTCCAAGCATCTTTTGGTATCAGAGTACTGCTTGGGAAAAGTACTGAAGACAAATAAATATTTATTGATACTATAGAACAGAATTTTAAAACTAAGTATGCAGTTCTCAAACAGAGAAACAATACATTTTAAAATGTCCTTTTTAATCCTCATTAATAGGCTCATAATAGATGTTTTAGAAAAGGTAATGTGGAAGAAAATCTTACTGTAAGTATATTCATCATAACAATTAGAACTGAGGATTCAGTTCATGTATCTAATTATAAATGAATGCAACACATTAAACAAAGAGACTGTGGAGTTCACACTTCCTTAATTATGGATTCAAGGGGATGCTAGGTTTGATCATGCTAGTTTCATTTTCATTACTATGTGCTGACATTCTCCTGTAACCTCAGCATAGGTAAGTTTTCTTCCTTGTCATGTACTTTGTGACAGGTTAGCAACAATTCTAACTTCATGCTCCATTTTCTCTGTCTACTGAGGAAATTTGCTATCCATGCACTTTGTTATTTCCTCTGCTTTGTGGCTCTGACCCGTAAGGTGTTTCATGGTGGGAACTGCACTTTGAATACCAACACTTCAATTGCTCTCCCAGCTGAGTACGATCTATGCCACCTTAAGAGGAGGATTTTAATATATAGGTCATCCTTTTACATTAAACAGCTGGTCAAGACCGTGGGCTGAGTTGTTTAAAAAAATGTATCTCGTACTTCCCAGGGTTTTGGCATTTTACCATCATCACACTCAAGGTTCTCTGTGATCTGGCCTCTGCCCACCTCTCAAGGCTTGTCTCCTACTGCAGCCTGGATATTTATGATGGGGGGATATTAAACTGTGTGATATGCCCTAAAGTCTTTATGCCATTTTGTACTTCTGTTCCCTTTGCAGAAGACATTTTCTCTGCCTGTAAGAATCAGCCGTTTCCCTATTCTCTACTTGCTTAAACAATTGCTCACCTTCCAAGATTCCATTGGGTGGCCTTTGTGATTGATACTTTTCTTTCTACCTCTTCACTTTCAGGTGCATTAGAGTTCTTTTTCTATTCCTATAGCTCCCTGGGCATCACTATAGTATAGAATGCACTACATTTAATTGAAGCTATTGGTTTATAAATTTCTTTCTCTGTCTAATCCATACCTGCATCTCCAACACCTCTGTACTTGGAGCATAATCAAGATATTAAGTGCTTATTGAAATGATTAATGTTTTGGAAGGAAGCAAGGGAAACCATGGCACTAATCATTTATTTTACCTTGTTGCAGGTACCATGTTATGTGTTGAATACACAAAATCACCCGGTATAAGTCTTGCCTTTAGATACTTAAAATCTAGAGGAAGAGAGAGATATAAAAATTGACCATAATTCTCTAGCATAGGTAGGTAGAAGCTACCAGTAAGGCCCAGAGAAAGACATCTAAATCAGATTATTGCAAGATCAAAGAAGGCACTTTAGAGGGAAAGAAATAGCTTTGAGTTATAATTGTTACTACTATTAATTACATTTACATAACATTTAAAAATTATTCTTTATTGACTTACTGAGTGCTTAGTAAGAACTAAGTTCTTTACATGCATTATTTTATGTCTTATAGCAATCTTAGGAAGGGAGTACTGTTATTACTTTATAAAGGGGACACTGAGGCACAGGGAAGTTAGGAACCTGTTCCCAGGTCACACAGCTGAAAAGTGATAGAACTGGGATAAGAACATGGGTCTTTCTAATGCGAAAGGTACTTCTCTAATTATCCTGCTACAAGAGTGTCCCTTCCTATGACTGAAGAAATTGAGGAGGGAAAGAGGAGAAATATATATATATATATATAAAAAATACTAAAAGTGAGGGAATAGCCTTGGAGGTGAAGGAACATGCTCCATTTTGGGGAACTGTGCTAGAGTGCAGATCCCATAGGAAGTGAAAGAAGAGAAAACAATTCAGGTATATTCCCAATTCCAACCCTTTCCAGTATCTCTCCCCCAGGGGCAGCCTTGCATCCCCACTACATAGCAAAGCGTAGCGGGCAGCACTGAAGAAAATAACTATTGGTTTTCTTGTTAAGAAAGTGCTACACTGTTCATAAGTATTGGAGAATGACAAAGTACCTGGACCCTTCATCTTCCTTCTTTGCTGAGGCTAAAAGGAGAGAATAAATAACAGTTGAGAGAAAAGATCAATGAAGGCCTTGCCTGCAATAACAGATAGAAAGTACCTGGCAAAGGGAAACCATAAATGATATAGAACTTCATTCTTCATCCTTTGAACTGAAGGTCTCCTCTGACCAGAGCATTAAAGATCAACTGTAGCTCTTCCCTTGAGCATAAGTGTTTGCTTTCCTTATCTTAGTGCCCAGCTATCCAGGGTGGCATTGAAAATCTGTCTGCTAATACAGTGGAGGCTTTCCCTGATGGCTAATCCATAAACTTCACAAAAGTTACATTTATCTATCAAGACTCATGCGGTTGATATTATACACAGTAGGGCATTTACTCTCTCCTTCTTCCATTAGTAATAACATCTAATATAGCGAGTTGGCAGAGACCAAGGTGCTCAGGACACCCATCCAGTTGTTTTCCTGCCTTTCACTAGTGATGGATGGAAGTGATTGAGTTTTTCATCCTGAGCTGCTGAGGTCCTTTATTTAGATTGTGCTGTGAAATGACAGGGCTCCTGTCAGAGCAGTTTCTTGAGCATGCTGAAATGAAGTGGTTTCAAGCTGAGTCCAGGAGTGCCTTAGGGATTTGACAGGGCCCTTTGGGGTCCATCCTGGAAAAGGAGTTGAGTGAATGCAGGCTGGGCATCAGAGAACTTGGAGGTTTAAGTTTGTAATCCTACATGTGCTTTTCTTCTTTTTTATGGAGAATAATCTCTTTGAGTAAAAGAGCTAAAAATCTACTAGAACATGGATACACATAGCCTTGGAGATTGGAGACCTTGGTCAAAATTTGCACAGCCCCTAACAGTACTGGTATGAATATAAGTGTCTTTTCTTCCTCTGAACTTTATTAGTCTTATCTCTAAATGGTCATGAAGATACAATCTTGTCAATTTCATAGGAGTTTTAGGGTAGTCAATTGAGGGTCCATAAATAAAAGCATTATGTTAAGTGTAGACTGCTTAGGAGCTGCTAGTAAAACTGGTTACCAGTTTTCAATACTCTTGTTTCTATGCAAGCGTTGTCTTATTTGATCTCTCTTAATTGACCTAATCATCCTATGAGACAGGAATTAGTAAAGACAGTTTACTTGGCCTTGTCTTGGTTTTCTTGTCTGTGAGTCACCACAGAGTATATGGCAGAATCCAAAGACAAGGAGTTACGTGCAAATGATTTGTTAAAAGAATCATTCCCAGAAGAAATCAGTAAGAGACTAGACGAAACAGGAAAGGGAAGGGAGGGAGCTAAGTAGGGGTATGATTTTTCAGGCAAAGTCTTGAAAAAAATAGCTTCCTCCTACAAACATAAATTAAGCTTACTGTTGTCCAGATGTAAGGAAGCTGAGATTTTCATATTTCTAGTTCTATCAGCGTTTAGTTAAGGGTACCCCTTCTCTTTGCACATTTCTATTTCAGAGATGGCAACTATTTGGTGAATGGGTGAACAAAAAAATATTTATTGAGCATTGTCTAGGTTGCAGATGCTTTTCTAGGTCCTAGAGATACAGTGGTGAAAACAATAGGCTTCCTTGTGGCAGAGACAAGCAACCAATAAACAGACACATATTTGTTTTCAGGAAATGATAAGTGCTATGAATTTAAAAGAGAGTAAGAAGAGAGGAAGGCACAAGTGGTAGGGAGAGGATTATATTTTAGATACCTCAGCTCTCCCCCTTCCTGCCTAGGCTTATGACAAATATTCGTACCTCCTTTTCCAGTAAGCCAGGCCGAAGCCTCAAAATCTTGTTGAACGAATAGTCCCACTACTGGGGCTCTCATAGAATTATCCTTGCAATGAGTGCTCTGTTAGACAAAATGGCATATGAACGGTTTGTTTTTTATTTTTCCTTTCAAGGGACAATAGATATATATTTTTTCTCCCTCTAGTCTTACTCAAGATCAGTCCTGAACCTATTTAACTTCTGTTCCATTCTGCAACTTTCACCTATTATGCTCTGTGCAGCAGATGAGCTGAACCTTAAATGCTGTAAGGATCCTGTGTCAAATAAATACTGCTTGCTTCAGCCAGAGAGGCAGGGAGACTGCAGGGTTGGAAGAAGGAAGAAATAAGGTACTTTCCCCTACCCTTCTGTCTCCTGCAGAAACTTCCACAGCACCTGACCTTATTTGTGTCTCCATATGTCCCTAGGCTGAGCTGTGTTCCAGCCACCATCTGTGGGCCCAAGCCTCAGGCTTTGATAACACCACTTCTTCCTTCCTTTGTCTCTACAGCCTAGGATGGGTGGCAGTGGGTTCTTGCTCTTTCTGATATCTGGGTTATCTCCTTTTCCAAAGTTGGCTAATCTTTTCCATCATCTAAGGGAAAAAATCCCTGTTTTTGACTTCTTCTTTTGTCCTGGTTAGACCCTTACTGTTGTGGCCAGCCTCTTGATGCCCACCAGTAAGCCTCTTCTCCTTGCATGGCCCCTTCCCACACTGAAATATGGCTGGCCAGTGTAGGCCCCAGAGAAGTAATGGGGTATGATTTCTGAGACTAGGTCAAAATAGTTATTGTGGTTTCTACTCTTCTCTCTCTTAGAATGGTTTGCTCTGGAAGAGATAGTTGTGGTGTCATGAGGACACTTAAGCAGCCTGTAGAGAGACCCATGTGGGAAGAAATTGAGGCCACTTGCTAAAAACCAGCACTAGACAGGCATGGTGGTTCACTGTGGTGGTCCCAGCTACTCAGGAGTCTGAGGCAGGAGGATCCTTTGAGGCCAGGAGTTCAAAGCCACCCTGGGTGACAGAGAAATCCCATCTCCAAGAAAAGAGATTTCTCACCATAAGCTCAGTCATTCCCATTTTTGTTGTAATTGCTTTTCTTTCTTTTTCTTTCTTTATCTCTCTTTCTTTCTTTCTTTCTTTCTTTCTTCTCTCTCTCTCTCTCTCTCATTCTTCTTCCATCCCTCCCTTCCTTTCTGCCTTTCTTCCTTCTTCCCCTCCCTTCCTGCCTCCCTCTCTTCCTCTTTTTTTCTCTCTTTCTTTTTTTCCCCTTTTTCATTCTCTTTTCTTAATTTTTTCCTTCTTATTTGATGAATATGCAAAGTACCTGACAAAAGCAAAATTCTTGAAGAAACTTATGCTCTACAATTGAGAGGGCAAATTAACATGCAACTGCTGGTGAATGTAAGACTAGGATATTAGCAATAACATGGAGTCCAGAGTCAGCCTGATGGAGGTCTGAGCCCTGCCACCTCCACTAACTAGTTGTGTGACTTTGACTAAAGTATCTAAACTTGGAGTTAACAGTAGTGTCTACCCAAGTGTTGTTGAGCAGATTAAATTATATAATCCATGCAAAAAGCATACTAATGAGGTATAAAACAGCTAGTAATAGCTAACATTTATGAAGTCTTTGTAAGTAATATGATAGTGGTATGCAGAGTCATTATCATTCTTTTCTTTTAGAGAAGTTTTGGGAACAACCAGGAAACTGTTCCTGAGTAATAAAGCTAAGGACTAAAACTGGAGCAGCAAAGCAGTGGGTTCATTACAATAACAGCATGGCTTTCCTGAAACTCTAGGCAGGGAACCCTAAATTGTGCTCTCAGTGCTAACTGCACATATTACTGGAATTACATTACAATTAGGTTGCCACTGTAGCTAATGTCTCCCGTCACTGTGCTGGATACTAAGTCAATTCCAGCTCTTGACTGATTTCCACGATGGCCTACACTGGTTCAGTGGAAGAAGCAAACCACACTTTAGGGAATTAGAAAGTGTATGTGACTGCCAGAAATTAAACCGCCAGTTGATTGCAACATTTGTTTTTTATAAAGATTGTTTAACTGGGTTTTTTACCCAAGATTACCTTTCATTAAAATGTTGCTATTAATATAGTTAGGAGACAGCCATATGTACACTATCAGGTATAAATCTACATCATTGGGAATAAATAGAAACCACCCATTTGTATAAGAAGAAGGCATAGGATATCTGTCCCTAAAAAGAAGCTCTACAGTGGGACTTAGTTTTACACTATTGAAATAAGGTACATTATTAAAATAAAGCCTGAATTAACTCCCCTGCCCCAGGGATTGATTGCAGGGCAGTTCATTTAACACTGTGTACTAAAGTGATTTTCTTTAAATGATACTGATTAGATAACAAATCAAATGTTTGCGCCAAAGCTTTCCTTGATCTGATTCCTACCTAACTTTAAAGGCTTCCCTTTCCTTACATCAATTCTTACATCCTGTTCTTCAGCCAAACACAACAACTAGCCAATGTGTTCTGAATTTAACTTTCTTGCAGCCTTGCCCGTTTTTGTTGTTGTTCCCCTTGCATCTAGCATCTGCCGTCAGCCCCTACCCCAACCTTTTTACTGAAGTTGTATCATTCAGCAAAAATGTCAGCTTCCTTTGTCAGATTTTAGTCTGAAAATGTCGGTTCTGGCATGCTCACGGCCGAAGAATGACCAGATGCACCCAAGTTAAGCAAGCACGAAAATGAGGTTTATTGAGGAAAGAAAGATAGGATTATAGAGCAAGAGCAAGATACAGGTTTACAGAACATGATACATACGCCACAGATGATGACCAGATCCATTGTCACAGCAAATGGAGGGCCAAAGGAAGGGTGCAAACAGAGGGGTTGGCTATGGTCTGCATCTTGCTTTATAGTGCCCGGATAGGGACCTCCCTCGTGGTTCAGAGGTCACCATGGAACCACTTCGATCGGACAGTTGGGAGTCACATGACTTGAACCTAAAACTACCCATGAAGGTCAATTTCCGGACTCTCTGGTACCTATGCTGCTTGGCCTGTGGGCCACAGAGTCCTCTGCATTCTTTTGCAGCTAACTCACCAAGTTCTGATCGGCAGTTTCATAGGGTATTTCCTTCTCCCCCAGGTATGGAGAATTAGGGTGGGGCAGGACCAAGATAGGGGCAACAGCACCCACTTTTGTCCCTAGGAGACCCAGAATCCCTCACTTTTTACCTAACACCTTCAGTTTCTTTTCCCAATACTTCCTCTTCGCCTGACCTTTTAATGATGGAATTCCCAAGGGATCCATTTTAGCTCTTTTAATTCTATCCTCCTTGCCTAGATAATTCTATCCATTCTTTAAGTTAAATTACCATCTATAAGCTGATGACTCAAAAATCTATGTGTCCAGCCCAGACACCTCTTCCTGCTATATAGTCTTATATCCAACTATTGGCTTGATATAAGCATTTGAATATTTCCCAGACATTTAAAACTCCGTATGTCACAAATGGAACTCCTGGTGCATCCCACACCCCAAATGGAATGTCGACTAGTGGTTCTTCAGTCAGTAAAAGGCACTTTCACTCACCTAATGGCTCACCCTGGAAATGCAGAAGTTTTCTTTGATATCTCTTTCTTCCTCACCTTCATACTGGATCTAATTTTTATTAGGCAGCCTCCAACTTATTTCTCAATCTCAGCTGCTGTGGCCCCTTTGCAGGACGGGGGATGGACATATAACACAAAGAGACA
>VBSM01000949.1:3263471-3290884 GCA_008086735.1 Cheirogaleus medius
CCCCCAAGATCAATTCTTAAGCTGCACAATTATATGGCAAGTCTGCTACACTCAGCTTCATATCTCTCATTTCCATCAACAGTACTGTAATCAAATTGACTGTTATATCTTGTTTTAAATATTTACATATCTTAATTATCTGCCTTCTAATATATTTTGTCTCGTTTCAGTTTATTCTCCACTAAGTGGGGGATCTTTATAAATGCATTTATGATCATATCAAACTTTGTAATAAAATCATTTAATGATTTTATATTGCCCTTAAAGTGTGGTCTGAAATCCAGGCCTGATCTACAAAGCTCTGCATAGTCAAACCTCTGTCATCTTTTCTGTCCACATCTCCTGACACTCTTCCTTCACACTTTATGCTGAATTACTGGAACATGATACTCTTTCCAACTTCCAGTCTTTTCTACATGCTTTCTTCTCTGTGTAGGCTACTCTTTTACTACTCTTTATTGTCTAAGGTTATTTGATTCTCTGGTTTCATCTTAAATGTTACTTCTTCAGAAAAGCATTCTCTATACCCTGGGCAGATTTAGAACCCCTTATTTACATTCCAAGAGCATCTCGTGTTTCTCCTAAGAAGGACCATACTTTTATAAACAGATTCTTTATCAAAATTGTATCCAAGTTTGTCGTGGCCACTAGGCTCTAAAACCTGTGAAAACCAGAACTTTACCTAATCTATTTACCACTGTATCCTCCATACTTAGCGCAATGCCTGACCAATAGTCAACAAATAATACATTTCTGTCCCTATTTTTTATGGGTTGAATTGTATCCCTCAAAAAGATATATTGAGGTCCTAGCTTTTAGTACCTCAGAATATGAGCTTAGTTGGAAATGTCATTGCAGATGTAATTAGTTAAGATGAGGTCTGAGTAGGGTGGGCCTTTAATCCAATATGATTGATGTCCTTAAAAGAAGACAAGGGTAGTGTAAAACAAAATAAAATTTCTGAACCCTCTATATTTATTATGTTATGGAAAGGAGGAAGTTAAGCCCTAGAGACTGAGTTATGTAGTATGTCTGCAATTTTGCTTCTTAGATTATAGCTTAGCTTTCTTCCTCACTGTTCTTGTGTAAATGACTAGGAGAGACAAGAGATGAGATCTACCCACTTTCAATCACTGATCTTTTGTTCTAGATTAACTGCCTCCTTTATTGTCCTGTATCTAACTCAAACCAGATGCCACACAGACCCCATGACAATTACATCTTCTGTGTGGAATGTTAAGTGTACTTTCCTAAAAGAAAAAGACAACCTGAGCTAAGTAGATTGTTTTAACTATGCATTAAGCCTTGCATACAAAGATGATAAAATTTTGTTAAACTTCTCTAAGCTTTGTCTATATAAGCGATCTCAAACTTCTATACATTGGAACACTAACTTTCATTCTTTGGAATCTGTGCTTTGGGAATGTTATGTTTATAGCACTTGGGAGTGGGCTGTTCTCATCTTTGCACTTGAATACACTCTCTTTAAACTAGACTTAGACTCTGTAGATTATTTTAGGTTGACAGAAAAATACGACGTGAAGATGAAGGCAAAGAATGAAGTGCTACTGCTGAAATCCAGGAAGCACCAAGGATTGATGGCTACTCTCAGAAGCTATGAAGAGACAAGGATTCCGCCCATAGTCTCAGAGGGAACATGGCCCTGCTGACACCTTGATTTTGGATTACTGTCTTCCAGAATTGTAAGAAAGTAACTGTCTGTTTTTCTAAGCCACGCAGTTTGTGGTCCTTTGTTATGGCAGCCTTAGGAAACTAATACACTGCTTATATCAGTGGACTCATGCATTCTTTTAATATGCTATGCATTATTCATCTTTGGGTCCTCCGTGCCTCGCACTATTGGAACATAATGTGTACTTAGTAATAAAATGCTCATGTATTGATTATTTATAGACACATTTAGAAACTATCCATCTGCTCAACTGCAAATAAATGCAAAAAATTAACATCAAAAAGGTACATGACTCAAAAATCTTACTCCTGGGTCTTTATCCAAGAAAAATGTGAACTTATATGTTAACCTAAAAAAAAAAAACAACCCACAAGGTTTATATTTTTTAAAAAAGGAAAGTTTTATTTCTCATGAAGAGTTCTTAACATGCAGTGGCCATTTTCACAGGCTGGGAAACACTACTCCAGCCACAAGCCAGGAACACGTGTTTCAAGGGAGAGACAAAAAGGAACAGGATTTTATATTGATCCAAGGTGATTACATATACATATTTAAAAAGCTATAGGAGGAGTCATGAATATTTATGAAGAGAAAACACGCATGCGTACTCATGCTTTATACCTCCCATTCCGTCATGGCTGGGAACTCATTTTAAGGATTTTTCTGGGGTCTTTTTGACCAAGACAGGGTCCATTCAGTTAGTGAGGGCTTAGGATTCTATTTTTAGTTCACATTTATATACAAATGTTTATAGCAGCATTGTTCATAATAGTCCAAAACTTGAACCAACTAAAATGTCTTTCAATGTGTGAATTAACAAACTATGGTTCCTCCCTGCAATAGAATACTACTCAGCAAAAAAGAGGAATGAACTATTGATATACAACATAGATGGATCCCAAATGCATTATGGTAAGCGAAAGAAGTCAGACTTAAAAGTTTGTAAACTGTATAAATTCATTTATGTGACATTCCAGAAAAAGGCTAAGCTACAGGAGCAAATAACAAGTAAATGTTGCCAGAGTTTGGGGTGAGAAAAGTATTTGAACACAAAGGTTCAGCAAAATGGAATTCTTTAGATGTTTTAATTGTTCTGTATCCTCATTGTGGTGGCGCTTATGCTAATCTAAGCAAGTGTTCAAACTCAAAGAACTGCATGTAAATTTATGCTTAAAAAATGGAGCAATAACAAGGAAGGAAAAGCACCAAATTAAATATATGGAGCAAATTATTTTTTTAAAAAGCTAAAAGAAACTGTGTATACTATGAGTTGGCTATTCTTCAGGAGGGAAAAACTCCAAATTTTTCTTAGATGAATGTCTATAATTTTTAAGGACATCAACAAGAAAACTATACATCTAAGATGAAAGCCTGGTATAAGCAAATTGTTTCTGCCCTCATGCATCATTATATACTTAACTAAGGAGAACATTTTGCTGGGATTAGTAAAAGTAGTTAAGGTCCTTTTAGTTCTTTACCACTAATCCAAAACTGGCCTTGAGCAATAGCGGCTGGAAGCCATTACTTTGTAATAGTTACTTCCCATTCTGTAGCCTAAGTAAAATGAATGAATGGCTTTAGTCCAATTCCTAATGGACAGGTGTCTGCATATCACAGATTTTGTTAATTGTCACCCTGCTGTCAAATTTAGTGAATCCCTAAGAGAGAATGAGCCTCAGAGGCTAAAACACCCTATAGGGACTATCTTGATTTAACAATTTAAATACACGGTTTTGTCAGCCTCACTGAGTGTTCACAGGCCTTAAGTCACTTCTGAATAGCTTCACCATGGTGTGTGGAGGCATGGAGACATTATTGCTTTTTCTAGCATGGCTCCCGTTCTGCCAGTAAATGGACTTTAGGACCATTGAACCAACACCTGTCATATAGCAAACATGGAGATAGCCATTCTGAAACAGTTTTCTTTTTTAATACCCATAATAAATGCAGTTTTCTGGCATCAATTTCCCTGTTAAATCCCCTGATAGTGTACATTTTTTAATTGCCTGAAGCTAACATTTTCTTACACATTGTCCAATGGTGGTTTCCTTTATATCATCTCTCCTTTTGATAGAGTTTGATGGATGCAATTAACTGTTTACCATTATCACTAGGATAGGCAGACTGTATTTCAAGACTTCTAGGGCAACATTATCTTATTTTGGTTATATGATCCAAGATTTAGTCATCAGTTTGGCAGGAAGAGGAATCTAATTTTATCAGTATCCCCAGATTGACAGGACTTAGGAGGCTAACTTTAAGTTAAACAACTTAATAAAAGATTGCAGCATAATCCAAAAAATAAAGATAACTTGTAAATATCCAATTAAAATTAAATTATTAATATCTTGTTGGTTTTCTGCTTTTCATGGCATTTTCAATATTCCCCTCCCCTATGGTAAAATGTATGAGGAAAAGCATACTGTCTTCTGCAGGGCAAATGTAACATACGTGCCTCTCATTCAAAGGTTACTTATTATGATCACTCAATGAGAACATGAGGGGTAGCACAGATATCTTTAAATATACAAATTATATTGCTCATTTCCTAAAGAAAAGAGAAAGCTCCGTGCTACGGAGTATGCTCATTTTTTTGGTTTAGATTATTACGGGTCTTCTGGTAAGTCTCGTTTGAGACCACAGAACAAGAGCAAACCCTTGTGAATGAACATCAGACTAATCTCCTGAAGAGGGTATGTATTCCCACTGCTAGTCACCCAGGGAAAGGCAAGTACTTAGGCACAAAGCAGAAACTTGGGCAGTTGAGTGGAGCTCCTAACTAAGCCTGGACATGAAGGAACTTATTTTTTACTTGACCCTTGAAAACTTGACTTCTGCTTTGTAGCAATAGAGACATAAATAATACTATAAGATACACCAAGCAAAACCTAAGTCTGTTGAACCTGATAAACAGAAAAAAATCCAGTTGAATATTTTTTGCTTATTCCATTAACAATATTTTTTAAATTTATTAGAGTATTTAGTAAAATCATGTTTAATGTTCTGTCCTGGTACAACTGTGAAACAGAAAATCAACAGATCAGCCACATCTGGACAGATGATCAAACATGGCCCAGTCTCCTCGGGAACCATCATAGTCAAAGCATAATAATTAGAGAGACATCTCCAAATAGGAGGTGAATTTCCAGAAATGAATTTCTTGTATAATACTGTAAAATTTTAAGGTCTGAGTATGATCTTGAAGCTTGCTGGCAAAGTTCCTTACATACCCTGATAAATCTATCTTATCAATTCACTGTTTGGCTAGTCTAGAGCAGACAACTTCTGCCAATATACTGCTCATTAGATTTTCTTTGTGTTTCATAAAGAAAACTTCCTCTTTTGTTCATGTTGTCTTCTCTAGACAGTATTTAATGTATTTGTTTAGAAATGCCCTTACTGAGTTTCAATTACACTTTTGTTCTGCCTCGCTGAGATTATACTTAGGTCACCGTGAGTGAAACTATGGCTATTTTAAAACTATTTAGTCCCACCTTTATAGGTAGACTGTAGATTACTGCAACCAATGGCTTATTGCATCCATTTTCTGTACATTTCACTTGTTTAATTCTGAAAATACAATTCTTTCCATTCTTTCACACAATTGATGTCAGTGACATAGCAATCTGTCTCTGCCAATGTGGTCTCTCTAGGTGTTGTGTATAGTTATTTGTTATATTTGTTAACTTAAATAATAAGTGACTGAAAACAAGAGAGTCACACTCAATTGAGGTTTATTAAGCCAAGATTTTTAAGGATGCGCCCGGGAAAAACAGCCCAAAAGTATCTGTTGTGGACTGGGCTCTCTGTAGAAGAGATTGAGAACTTTTCATTTACAGGAAAAAGGGAGGGGTGAAGGAAGTGAGCAGTGAGGCAATTGATAGTATTCTTGTGAAGTTCTATTTTGTCCTCAGTAAATCTACATAAGATGAACACTCAAAAAAGAGAGGGTAAAGGAAATAGTCAATATTGTGAATCTTCTCTGGGTGGGTAGAATGGTGACCCTATCTTTTCCTTGATTCGTATCTGTGGTGATAAACTTGTAATGGACATTGAAGAGTTTATTTAGGCTGCAGTCCTAAGATTATAGTTGACATGCACTCATTTTACTGGGGCTGTATATCTTGAAGGGTGTTTTTTGGGGGGCTGAAGGAAATAAGAAAATACATTTCTTTGTCATATTTTGAGATGGCTGCCAGCAAACAGGAATAATGCAGTAAGGCCATCCAAGTAGGGAGGCTGGGGGAGAAATTTGCATCTGTAGAGAATCTGTGTTAAATGCAGCCAGGCCCTGCCTATTTGATCAGGGACAGGTTTGCTGAGAGTATGACCTTTAAAGATCTGAATAAAAACATTTCCTTGAGGGCTGTTATTGTGAGGCTTATCTGCATAACAAGACCATGTTGCCAGCCAGGCTTCCTTTCTTCCTCCAGGGCCCAGTCCACTAAAAAACCAAAAAACCAAACAAACAAACAAAAAACCCCACCTGTTTAATAATTTTTCTAAGCCTCTTCATTTCTTAAAAGAGGACTCCTGTACCTCACTGGGGAGAGGATGGCAGTGCTTGTGTGACTTGGTTCTCATGTTCAGTTCTCCCTTTTGGCATAATAAATTTGGGGTACCCTGAAATTTTTATTTTTCCTTTATCTACTTATAAGGACTTTACACACCAATTCTAATTATATTTAACAAGAGAAAATAATTTGGTTTTTGTTTCTTTCATTCTTAAAGATCTTTGGTATTTTTAGAGAGAATTTAAAGGCAATATTGTTGCTGCCCCAAAAAATTCATTTGCCTGCTGCCCAAGAGGAAGCGAATACACTGAGACAGCAGGGTTTATGGCGCAGAAAGAGTTTATTCCATATAGTGCTAAGCGGGAGAGGGGAGAAATTTCTCAAATCCACCTCCCCCAGAATTGAGGAGACAAGGTTTTTAAAGACAGTTTGACGTAGGCAATTGAATCTGCTAATTGGCTGGGTTCGGGGTGGAACCATAGGGTTGTAGAAATCGTCTTCTTTGCTGACCAGGTTCTTGGGTGGAGGTCACAAGACCAGTTGGGTCAGTTCCTCCGTATGGGCCAATGGTCAGGGTGGGTCAGCCAATCCACTGGAATGTGGGACCTGGAAGATACCTCAAAACTATCCCTAGGTTTCAAAAAGGTGATGTTGTCTATGGAGAAAGCTATGAATCTTTATGACCACCAGCTGTGTGGCTCCCCAGTGAGTGGCAATTATAAAGAAGTAAACAGGGGGACAGTAGCTAATTATTATCATTATTTTTAGCTGGGCCCTTACCACAGTTCTCACTTGCACCTTTTTTATTAATTTGTAAGGGTGGTTGCAGTATGATAAATCGATCTGAGGATAAATTGTAAATGTTGAGTCAACCAATCCTCCCTATGGAAAAACATTTTCAATTTTTTTCTATTGTTGATTTTTAAAATGTCTAGATGTAATATTCTTTTGAATTCAAACTTTTGTTTTCTTAGAGCTAAAAGAAAAACAAGCTAATATTATTTTGGTTAAGTATAGATTTTCTAATAAAAATACATATAAAAAGTAAGTCCCCATGGGAGAACAAAATAATTCTTTTTCTTCCTGGTAGTTAAGCCCTGCAGTGTACAAGCTTTGCCTAAGCCCCTAGAGTCTGCCTCTTAAATGTAAACAGATAGCCTCTGCCCACCACATGTATAAAGAAATTCTCCTAATGAAAAATTGAAACCAAATAAATAACAACAAAAAAGAGATTCGAAGGAAACGGATAATAAAGGAAATGGAAGAAAAACCTGGCAAAGAATATCTTCAGAGAGATAAGAGAAGTTATTAAAGACATGAGTTAAGAAGAAAATTTTCTCTGAAAGGAAGACTGAGAAAACAATTGAAAAAAGAGTTCTTGGAAATTAAAAGTCAAATGCAGAAACAATAAGAAAAAAAGTGTTGAAAGATGAGAATTGATATAATAACCCAGGAAGTAAAACATAAGAGTGTGAACTAAAATAAAAGCTTAAGGCTCCCCACCACCCACTGATTGAATGGACCCCATGCTGCCCAAGGGGATACCCTAAAACTGAATTGCCTTCCATGAGAAGGGAGGTCAGACATGCCTCATTATGCCCCCATCCCTTCTTAGAGATATCCTTTATAACTTATTAACAGGCCTAAGGCTATGCAAGACAAACCTGCAGGTCCTCAATTTACAGGATACGTCCAGTGGCTTGTCTCTGATTAACAGACTTCCTTTCTTAAAACATTCTAAACTTTTGTTTCATGTCTTTAACCAGTTCCAAGTCAAAGAATCTTTAAACCCACCTATAACCTGTAAGCCTCTGCTTCGAGATGGCCCACTTTTCAGGTCAAACCTATTTATGCATTCCGTGTAATGATTTATGACTTTACCTGTAATCCCTGTCTCCCTGAAATATGTAAAACCAGACTGTAACCCGACCACAGCGAGTCCACTTGCTTAAGGCTTCTTGGGCATGGCTCTGGGTCATGGTCCTCAAATTTGGCTCAGAATAAACCTGTTTAAATTATTTTACAGAGTTTGGTTTCTTTTCTGTTGACAAGAGAGAGAGAAAATTTTTTAAAAATGGGTAAATTAGAGCTAGTCTGGGAAGCTTAATATCCAATAGATAAAATTCGGAAGTCTGTTTCTTTCTTCTATCTAGAATTCTTGTAAAAGAACTGAATACCAGAAAATGTATCTGAAGTCAGGGCACTTTTTTTTCATATTAAAAGGACTCATCATGGACCAGCACAATGAATGATAAAATAGTTCTGCAACCAGATGTACCGTCATAAAATTTTAAACACCTGAGATAGAGACAATCTTTAAAAACTTAGAAAATACTGTGACTCATAAGGACATTGGATTTTTCAGAGAAAACCAGAAAGCTAGATGGTCATTGAGCAATGTTTTCAAAATGCTGAAGGTGGGGATATTGATTTTCAAACTAGACTTCAGTGCTTAGTCAAACTGTTAATCCAGTAAAAGGGAGAAATCGAGACATTTTTAGATGTGTCAAGGGTCTCAAAACGAAATTGCCTCTTATACACTATTTCTCAGGATGATAGTAGAAAATATGTTCCAAAAATGAGGAAGTAATCCAACAAGCTGAAAGGCAAATAATTCAGGACTAAAGACTGCAATACATGGGAAAAGTGAAGGAAGTCACCAAGAGGTGGGATGGCAGTTGTAGAGAGGCTGAGAAAGAAGCCTTACGTTGCAAGCAGAGACAGACAGACAGCCCTGGATCAGGGCTGGGGGACCAGATAGAACTGGGGAGGTGGGCATTTGGTGAATGACTTGATACATTTTCCTGTGTACATTTATTGACTTTGTGGAGTTTGGGATAAACTACTAATAGATACAAATCAAATCACCAATTTTAGAAAGAGGTAACTATGTCCTCATTGTGAACAAATCAGTATACTATGATTATTTCCTCACTGCTATAGAAATATTGCTCTGTAAAAAGTAACTTTAACTTTTGACTATTTAACTGATAATTGTGATATAATTATAGTGTGGAGTTCATGTAAGAATACTAAGTGTCCATCTTTCATATTAGGAAATTAATAGTGTCTAAAATTGATAAGATGTGAGATAGCACCATAAATACATTTTTAAAATATAGAGATAGCTATCAAAAGAAAAAGTGAAAGGAATTTAAAGTTGTAGTTGCATTCATGAGTGGAGTGGAGGTGTTGTCTAAATACTATTTATATACTATTTTGTCTTCATGAACTATATATTTTCTATATTTCTTTCTTTTACATATATGTATACATATGCATGTTAAATAAATTTGTATGTCTTCTCTCCTATTATTCTGTCTATTACCAGTTTGTGTTAGCAGATCTCTTCATCCCTACAAGGGAAAAACACACTCTTTTTTTTCTTCTACTCTCCACTCTCACATGCCACTCAACAACACTTCTGACAGCAGTTTTTGCCACACACCAAACAATCCTCCAGTGAACATCAACTGGGTATCCTATATTTAACTCAGTTCTGGCACTGTCTACCTGGACATGGTGTCAGATCCCACGGGTTGAGAGCTCAGTCCCTAAAGACTGTCCCCCACTTCAGATTGCCATTCATAAGCCCCAGGTTGTAACCAGTGACTGACCAGCTATAAATCAGGAGTTCCCATTACCCCTTCTTGGGTTTAGTTAATTTCCTGAGCTGGCTCACAGAACTCAGGGAAACACTTACTATAAAAGATATGTCAAAGAACACAGATATATAGCCAGATGGAAGAGATGCACAGGGCCAGGTATGGGAGAATAGGCTTAGAGCTTCCCGGTTCTTTCACACTGCTATTCTCATCACTTCCATGTGTTCAGGAATCCGGAAGCTCTCCAAACTCTGTTCTTCTGGATTTTTATGGAGGCTTCACTACATAGGCATGAATGATTAAATCATTGGCCATTGTGATCAACTCAACCTTCAGACCTTTTCTTCTTTCTGGGGCTGAAGGTCCCAACCTTCTCCCTAATCCTGCCTTGGTCTTTCCAGAGATCAGCGCCTATCTTGAAGCTATCTAGGGGCTCCCAACCACCAGTCATTCTTATTAGCATACAAAAGATACTCATCACTCCAGAGATTCCAAGGGATTTAGGAATCATGTGTCAGAAACCAGGGGCAGAGATCAAATGTGCATTTCTTATTATATGATAATATCACAATTACACAAACTTAAAAATGTGAATATAAATTATAATTAATAATATTTTATTAAAATATATTATACCAGTTAGGTGATTGTACATTGATATAGTATTTATTTATTAAATATTAAATATTATATAATATATACCTTTGTAGACAGTACTTTTTATCAGATACTGTTTTTCTTCTGAAAATAGTGAATTCAAAATAGTATATTCCCAAAATATAAGGTTAATATTAAAACTCAGCATTGGAATTCAATGGCATTTTATCTGGACGCATTTTTCTAAGCACTCATTTCTATCAATAGGTCCAAGCTGTGTTGTTTCTTCTTTGTTTATATAAGATGCCACATTTATGCCTTGCTTTGGGATTAATGGATGTTTCCATTTTTTGTATCAGCTTTTTGAAAATGAGTCAATCATGCAATATCATAAAGCAAGTTTGTCATAAAATGTCTCTGATGAACAAGAACAATTCCACAGTGCAAAAAGTCTTTTAAAGCAGAGTCACTCAGAAGCACAGGAATATAGAACTTGAATTTTATGATCCATATCAATATTTTACTGTGGTTACAAATCTAACACAGATGCCAAGATATTTTATGTTGCCAAATGGTTCTTTTATTTTGCAGCACATGTTGTGTGTTCTATTTAGTAGTGAACACATCTGTTAGAACGTTTTTCTTTCTTTCTCCCTACATTTTTTTTGGTTTGTTTGCAATTCTAGTTCCTCCAAAGATACAAACTCATACATCAACCCAATGCATGTTTTATGACTTATAAACATTGTTAAACGATGCCATTCTAAGCAGTTGTGGGTTAGGAAATGACTGCTTTGGGAAAGGTATTTTTAGTGGCAAAAGTACTTTTCATTAATCTCAATTCTCCATGTTTAGAATCCAGGCAAAGCCTGAGAACTTTGAAGGCAGCTGGGTTTTAGATTCTCTTGGGAGTGTGCAAATAGTGCAAAGGCAGAAATAAACAGGTGTTTTGTGCCATGCCATTCAACTGATTTTCTACTTGCCCTTCTTTACTCAAGTTGCAATCACTTGCCAGCTTGGCAGAAGTATGCTTAAAAGGTGAGGAGGTGCGGGGTTGGGGGGTGTGCTGGTGAGGTGGAGAGGGTGTGAATGCTTTTTGTGCCAGCGAAAAGTAGGAGTCTCTGCTGGTCCTCATTTCTCACTCCTTGGCTGCACCAGCCCGTGATCCCCACAGAGTTGAATCAACATTTTCAGAAGCAGCCCCACTGGAGTGATCAATGAGAGGTGTTACTTGGAGAGGAACTGAATGATTTAGCACAGTGGGAAAGCAGCAGATCGACAACCAGCAGCAGGAGGTAGCGGACAGACTGACAGTGGCTTGGGCTTTTATAGTCTCTGCCTTCCTATGAAGAATGGTGCATAATGGGGAAGAGTGGAATAGAGCAAGGAGCCCTGTGTGTCCTGTCACATGCAGATCACACTTCCCTTTCTCACAGTCAATTTGGATGTCATTTGCATTTTAAATTTAGCAGATATTGGCACACAATAACTACTATTGAGTTGAGTAGCAGAAATCCCTCAAGACAAGTGAAGGAAAATTAAAAGTACAGAAGAGAGGTTTGAGTGTGAGGGCATGTATGTTTGTGGGGAGGGGTGGAAATCTGGTTATATATGACAATCTTCTGTTCCTTAGTTCACATGAATTTGACCCACGTAGGCTTCCTCAATCCGACCTCACCTGAATCAACCTAACAGCCTTTACTGTTTAAACTGAGGCACTGGAGATTTAATTTGCCCTCAAATTTGTTCTGTTTTTGTTTTCTTTCTTTCTTTCTTTTTTTTTCTTGAACAATAGAAGTGGGAATTAGGCTTTGGCCTGTGATTAAGGTTGAGTTTGCAGACATGCATCCCCATAAATATGACTCTCAGCTGCCTTGATAGGGAGGAGAATAATGCATAACAGTTTGGCGTATAAAGATTGTTCAATAATTCTGATCAAAGGAGCCAGTAAGTGGGAAAGGAACCTGACATCCTGATTCAATAACGTGGTTATAGATCCTGAAAAACCAGGTTATTGTAACTGTAACACTGCAGTTTCCACAAGCAGTTGGGAAGCCAAAGTCCTTGAGTATTTCTCTTTTCTTTTCTTTTATTCCCAAGGCACTCTATCTTAATATCCAGGACAGTTAATTTTCTTCCTTTACAGAGTAATACACAAACAACCTGCTCCATTTCAAATCTGGATTACTTGTGAGGATTTTATAAAATTATTTTTCATTTTTACCATCTAGCTTTTGATGTTAAAATATGTATGATTATAGAGCCTCAAGTAACAATTATCCTTAACGCCATGATAAGTAATTAATTCATTCAAGTTACCAGCCTTGAGTAACACTCCAAATTATAACATTTCATTCCTAATAAACCACATTTACAGTAAACTCAGAGTTCCTTTGGCAAAAACAAATGTGTGGCTGGAGATAACCCGTTTTATCTAGTCATATTTAAAAGGCTAAATACACAAAGGTGTTCTTAACAATTTTTACGCATCGACAGCCTGTGCTTCAGATTCACAGATCTGTGGTACAATATCATAATCTATTCTCCTAGATTAATATCTTATAAACCACAAACTTGATTCTGAGTGTAATGTATTTAATTGAGTAATAAACATATGATGATATACCTATGAAACATAACCATAATGATTACTTATCAGAAACTACATACTAATCCATATGGCAGATAAGAAATTTGACTTAATGTATGTTAATATGACTTCAGTAGAGTTTGGCTCAAAGTTTTGTTGAGATTTATGAAATGAATGTTATAAAGATAATAGTGAGTTGAAATAACTCAATACTAAAGTTATATGTCATTTACTATATTACTGCTGGTTCTCCAGAAACACAAACTCTGCCATTTTAGGCCACTTTAAAGGTATTCACATTTGTTTTCTTGGTCAAATTTGCTTGTTGTCATTTGCTTGTTCAAATGGATACTGCTTACTATGGGGAGAAGGAAAAAACAAATTACTTCCCTATGTGAAGCTGTCAGGATGGTGAGAAATCCATTCTAGCTTGTTGAATTGTAATTTTGGACAGAAATTAAACTACTAATTTTCAGTGTTGAAGTTAGTGCACTAAGGGAGGATAGTGATATGGTGTTAATAGTGATTTTATATGAGCTTTCAAGGTGTCCCTTTTTGGGATTATTAAAATTTTTCTAAGTGGATTATGAGGGGTTTTGTTTTTTGTTTTTCTTTTTTTTTGGCAACAGTACACCAGAGAGCCACCTGCTGGCTTCCACAAAGAAACACATCTCTGATATTGGCGTTTGGAAGAAAAAAGAAAAGAAAAGGGAGAAAAAAACAAACAATAACACCAAAAAGCAAATCATTTTTTTAAAAAAATTGATTATTTGAAGTAAGAATACATAATTCTATCTTCTAAATTCATTGCTGATGTTTATATTTTACTTGGCTTTTCATATCCTCCTTAAATGCATCGT
The DNA here is from genome assembly GCA_008086735.1 of Cheirogaleus medius. NCBI lineage: Eukaryota > Metazoa > Chordata > Mammalia > Primates > Cheirogaleidae > Cheirogaleus > Cheirogaleus medius. The sequence continues at coordinate 3,277,331 of VBSM01000949.1, forward strand.
TTTTAAAAGGTGATTTAGATCCATTGTATATGGCAATACACTCCATTATAGTGTTTCAAAAGTGTTTTCATTTTCATTTTCTTATGAGAGTGAGTATTATTCATAATTTTATAGCTGGGGAAGGGCAGCTAGAAGCTGAGGCCAGCCAATTTCCAGTTGAACAAGGTTCTAAGCCATGTATATGGTAGAGCCAGGACTTCCAATTAGAGAGCAGCTGTCCTTTTCATTTCACCCAAAAATCTCATGCATCATTTTCCTTTGTGCTATATTTCTAAGTTACATTTCACTATGTAGTCACATATTATGGTTATTGACATCATCTTTCTGACTTATTATGATGATAAATTAAGATTGACTTACTAAATACAGAAACATGAACTAAACCTGAGAATTGGTGTAGATAGTTATTTGAAAAGTAACTTCCTGGTGTCGTTCCATTTTATTTCAGATGCTAAGTACCATTAGACTTAATTTCTAGTTGGGATGGCCTTACTAATTTTTAAACACATTTAGTTTTTATTTCTATTAGAATGAAGGTGATTTTGGTTTAATTCTGTGCTTAGTCCCATGAAAGTTCAGGTTTGGTTGCCTTCTGATATCTTTTAGACCCACCAAAATACCAAATATTTCATTATCTTTTTGTCTGCTATCAATATTGGTCAATTTACAGTTAATTGTCTAGTTAACCTGCTCTTTTTTCCACTACTTACATTGTTTTCTATTTCAAATGATAACTGTAGGAACTCTGTAGTTCAGGACTTGACAGTGGTATATACATGAACTAATTATGTGGCTTCTTTGTGTTCTTGGCTGCCTCATTAACTAGTTGGATGTCACTGGAAGTTACTTAATCACTCTGAACCATATACGCTCTTCATCAGCAAGCATGATATTAACCACTAAAGTAATGATATTGACCACCAAATTAAGAGAGTGTTTAGGAAATTTTTGTTTTGCATAGGTTCTAAAGTGATCATGTAAATAAAAATGTTTTGTTCATAAAATATTTTATTTCACTCAATGTTTATTAAGCACTTATTTTCCAATCCTATATTTGGAAACTGTGCTCTTTGACTTTTTTTGGCATTTTTAGGAAATATATACAGATACAAGAACTGGAGTATTGTACAGGCTGGGACATTCCAATTTATGTGACAGTCAATAATTTGATGAGCTCCCTAACTAATGCAATTCTGTTATTCTGTCATGTTCAGGGACTAAAAACTTAGTAGTGCTGTGAATCTGAATCATGATTTCTGAAGAACTACTATTTATAGAATACTTACTATATACCAGACTGTCATATTATATATAATTCTTGTAATTGGAATATGCCTGTCCCTTTCAATAATTTTTTGTTTGTTTGTTTGTTTTTTGAATTTTTTTTTTTTTTTTTGAGACAGAGTCTCACTCTGTCACCCTTGCTAGAGTACCATGGTGTCAGTCTAGCTCATAGCAAACTCAAACTCCTAGGCTCAAGTGATACTCCTGCCTCAGGCACCCAAGTAGCTGGGCCTATAGGCGAGCACCACCATGCCTGGCTAATTTTTTCTATTTTTTTAGTAGAGATGGGGTCTCGCTTTTGCTCAGGCTGGTCTTTTAACTCCTGAGCTCAAGTGATCCTCCCACGTTGGCCTCCCAGAGTGTTAGAATTACAGGCATGAGCCACGGCGCCTAGCAATAATTTTTCATTATATTTAGAATAAAATCAAAATTCCTGTGTCTGGCTCCTTAGGTCATTAATAATTTGGATCCTATTCAACTCTCCAAAGTTATTACATGCTGCTTTTTTTCCCAATGCCATCGGCATCTCAGTTTTTCTGTTTGGCGCAGTTTCCTCTAACTTAGGACCTTATTCATGTTTTTCTCTATTGCATATGCTTCCTCTAGCTCTTAGTTTGCTTAACTGTGTTCTCCCAAGTTACTTCCCTAGGAAGATTCTGTCATTCTATCTTAATATTCCAATCCTCCCCTTGAACCTTTGTTATAATCTTTTGTTGCACCCTCTTCGCTGACTTTACAAAAGTTATCACAATTTGAAATTGGGGTTCTGGATGTTTACAGCTGCACTGCTTGTTTTTCTCCCAAATTCCCGATGACATTCAGTAATTGGCCAACCTCTTTTGAACTCAGGTTCACCTGACCCCAAGCCTTTCCATCAGTCTTTCACACCTCAGATGTACTCATAGATTCTTAGAAAACCATTTCTGTGGAGAAAGATTAAAACACTAAGCTCTGGATTATTTGTAGCAAACAAGGAAGGTAAGAGAGTGATTTTGGAAAAGAACAAATCTACACCTTAGAGCAGGGGCCCCCAACCTATGGTGAGTTGTATAATTATTTCATTACATATTACAGTGTAATAATAATAGAAATGAAGTGCACACTAAACGCAATGTGCTTGAGTCATCCCCAAACCACCTGGTCCATGTAAAAATTGTCTTCCATGAAAACGGTCTCTGGTGCCGAAAAGGCTGGGGACCTTTAGAGGACCTCTGCTGTCTGACAGTTGCCAGAAAGTCAGGCCCACACCAGAGCCTGATACTGAGAGCCCCTGAAAATGACAGGAGAGCTTGCCTCACTCCTCTGGGGAGAGAGGAGCTGATAATCATTAACACTTGAAAGCTGAGGCTGGGCCTGACGTTGATAGCTCCACAGCAGGGAGCTTTTAATATAAAGCACTACCCTTATTAGTGATGCAGAGAATAAGCTTGGCAGATCTTTCCAAAGATCGAAAGGGGAAAATACTCTTTGGAAATCTATTTTTTTTTTTAGTCGCATGGCTCAAGAGTCCCCTGGGCATCCATCAGTCTAATCACACTTCATGAGCCCTACCTGCATAAAGAAATGCTTCCCTGGGTGCAGTGTAGCACTTGCATAGGAATCTGGTAAAATAGTCAAAAGTATACAGATTCTAAGTCCACATAGCAGATCATTTAAAGCTGAATCCCTAAGATAGGATTGGTAACCTGCATTTCAGCGCGTTATTCTCAAACTTTAAATCCATACACCTAGACACTGGTCTGCTTCTTCACTCCTTTTTTAAAAGGTGATAGCTTATTCAAAAGCTGGTTTCTTATATCTACATAGAATAGCTATCAATCTGTGTATCTCACAGCTTCTCAGAAAATTAATATGAGCACCAATAATTCCATACATTAAATTGTAAAAAATTTGATCCTTCTGCCCTGCCACTACCAATGTGCCCTATTCACATGAGAGATTCTGCTTCCAATTAACTTTCCATGCTTTCTTTAGAACCTGTATGTTTATTTAGCATTAGATTTTGGATGTGTGTATATGAATATTTTGAAGCCCTTCCCCCATTCTCATCAGAAAATTGTTGCAATAGGTCCCTAGACAATCACCTCACCTTTTTCTTAACTTTCCAAAAATATCAAGTTGGCCAATCTAAATGTTTATTCATTTATCCATTCATACTAACAACCTGCATAAGCACCCAATAACTGAGCACTTTGAATGTCTCAAGGGCTGAGTTTTGTGTCTTACTCATTGCTGCATTCATGAAAATTAGCATTATCCAAGTAAGGAACTTTCATACAAGAGAAGAAAAAAATAACATTAGCAATTGGTTAAGTGCTACGACAGAAGTATGTAGAAGAGACAATGGTGGGAAGCAAATAAGCCCAAACAAATGTATTCCCCCACAAAATTATAAGCACTATGATGGTAAAAACCACATCTTGCTCATTTCTGAATATTTAACACTTGGTGGATCACCTAGCATATAGGAGATTCTTAATTAACAATGGCTGAATTAATAAGTATATGGAAATAGAAAGTAGAATAATTTGTCAGCCAATGGAATGGAGTAAAACCAGTCCAGACAGAGAACACTATGTACAAAGACCAATACGTATACAAAGCATGCCTAGTCAATTTTATAAATAATGTCCGAGCTTGGTTGGAAGGCAGAGTGTGAGCCTTTTGCAGACACTCACTTTCCATTTCTCCCATAGTCCTTGGATTTCTACTGCTGCTCTGTTCTTCTGTCTAGATCAGGCTCAGACAATCCAACAACTGTTCTGTGATCAGTGGCCTACTCCCTGTAGGACAATGGGCCCAACAATCTTTTCCAGACACTTGCTTTCATAACTGGCATCCACAAAGACTTGTCAAGTACTTTAAGATTGTTTATGGATTTATTAGAAATAAATCCTAATAGTGGAAATTGTACTGTTTCTGGTTTGGATCTGAGTATGCCACTCAGATGCTGTTTTCTTAAACAAGATACTGAAATGAAACTCTATGAGCCACAGTAGCTTCACTTGTAAAATGTGTGTAATAACACTTCACAAGGTAGTTAGAAATGAAGTGAATAGAATGCAAATAAAGTTTCTGATTTATTGTTTTTCCTCAATCAATGTATCTTCTTCCCTTTTCATGTTGTAAAATAAGTAACTATTCCAAAAGAAACATGGGAAATCTTGCCCAATAAGATTTTTTTTTTCATTTTACTTGCTTACTGTATCTTCTCAGCAATGATGTTGTTTAACTGAAAAGATTAACTAAATTTAAAAATGGAAGTGTCCCTTGTTGTGTTAAAAGAAGTCCAAAGTTTACTTTTTTCATATATTCCTTCAGTTTCATTATTAGAAACACTCCTTTTTCCACTAGACTCTATTTGAAAAGATGATACTTAGAATTTTACTATATGTTAAACTGACCAGAAAAGAAATTGTGACTGTTTTGGTTCGTAAGTCATTAATTAGTGGGTATATACATGTCCATTATATTTGTATGTTATATTTTTATATTATATTTCCCATGTTTTACCTTATTCCTAACCAAATTATAGTGACTAACAGAATTACTTACCATAAAGCAGAAAGAAAGAAAAGGAAAATACACAAACACGTACTCACAAAGGTACACATGCTCACACATGCACACATACACACAAACACATGAACTTGTAGTGAAAGTACTGTTTAAGGTTAAACCTCAAACCTGCAATTCTCTCATGCTATGTACATTAAAATAAATGTTGTGTACCTCTTCTACTAATCTGCCTTTTGTCAGTTGATGTTTTAGTGAAACTTTAGAGGGCAAAGGGGATGTTTTCCCTTGACTCCTATAGTTTTGGTGCTGTGAACAGGATAACCAAAATCATCCTGCTCTTCTGGAAGCCACAGTCAAGGGAAGCTAGAACTTGACAAGCCAACAAAAGGGTAAGAAATTCTTACCAGACTCTTGGCTCTCTCCATGGAATCCAGTCAAGTGGACAGTAAAAACCACTGTTTGTCTCTTTTTCCTTTCCAAATTTGAGATTAATGGGAGAAAAACATTTGTATGGCTAGTCTTAGGTATAGCAACTGGAGTACTTTTGGCATGAATATTGTTACTGTCTGATCCTTTTCCTCCCAGAAAGAGTCTTTATTTTTTCCTTTTGTCTCTTTCTGTTTCATTTGTCATAAAGAATCTATTTTGTATTGTTTCATGTCCTTGAGAGCTTCGCTTGTGACCAAGTGGGAACATTCTCCTTGGTCTTCACCACCTGAGGAGGAGTGTTATTTTTGGATCACATCCAGTGGCCAGTATGAAAGGATTGAGAACTCTGAGACATGTACAAGATTAAGCAGCACACACTTTGTTTCTAATGTGCCAAGCTGTCAGTATACTTTGTCTTAATAAGAAGTCCCATATATAAGGGACATTTGTTATCTCAATTCCTGTTGGCTGATTAGTCTTGGGAAAGTTCAATCTCAGGAGGACCTACCTAGTGTCATGGATTAATGAGTCTGTGACTGGAAGGCCCCCCACGAATTTGTTGGATACTAAAGATACTGTATGTGCAAACACTGTCCTTAACTGTCTGTGGCAACAAGATACTTTTTGCTTTCTTAGCCTATTTCCGGGAGTAATTTTTTTTGTAAATCATAAGAGTTGCATCTTCTGCACACATGTAAAAAGCACCACCTTTAAGATTAATGTCATTCTTATGGAATTGGCTTAGTTATTGTGAGAGTGGATCTGTTTTAAAAGCAAGTTCAGACTTCCTAGTCTCCAAAACTGTGAGTGAAATTAATTTCTGTTCATTATAAATTTCTCAGTCTGTGGTATTCTGTTATCTAATAAGACTGAGACAACTCCCCATGACCCAGAGTTGACTCTGATCAATGTTGTAGATTTAACTAGATTACTTCTGGGTCCAAACTAGGAATTAAGGGTAAGGTTTAAAGAAGTTGGGAGTTGTAGCATGGATTTTAAGCCATAGGAATGACATGTGATCACTTAAATACAGTATTAAATGAAAAAAAAGAAGTGATAAAGAACTGAACCTCAAAGATGCCAACATTTAGAAGTTTGGGAATAGGGAGTAGTTAATAAATGGAACAAAAAAGTAACAGTCACAAAGAAAGAGAAATCAGAAAAATGCAATGTCACAAAAAGCAAAAGGGGAAGAAAATATTTTTAGAAGGAGAGAGGTCAACTTTGGAATATGATGTTGCTGAAGAGATGAAAAGATAAAATTTAATGTATATTCTTTAGTGCACTGTGTAAGACATAAAAAGGAAAGAATAAATAATTTATTATTATAAAATTCTAAAACATGTATTGTTAAACAGCAAATTAAACAACAAGGATCTCCCACAAATTAAATGCTAAAATGAGTAAACAGACCTTGGCTAGTGGACCAAATGTAGGATCATACATATCTCAGGGAGCACAGTAAGCCTAATTCTGAAAGAATGCCTTACATTCACTTTGGGTGAAGCAAATTGCTATGAACTAAATGTTTCTGTTCTCCCCAAATTAATGTTGAAGCCTAACTCCAATGTAATAGCATTTTGAGTTTGGACCCTTGAGAAGTAATTAGGTCACAAGGGTGGATTCCTCATGATGGGATTAGTGGCCTTATGAGAAAAGATACAGGACAGCGTACTTCCTCTAACAGAATCCATTTACACTATGTTTAGTGACAACGTTTGGTTCGCATCTCTACCACACTTATTCCATATATTCTGATAGCTCTCTACTGCATCAACCCATATTTCATGAATACTATAACTTAGGGATCAACCATTGAGTGCATTTTATCTTTTTTTCCATAGATACTGGTTCAGACATGAGCATGGGATCCAAGCTAAGATCGTTGGACAAAGTCAGAGCAAATCTTGGGTTTTTGCTTGAGCTTGTTGCTGTTTCACAGGGCATACACATGAGACATGGAAGGGTTATCAGTAGAGTATTTTGGTCCCAGGTGGTGGCTTGGATTTAAATGACCAAAAAAGGCAAAGGTAAGAGGAAAGCATTTGAGCTCCCAATCCAGTTATGCTAGAAGCCCCTAATTCCTGGTCATGTCGTTTACTACAGCCATCAAATCTCCATATGGTTTAATCCATTATGGATATGATTTTATCTCACTTGCAAGCAAACAAAAACACTCAAACAATTTCATTTATTATTCTCACATGAAGAATAAAGATATATCCACTATTGCTTATCCTTTTCTTCTTTGCCTATTTCCTGGTCATAGAAATTTCCACCAATTCTTAGATTTCTCGCCACGATGCTCCACCTCATGAATCAGTTTCTTTTCACTTTCCCTCTTTGGACAGAATGAGTTTAATCTTGAGGCAAATGTTGAATTTGACAGTGGTAGACTATCTCCACTTATGACACATCTCTAGTCTTTTAAATCTAGGTAGCATAATATAAGTTAGAAAAACTTGCAAGTAACATGTAGTAGAAAAGTGATTTTTGGCTATAAAATTTATAACCAGCCCAATAACTAGATATTTCCTGTAATACATTACCAAATGACTAAACCACAAAAAATAAACCACAATGCCCCAAACAACATTGAAGCATATGCCTATAGATTTCTTACTGCCTTTTATTCCTAAGTTCCATATGGAAATAAATAAACAACTATGAACATTTAAAAAATTAGTGGTTTATAGAAATAGAGTTAAACATTAATGATAGGATGGAAAAGATACCAAGTATGTGAACAAGCCTCCTAGGAAAATAAGGTCTTTCATCTTTTAGAGCTATTGGGTAGATGTTTGCTTTCCCCTTTAAGTTTCTTCAGTTATTTATACAATGATCTAGCTCTATTTTCCACCAGGTTTATAGCTAAGCTTGTCACTTTAAATAGGTTCTTGTTTGTGATCCAGATGACAGAAAGCAGTTTCATTAAGTCCTTAAGTCTGTTTACATTCAAACGGTGCCTTTCAGGCCTGATTTACATTACTCAAGCAGATTTTGTCTGGAAAATTCACTTTCCCTGAGACCTGCATGTGAGTGTCAATTTTCATCAAGGGTGAATCTATTAGTCTCCTTCATTTCCTGATTACTCAAGTCTTTATCAACTAGAAAGAATTTAACATGCCTCAAGAATAAGAAATCCATCCATTTCTCTAGATATGGTAAATTTTCTCTCTCTGGATCTAGCCAGACAACCCTAATAGGTGTCTGGACTATAATCTTTTAGCCTCTGATAGAATTACATTTACTGAATGGCTCTTTGTTGTTCCATGGACTTGCATTAAAGGCCATAATAAGAGTTAGTCTTAGAAAAACTTAGCATTTACTTGTATGAAGGCCTGAGAAAATTTGTCAACAAGTGTGTCTTCCATAACTGAACTTTTAACCATGGTGAAAGCATACTCCATGGCACACTAGTGAGATTGGAGGCATTATAAAATATTGGTTCATTCAGTCTTCAGTGACATATGACAAGACCCCAGGACTCATTTTTTCTGGCTGAGAGCAACCTCATCTATATATCACAATGTACCTTAAAAATATAACACTTTACCTTTGCTGCATGATATGAAAAAGGTTCGTAGTACTACCTCTAGAGCTTCATAACCACTGTAACAGTAGACTTCCTAAGTAAATTGTTTTTCTTTTGTATTGCAGGGGCTCTTGGAAAACATTCCTTTTGCCCTCTAAAGTTTCACTGAAAATTATCTAACAAAAACCAGATTAATAGGAGAGAAAGCATACAAAGTTTATTTTTACATGTATAGCATGAGTAAATCACAGGAGCATGATTACTCAATAACCTAATGGGATATAGAAACTTATATACCCTACATAGGGGATAGAGGAGATGGGGAATGTAAACAATACTTTTGAGTGGCAATAAATGATTATTAGGGAGAATTAATGGACCTGGGAGACAGAAGTAAACTAGTAAGTGATTCTCTTTGGAATTTGAATAAGCCCAAAAGGAAGGCATTATCATATAATAAACTCTGTCTAGGTATGTTTGCATTGCTCAGTCCACTTTTCTGCAACGGATAATGAGGTTTTAGGGAGGATATGGAAGGCAGTTGTGTGTGTCTTTAAGGGTCTAGAGTTTAGATGGATAAAGGAACTTCATCCTGTGCTTTGGGAGAGAGATAAAGAGTTGAGAAACAGAAGTGAGGGAAGGTTAGAGAGACTTTTAGACTGTTTCTTTTGTTAGGCCATATTTTAGGGCGAAATATTCTGGTTTATTCTAGTACCCCATTTGGAACTTTATTTTTTAGAAAGTTTCATATGTTAAAGGAGGATTAGGAGTTATGGAGAGAGAAATCAGGTTAGTATTAATTGGCAAGGGACCTAAAAAGGGAGAAAAGAATGTAGATTAGGATGAGAATGAATATGTAGAAAAGAACAAATCTAAGTATTTTTCTTCACACTCAAATAAACCAGTCTCTAGTTTCTGGGAAAAATCCAGCCCAGTTAAACAGTTGCATCTTATTCTATAAAATAGTGTTGCAAAAGGATTCTCAAAGCTAGGCCTCTATATATGATGCAGGTAAGCAGATCTTTAAAAAGAGGCATTATTATGGAAACAAAAGAAAAACAAAGTTTAATATCTGTAGTAGTCTATAAACTAGTTTTTCTGTAGTGTGGAGGGCATTCAGTCGCAAAGATTTCTGGAAGCATTTTCAGTTAGAGCTGAGCAGGCAGTGGCAATCTGACAGATATTCCTGGCATAAAGGTTATATACACACAAGTCATTGTGGTGATTTCTGTGGGGTCTCTGTAAAGTCGTAGAGCTTCAGTCTGTAGAGCTTCAGGAAAAAGGCAGTTTTAATTTCTGGTGCTTCTAAGTCAGAAAAGTGGAAGAAAATGGGAAATGTTAAGCTGGAGAGTCACAGCCAGATTTTGGAAGAAAATAAAAATTCAGGATTCAGTCCAGATGATAAAACACTCAAAAGCAATGGACAGGGATAGAATCTAATGCAGATACACTATAGTTTTTTTTTTTCTTCAAAACATAATTGTTCTTCTTCCAGTTTATTATTTCTACCGAAGATATTTATGGAAGGACTAATTTGCTTCTAAAATAAGTTTAGTTTCATTAACTTGGCCTGATTATTTGTATAAATTGTAGTAAGAATAGTGATTTATCACATAAACTCTTTTTAAATTGGCTTTGCTGAGACTTTTCATAAGGAATCTCAGATTAGATTTTTAAAAGCCTCTTGAGGCTAAGAAGCCAATCCAAGGATTTGACTCACACTCAGACTGTATCTGTAATATCTGGACAAATTGAGTGAATTTCTCTCTCCTTAAAGTCTCTAGAATATCTTGTGGTTCTTCTGACTATCAGCAAGTGAAGGTATTTACTTACTGCAAAGCTAGGAGTCCCATAAAGTAAGCATGTAAATAAGGTACCAGGCCAGTCTTTCCAAGGAGGTGGGTTGGCTTCATAAAGTCAAATTCATTTCCTTAAAGCTGTCTGAAAATATGATGTTCCAGTAAAAATCTTGGTAAAATTATCAATGTCTCCAGTTGTGTCCTGTTGCAAAAGACAACAAAACCTTGAACTTATGCAAATAACAATTTTGCCACAAGATAAGAATACTCACACATAGTTTCCAAATTCTGGAGGAATCAAGTAGAGAGAAAGGCAGATGTTTCAATTTTGCTCATGAAAGTATGCTTTACCCAATTATTGGAAGCTATAAGGAGCTTAAAAGAGAAAAAAAGTTTTCTTAATTCTGGAAAACAAAACATAAAAAGAATCAGCAATGTTGGAAACAAAAAAAGCCATAAAAACCATAATCCTTCATTGCTTCGGTCCAATGTAATTAATTCTTGTTCTTCTTGATGTTAGGTTAGCAGTTTTATGAATCCAGTTTTTTTTTCCATTAGCATTTTGAAATTATTATCAGTCCAACTGAATAATCTTGAAGTTATCAGTATATTTTTATATTTCAAAGTACCTGTGAGAATCTTTTTATCTTTTTCATGAACTTTCTTGAAGACAAAACACTTTTGGATTATAGTTATTTGCAAAATCTTTGAAAAGCATCAGAATAAATCAATTAATCATGGACAAGACTTAAACTGGCCATGGTTAAAGATGCAGTTGGCAAGGAAATTTTATTTTTTCTGTTACAACAATTTAACATATCAGATTTTTAGAAATGTCATACAATTTATTTCTTATTTGATGATGTCTCCTTATAATTTATCAGATCAAATAAGCCTGATTTGGTTAAGTATGTTTTTTTCAGATGTTTTTAGGGGCCCTATGTAAGATTCCAAAATTAGTCTGAGGTCAAAGAGACTTAATTTAGAATTTGAAATTTAATTTTTGAAAAGCTGTCAAATATTCCCAAAGTTTAAGACACTTGATCAAAGTAAGATCACAGGTTATTGTAAAATGATAGTTATTCTTTTAGCCAAAATGATAATTTAAAAAAATTTAAAAACCAAAAACCTTTACTCGTTGACAGAAAGGAGACTCCATTTTACAAATAACCAAAAGGCCTAATAAGACAGCATGAGGCACATAAAAGTTCTTTCTTTTTCTCTACTTTCTCTCTTTTTCTTTGCAGTTTACTCAAAGGCAAATAAAAATATTTTGCTATCCCTTATTAATATTACACAAAAATCTTGTTCAGAAGAGAAAACTAAAGATAACATTGGTACCAGTATAGTTTTAATATTAATGCTAATTTTAATAAGACCTTATAAGCAAATCCATCCAATCTCATTCAACTTTGACCACACAAGATATGATTTCCATAAAACTTTTATAGCCTGTTACAATTTTTTAAATTATTTTTCTTTTCTCAACTTTCTGTGTACATTGTTTTATCTATATCATTTTATTATTTTATTTTTAAACAACCTTTAAATAATTTCTAAACTGGACAAAATTTATTTTTCTTTGACTAAAACCACATCCTTATGCCTTCTTTATAACCTTTCTCACCAAAAACATATCTTACATTTTTTGTACATTTTGCATATAGCATTTTAGTAATTTTAGTAGTTTTAATTACATATATTAATTATAATTTTAACTACAGTAACCTTAATTTTTAGTAAAAACTTAGGAAGTAAGCAATTTAAATTGTTATGTACCAAACCATTTTATTAATACATGTTTTATAATTTCTAGAAACATTGGCTTCTTTTTAGAATAATTTTTCAATGTAAAATAGGTCATATTTACTAATAATCCCAAATATCTTTTGTTTCTTTGAAATATGAAGCCAAAAATATATAAACTTAAACTTATATTTAGTAATTAATGATTTAGCATTATATTGCATTTAGAAATAATATAGATACTCAATAAATGCCCATCATTTAATTTAGTCTAACAAAACTCTATGGGTATAGTTACCAAAACTTTTAAGTAAACATATTATAAAACATACTTCTTATTAAAAGTTTATTTATAACTTCTATTTTATTTACATTTACCTAATTTACTCATTTTTAACAATTATATTTGAATTGCTAATGGAAAACAAAGCTAGCCATTTAAGTTATATTTTACTTTTGACAAAGCAAAACCAGGCTAATCCTGCATCAGACAGTCTTATCTTTACCAGGGCTTTTGCGATATTGAACACAGATGCTCCCCTAGTGTCTTCCCCAGTTGTCCTGGGTTTCCCTGTGGCACCCAGGATGGCTATGAAGAGTAGGGCTTGTCTGTGTCCTAAATTTACATACCACGTTTAGAGCCCAGGGCATGGGGAAGAGCTGTGAAGAAGATGTCTCAAGAATCCAAACCACTCCTATGTGGCCAGGAGGGAGATCTGAGCCAGTGAGTATGAGCCCATATTGGGCTTGGCTCTGCCCTGCTACCTGTAACCCAGGCACTGAGGACACACATATGCCCCAGGCCTCACCATGGTCCCCAACTAGACCCAAGAATCCAGAGGCTCAAAACCAAAGATAAGCTCATGATAAAATGTGTGCAAGACTTCAGGGGAACCCAGCCACCAGCCCTCACACCTTTAGCTTACAGACAAATCAAAGAAGTACCTAAAATATCATAGAAACAACAGTTTTATGATTTTAAAATATCTATCAGTTAAAGCAAACAGATGAGAAAGAACCAGCAAAAGTTCACAGGAAACATGAAGGAGCCAACAGAAAAGTCACCACCAAAGCAAAATACTCATTCTCCATCATCTGACACCAACTTACATGATTTGAGTAAACTGATGGAGGAAGACTTCCAAATATGGATTGCTACAAAACTAAATGGAACTGAAGAGAAAATAGAATCACAAAAACTATACAGGAAATGAATGAAAGATTCTCCAAGGAAATTGAGAT
>VBSM01000949.1:3292578-3317230 GCA_008086735.1 Cheirogaleus medius
ACACACACACACACACACACACACATATCTATCAGAGACAACATAAAGCTGTCTGACCGGTAGTCCTAGGTAAGAATGTCTGAATTAAATTCTAAAGACATTTTTATTTTACCAACAAATTTTAAAATTATCTTTATTCATCAAAGATACTAAAGTCACATGAACTTTAAAAGCATTTTGGCTTATTTATTTATGAGTGCTCATTTATTTATAAGTCTATTTGGTACCATGTAGACAATATACAAACATAGACATGTATACATGTATATGTAAAAAGACAAACATAACTAGAGATTTTATAGATTTGAATTTAAAATTTTAGCCGTAATACAGGTAGCACAAACTAGTTTAAAATGATAGTTGGATTCAAATTGCATCTTTATAAATTGAGCAAATTAATCTATCCTGTTTAGCAGAAACTCTTACTGAGTTTTGGAGAAAATATGTATGGTAGCAAATTTACATCCCAAAGCATAGAGAGAGAATATAAGCTTTTCTAAGAAGCAGTTTAGTGTGTCAGTTAGAAGAGACACAGAGGAAGATTAAGAATGGATACCAATGCAATGCAGAATTCTAAGAATTTACCACAGCATTTTATAAGGAGACCAATTTTAGTTATATAGGTAGCTCCCAATTTAGTCTTTGTTTTTCAATTGGACCACTGAGGTCAGGGAGGAGCTCATCAATGAACAGGGCTGACAAGGCCTTTGCAGCTTCCAGGGCCCAACACTCACACATGTAAAAGGCAGGCACAGCTACAAAATGAAGCACCTGTGTCTCCAGAAATCCAAGATCTCATTCCTACACTGAATCCTGGTTACCCCAGAGCAAAGGCAAAAGCCCAGTAGAGAAATGCCATAGGGCTAGGCTATGTAACACTCCAAAGTGCACCTCCCTGCAAGGACCTTCCTCTGAGGCTGGTGGGTGACCCAACACCAGCCAGCCCACTCTGTAATTAGCCCATTCCCCACAAAAGTTCTTTCCCTGGTGGCAAGTGTTTACACAGCCTCTAAACACCCAAACTGTGCCCATCCTCAAGTTCGGCCCCAGCTCTGAGATTTCCCCGCAGCTAACCTAGCCAATGACTTTTCTTTTACTAAATTGCCATTTCCTATCAGTTTCTGTTTGACTCAGTCAGAAATCTGAAGCTTTTCTTACCTAAACATATAAATAAACGAGGAGGATAGAAAGCCAGAGTTTATCTCCTCTAGTGATAACCGTTCATTGCAACCATTGTCAGTTACTCTTAAAACTGAAGTTCTTACTACTGACTCCTTAGTTACCGCATACCCCAAGGGCAAGTGTTCTCTTACCATATGAAGTAACCCTTGGTACCACCAGAAGCTAAAATGATCAGGATGCTCAATTCAAAGAGAGCCGAGTTTCAGATCTGAGAAAAATCGATCCACAGCTCTTGGGGCTTCATGAGGAAGACAGAAGACCACAAAAAGGGGTCTATGGTACCTTTCTGTGTTCCTCAGAAGGTACCAGCATCACTAGAAGTCTTTTTCAAGCCCGTTTATGCGATAGCCAGAACTCTGATGTCTTGTTAGTCTTCATCCGCTGCCCACCAAATGGATAAAGTAGAGGCTTGAAAGGGGGTGTATCAGTGATGAAAGGGAACTGAATGAAATCTCAAAGGTGACAAAAAGGAGGGGTAGACGTAGATGGGAAAAAAGTTTTAGAGGAACCAGTCTGGTAAGTGTGTCAAAAGAACCAATGGAAATTTACATTTGTTTCAGCAAAAAATCTTGCCAAGAAAGGAAGAGAACAGAGGAACTGAACATATAATTAAAAGAGGTTTCCATTGACTAAAAAAACTTTCCAAAGGAGAAACGGGATCTAAAAAGAAAAAGCAGAAAGGCCTTTAAAATTTATAGACTGAATATCAGCTTTTAATTAAGACCATAGAGCACTAAAAAAAACCAAAAAAACAAAATAAAACAAAAAAAGTTTCAAATCTGTTATTATTATTGTTCAGCCAGGGCAAATAGCCAATATTCCTGGCTTTTGAACTGTTTTTTTAAACCAAAGTATCTATCAAGTGACTAAACCAAAACCAACAAGTCTTTCAGACTTAACCAAGAATGCAAGAGATCACAAAGAGGTAAAAAGAAATAGCCCTCACAAGATCCAGAGCCACTTCCAAAAACCTCTAGAGAAAAAAGAGACTTAGAGAAGAACAGGAAAACAATAGCTATCCATGGGAGGGAAAAGGATTAATAATAAATGGGTACCCCAAAAAGTCAATAATCATACAAATATAAATTCAAAACAAATAATTCAAACTAATTCTTATAAATGTTTTTTTTTTTTTCTCTTGAATTAGAGGATTTACATCTCCAAGGGATGGTTTCCCTGGCCAGGAATCAAAGGCAGGCTTCAGTGGTGAAAATATATAATCCTAGCCACTGTAGTGGCTGGAGTGTGTTTGTTTGTTTGTTTGTTTTTTGGTGGGAGGGTTAGAGTGGGCAAATCCTTCTGGGGATCCAAAGCAGACAGTTTGAACATACAAAGGATTTTGACTTTGTTTTCAATCCGATTTCTGCTTTTAAAAATATCTTGCCAAAGGTATTTTTATGGCTGTATTTCTGCTGTATCTTTTTATAGGTACCAATAAGATAGCTGTTTGAGAGTTCTGAAAAGTTTTCTTTTAAATATAGCCAATTTATTTATTCTATGAGCAACTCAAACCAATAAGCCTTTTCCATGGAAAGTCCCAGAGGTAAATTTCCAGGTTTAGAATACCATGGACAAATCTCTATTTATAACAATGAATATTGTTTTCTAATTATATTGCCAGATCTTATCCTAAAACCCAGGTTCTCCTTAAATCCGTAATTTAAAGCTGGTTTGACAAGGTTGATTTAAAGGACCAATGAAACCATTATAAGGATCAAAAAATATTTCTAGATCAATTATAATAGGTCATCCCAACGTGTTTTATTTATATACAGCTGTAAAAAATTAGTATTGTACAATAACCCTCCACTAATTTTCCACCTAATAAATATTTTCCTGTTTGCCATTCAAAATTTACTTAATAGAAATATGAAATTAACCAGCAATCTTTTACAGTGGAAGAAGAGCTGAACTCCTTGGGGGTATATAAAATTTATTTCAAAGTTAGCTTGAATTAAATATTAAATAATATCAGAAAACAAAACAAAACTGGAAACAAGTCACTTATAATGAAAATAAAATTTTCCATTATTTCCTTTTTTCCTTTATTAAAGAATCATTCCCTTCTCACTTATAAAATTTGTACCTTTGTATAAACAATTTTAAAAAAAACATATACAAAATTTTTAACTATTAATCTCTTAGACAAAAATTCCTGCCAAGTTCCCCAAAGAAATGTGTATTTGCAATTATTAATTCATATACATTTCTTCCATCCCTTAAAATTGATTTTGTGAAATTAAATCATAGAAATACTTCCATATTCAGTTAAATTTTAGAATAGGAATTGTATTAAACTATATTATGTGAGTTATTATTTTAATGATTTGCTGCTAAATTTGTTTGGCTACAAAACAGAAACTTCATCTAAAAAATGTATTTCCTTGGTTTTCAACCCACACCCCTATACTTGATATCCACAATCCTACAAAATGAATACTGCTATCACCCAAATCAGATTTCTTCTCCAGTTTAGGTATTACACATTAGGAAGCCAAGAGTCCAGTTCAATTACAGACTGAACTTCAATGTACAATGGATACACCTTCCAGGCACCATTGCATCAAGGAAACATCAGTTGTCACTTGTTGGGGCCATTAACTAGACAAGTCCAAAATAAAACTCAGAACAGAGACAGCGTGTCATGCATTCTATAAATTGTGTATTCTGAGAACCTATTAAAGCTGACAGGGAATGGGGCCTGCAATTGGTGAGCACCTGATTACACCTTGTACTTTATTCCCTGTTGACTTTGGTTATGCCATACCTTTCCATTTCCTAGAGAAATAAATTAAAAGTCAGAAGTAATTTGCCTGACGGAGGGTGCAGGTGGAATTTTGCTCAGAAGAGCCTTTGCACACTGTGAAATCCAATTTAACCCCTTGATGGGGGATAGCTTATTTTCTTTTGTTGACAGCTTTGTGGCAGCTAAAATAGGGATCTGATTAAATAGAGACAGTGAGAGATTGAGGTCTTGTTCTAACAGCAGGGGGATCAAGGCTTCTAATCTTATCTCACAAAACACTGACATGAACTGAGGACATAGGCATGAGCTATTTTGTGCACCGTGAGGGGAAAATACTAAGAGAGAAGATGTAAGTAAAAAGGAGTATGAACAATAATTTATATATATATATACATATATAAGTTAATATATATACTAACTTTTTGAAAAAACAAGCTTTGTATAATTTCATCTTCTGATAATTGTTTCTTAAATGTTTAGTGCTTTAAAATAGTAAAATAGAGTGAATTTTAAATGTATTTAAGATACCAAAATATTATCTGGCTCTACTTGTGTGCTGCATTTATCTAATAAAATTATTATTTACACACACATTTACCACAATTAAATGAAATCTAACAAATATAGAAATGTCTGTGTCATAAGTTCAAAAATACTGTATTGTGGATTCCCCAAGTCCTATGGATAGTATTCTTTGGTTTTGATGTTAATTTTTCATCAATTTACTTTGCCAATCTATTCAGAATGTAGAATATATATTTCATCACTTGCTAATTGTAATCATGCATTTTGAAATTTCAATAGATCTGAGTCTCAGTAAGTGCTTTATTGAGAGTTTAAGTCTCATGTAGAGGAATCTTTGTGTCTGTCTCAGTAGCAGAATATCATATTTTCTAATTAGGTATGTATATTAATATGATTACTTTCTATCTGATTTTAGCTGGGACTGAGGTATTTGCCTATATGTGCTTTCTGCAATATTTCCTTTGTCAAGAACTTCCAACTACTATATCTAATTTCATCTGTTAATTGATGGGGTTGGAGGTTGGGTCAGGTCAGATACATATATTTTTCATTGTAAGTCCTTCATAATATTTGTGGAATGTAAACAAGTATTGTGCAAATATAGATATAGATTCAGATATATAAGACACACACATGCACATACAACATGCACTTCTACACACACACGATTAGTTCTCTTGTCCATAGATTTGAGGAAAACTTTGTTTTATATAATATGTATACATTTCCACTTTTGGAATGTGAAAGGCAATGCTTCAAGAAACAGGAAGGACTAAGTAGCATTTCCTTAACTAATTTTACCAATGTATCTTTTTTAAAGAACATCTTATAAATCCAGGGACACACAGATATATGCATAAAATTGTTACTCAGGTGATGGATATTTCTTGGTACATTTTCACATCTTTTCCTTTAATATACTTTCTACTTTCCGAGTCTCTTGGGCAAATCCCCTTTTCTTACATAAGCTTTCAAGTGACTCCACTTCAGCTCTTGTTATTTTCAGCTTTGCTTTTCAACTCCTAATATTTTCAGAATAAGTAAAATGATTTTATGGAAAATTTACCTTTCTGAAGATCCTCTTGTGGGAATTAGGGAGTACATGTACATTTCTATATTCATTTGTTTTGTTCTGCGATTTTGCAAAAGGGCAGATGACATACCACATCTAATTTTACCACATGCTACAGAGCTATTGAGTCTAGTAAGAGTGAAATAAATGTCAGGGTATCACACACAGGGCTTTCATAACTTCACCAAAATAAATAAGTAAGCTAAGGTCCCAGAGTATCAACAGCTCTGAGATGCTGAAAACTGGCATAAGTAAGGTTTGAAATTAAGCAGTGTTTTGAATGTTGAAATGTTGTGACACTTGTCCAAGCCTCAGTTTTCTCATCTCTCTTATGGGAATAATCATCCCCATCTCATATGGATGTTACAAGTATTAAAGAGATGACTTATGTAAAGACTACAAAAGACTACATATTATAGGGACTCAATACTCATTTATTCTCTCTTTTTGCATTGTGTATGCCAGTCTGGTTAAAGCCCATTTTCTGTTTATACCAAAAGGTTTCTATGATGAGACTTTAACTCTCCAAATGCACTTAAACATTTCTGTGGCTCCCTCCCCAGTTCAATTACAGAAGAAGCTGTACAAGCACAATTTAATATCTTTTCCTTCAGATAGTAAGGTAGATATTGAGAATCAACTTGCTTAAATTAACATTCTGTCTCTCTTCAGGCAAGCAGAGATAGGAAAGTTAAAAACTACATTTCCCAGATTCCTAGACAGAGGCAACTCTCTGTTGGTTCAGGTCCTATCAATCAAATAAGCCTAAATTTGGGTTTGGAACAAGTTAGGTAAAGATGCAGGGCAAGAGATATTTATTCCTTTCTGTTACATCTTATGGTGCAGCAGACATGTGTATCTGGAGCTAGTAGCCATGTCAGCAGTTCAGCAGATAACTTCTTGATTCTGCAGTTTCCTGATTTTTTTTCAGGGACAGCAGTTCCTTTTGTAGACTCCTACATTGATGCTTTGGGAGCCATTTCTGGAAGCTCAGCTAGGAATGCACATCTTCAGGCTTTCCAACAATTCTTAAGCTAGGGGGTTTTTTTGTGTGTGTGTTTTTTAAATGTGATAAATCACTTTCTAGTTTATAGAGTAGATTCTGTTCGCTGTTCTCTGACTGATACAGGAAATAATATGACTACTATAATTCATGTTGTTGTTCAAATGCTCAGTGAAGGTAGAAGATGAAAGTATTTTCAAGGAAGAACCACAGCACAATTCTGACAGGCTAGTATTGTATAAAACCTGTGAATGACTTTGCTATGTTAATTTTCTCATCTCAAGATCTTTAGCTTAATCACACCTGTAAAGTCCCCTTTTTTAAAATAAGAAAACATTTATAGTTTTCTGTGTTTAGGATGTGGATATTTTGGGGGAGGTAGTATTTTTCAGCCTATTATAGAAGGGATTTAATCTAAGGAGATCATTGTTTTTCAGACTCCTTTCCTCGGAGACCTTCCAAGGGTTTCTCTGGAAGACACTAGAAAAAAGTGTGAATCTGATCTGAATAATTATTGTTTAAAACTCTGTCCAACCTACTCCTCCTTTCATTTAATAATTTGTTTGTACAACATTTATCTGGGTATAAAGACCTTTTAAGACTCAGAGAGATCACTTAAATTGCTATAACTCATGGTCAACATGAAGTCTGAAACAGTTTTCTGATTTCCAAGCCTGTAAGTACTTTCCACCAAACCAACAGTTGATATGGAATATATACAAGGATGTATTAATCTGAAAAGATTAAGAGATACTCTTTTATGGAAAGTAAAATCCCTTTCTGGGGAAGAAACTCACTGATTTTAAATGTAATAAAACAATGGCTATTAATCATAACAAGGTCAAAAAAATGAGTTTGAAGTCCAATTCAAATTCCATATTGTAGACTTCACTGTGAGCAATAACTTGTGTCATCAGGAAGTGGGTTTTTTTTTTCACTTTGCCATTTTTTTTTCCTACTCAAAGTAGTATTGTTTATGTTTGTTCTTCAGGACTTTTCAAAATTATTTGCTTCCAGGGCAGGTTTTCACCAAGGGGAGTGATGATCATAACCTCTCTTGTGGTCACAATGCTTTAAAAACAGAAACATTTGTTTTGTGATTTTGATAAACACATTTGCTACCTGTGCCTTAGGTCATTCTGACATGTGAAAAAAGGAAGCAGCGTTTAATATGAGGTGACTATAGATGACACTGTTTTACCACTCTTCCTCCTAACTCTTTTGCTAGGAAATGAAAGAAAAGGAAAAGAAAGGCAGCAGAACACTATTCTGGAGGAAAAAAAAAAGCACATGTTCCACAGTTTTTCACAGTAACATCCACTCAGTTGACATGAGCACTTTGCAGAGTTTCTGCCACATGAGTTTCTGGAAGGTTTTGATAGTATTGGTGGCCAAAGAAAAATTGCTTTCCTGCAGGAACCCTTCTAAAAAGAGCTCTTCAAAATGAACTCTTTTACCACTTCTCTTCCAACCAGTTGTTGAGTGCTAGATAGCTTTAAATGCTGATGGGGCAGAAAATCCCGGCCTGAGATAGAAACATCACTCAGGCTTCATGGAGAAGGTTGACAGCAGATATTCATTAAGAACAGCTCGACTTACACTTCATTGAGTAAATTGCAGGGAAGCTCAGGACAGTGAGGGAGAAGATGTGGTTAGTGTTCATAGATGTACCAGTGATTTATGACCATGGCCTCTTGATAACAATGATAGATGTTAGCAGTAAAGTAATACTAATGTTTATTAGTCCTTAAACTATGATTTTATTAGGATTTTTCTCATTGACTCTTTAAAATAATATAAGAATGTAGATACCACTTTTTTCTTTTACAGCAAAAAAGTGAGAAACAGAAAAGGCACATATTACAAGTAATTGCAAGTAATGATGAGGAAAAAAACTAACCCCAATTCTGACTGACTCCTATTCTGTAAGCCAAAAAAAACATAAGAAAATAGTCTTTTCACTCTCCTAAGAAATCATTACAAGTTTCCAATCTATTTTCTTTTTGTTGTTGTTATTGGTTTTATGCACAGTTTTATATTGCCTTCTTTAATTTTTTTTAACATACCCCTTCCTTTTAAAAATTTAATCTCATTTCCTAAAGGCTACAGCATTTAATAAGCTCTTGTGCATCTTTTCAGAAGTGTCCTAAGCATGTGAACATATATATGTGTGTAAATTTATTTTTACATAATGGAAACATATTGCTCACATTTCTTAAGTGTTTCTAAGAGTTACACGACTAATAGAGGTGGAACTTAGACCTATAACCAGGGACAGCTAAAACCTGAGTCTGTGTTTTAAACTACATATTAACCTATTATAAATAAAAGCAAAAGGAAATCATATCTTGCATGTGAGCCTCATGCTAATTATGTCAAAATGGCGATGGTGGTATCCCCCTTTTATAGATGACAAATTTGAGGTTCACTGGGAAAATAAATTATTTGAAGTTGCACTGTCAGTAAGGAGTGGACCTGAAATACAGACACACTTCTATGTAAATTAAAATGCAACTGCATTGTGAAGCATCCCACTTCTGATTGCCAAATTTTGTTTTATGTTTACCACCCTTCATCAAAAAGAAAAAGGATAAAAATACCTCATTCTTTACAAACCCAACTTACTTTGACTAAGGGTCTAAAAAGTAGCAAAAAATTTATATTCTTAGTTATTATAGTAAATCTTCATGTTCGTTGCTATAATATTTAGTGGGAATTTCTGTTTTTTTCACTATCATATCCTTATTGATGCTAAAGAAACAAGATAGGAGTGACAAACCACCTCGAGTACCTCTCTAAGCAATATATATCTTGAAGATTATAGACTAAGCTATATACAAAATCAATCTATTTTTTTCAGCATGGCTCTGTGGATTTGTCTTTTCTTGCAAAGATATTAATTGGGCCAAAGAGGCTCTGAGAAAGTGGTTTAGTGGGATTTAAAATCTATCAACAAATATATATTGAACACTTGCTTTGTAATATATTGCCTTGTGAACATTTTGCAAAATTCTTCCTGCACTGCTACATTATTTGTATATGTTTTAGATAGCAATGGTGGGAAGAGTTTAAACTGAGAAATGTATTTATTTGTGTTCTATCCTCAATCTTTCCCATAGAGGTCAGTATTAATGACTCCAGGACTATGGCTCTATAGCTTGGTGGAAGGAAAGAAGAGAAGAAAGTCATCCACAGGGAAGGGACATTAGCAGGATGGAGAGACTAATAGAAGGAAGATCTCTTTTCCCAGAGGTACTTCCACCTAGAAGGATTTGAAGATAATGCCTCTGTGATAACCTTGCCACCATTTATAGCCTGAGAATGCAGTCACCACAAGGAAAAGAAGTTGGTGAACCAAATACGGATATAGATCAGCTTCTAATGACATCATCATCTAAGGCGCTGAATCCAGCCCTAATCCTAAACGTTTTAACCCCAGTGCATACTGGCCATTGACCGATATGTTTCTTCGTTTGTTTTGTTTTTGCTTCTTTGATTAATCTAATTTAGATGATTTTTGGTCATTTGCAACCAACAGATGAATAATTCACAGAGGGAAAACAATGATTAGGGTGCAAATCTAACAAGAAGTTGGCAAACCCAGACCAATCCTCGGCATCTTTGAGAGATGATCTGAGGCACAGTTTCAGAATTGCATTATGAAAATAAAGTGAAGGTACAGTTCAGGGAATGCAGGTTCTTTTAGAAAATTTCTTAGGGATAAAAGGCCCCGCTCTAAGATAGGAAACTGTAAGAAAAAGGAAGGAAATAGACCCCCAGGTACTCTATTAGGGTCTTAGGTAAAGGGCTTAGGCAGGTAACCTGATTCCTCTGTGTAGTAAGTTAGAAGTGGCAGATATTTTACAAGTTATTGTCACAAATATTTTGATACTGCTGACACTGTAAAATATAATGTATATTGACTCTGGATTGTTTCCAGAAGAGGGGAATTGTCAATTTAGAAGACAAGAAATACTTCAATCTTGCCTTTGGAATTGAGAGTAAGATCATGGCAGGGTTTTCACAAATACAGATAACCAAGGGATGGCAAAATTTCATGTATAAGAAAACAGTAGGGGATGTGTGTGCTTTTACTCCTATAAAATTGAAAGTGGGGAAAGTGTAAGTGAGAAGAATGAGGAGTGAAAGAGATTCTTTGATTCTAGGTTTATATTTGAAAGTGGATAGTAAAAATTTACTTGTGGGGTAACTTATGTTCTCAATGCTTGATCTTAAACTCAAGCTTCTAGGTTGTGCTTTGCTAAAATTTCTCTTTCAACTTTAACCTAGTCTGCTCTGCCAATAAATACTTTATGAAGATGTTATTTCTTGTTACATTTCCCCCCAAATTTATACTTAGTTAGCTTCTCCCTCACATAGAAAAAGTCCAGAACACAGAGCCAGACATGAACACAAATAGTCTAAAAAGTTTTTTTGTTTGTTTGTTTGTTTTAAAATTTCTATTCATGAAATAAAGATTTAAGCTAGGGTGATAATTAAATCTCAGTTTTAGTGGGACAATTCCAGTTTGCTTCTGTAGTTCTAGAAAAATATTAAAAGTGCCCCTTTTGTTAAATTAAATATAAGCAGGAAGCCATTTGTCTTTGATTATTTCTTTACTTTGAGTTTCTACATAACAAACTGCAACCTAACTTAGGATGTAAACAAACTAAAACCAAACTAGGAGTATTTTTTTTTTTTGTAATAAATAGCCAGGTTTCAGCAAATCACAAATAACTGAGCTTCAGTCAATCACAGGTATCTAATTGATCACACCATGCCCAGATAAGGCAGGCACCTAGTTGTGGCCAATCAAGTGATTTCTCTGCATTGCTTTCATGTTCACCCTATAAAGGCTCACTGTTCAAACTGCTGAGCTGAGCTTTCCGAACCACTTCTGCTTTTGAGTACTGCCCAATTCATGAATCATTCTTTACTCAAACTATTCAATTTAATTTGTCTAATGTTTTTCTTTTAATCCTTTTCACTTTCTTATTTGTTGCAGTTTGTAAAATACAGTACACAGTCACCCAGATTTAAGCCCATCTTATGTAGATATCAAAGTGCTGAGAAAGGACCCCTTGAAAATCTCATATACAAATTATTTAGTAGAATGCCTGGTCCATAATAATTTCTTGATAATAATAATGACATGTAATATTTTATCATTGAAATTCTCTAATGTTTAAACTCTTCATTTGTAAACTGGGGATAATAATACTACTGACCTTCTAGAGTTAGGTAAGTTCTCCAGGGACAGTTGCCTACTTAATTATTTACTGACTTATTTGTTCAGGTACTCCAGCACTCAATCTCTCATTCTATTTTCACCAATTCAAACAATTACCAAAAAGATACCCCATGCTTAGAAGAATGCTAGAATCTGGGAGTAAAAAGGTTAATCAGAAATGGTTCTTGAACCAGCCTTGGTGGTTCATGCCTGTAATCCTAGCAATTTGGGAGGCTGAGGCAGGAGGATTGCTTGAGGCAAGGAGTTTGAGACCAGCCTGAATAAGAGGGAGGCTCTGTCTCTACAAAAAAAAAAAACTTAGCCAGGCATGGTAGCACATACCTGGTAGCACATAGTCTCCACTCCTTAGGAGGCTGAGGCAGGAAGAGCCCTTAAGCCCAGGAGTTTGAGGATGCAGTGAGCTATGATGAGGCCATTGCACTTCAGCCTAGGCAACAGAGCAAGACCCTGTCTCAAAAAAAAAAAAAAAAGAAAAGAAAAGAAAAAGAAAAAAGAAAAAAAGAAATGATTCTTGCCTTCAAGAAACTCATGGTGTTAAAGTGAGCATGTGAACATGTTACCGAAAACTCGGCAGTTGTTCAGGAGGCCGAAACAGAAGAACGAGGACAAGTGTTTTGAGGAGGAGGAAAGAGATTTACTTTGCTGGAAAAGGAGGAAAAATGGTAGACCTCTTCATCTCAAAATCCAAATTTCCTGAACATAGGCAGAAATAGAGAGATTTTATAGGGAGGGCCCCTTAGTTGTAGGCTATTGTGGTTAATTATTCTATTTGTTCTATCTCTGCCAAAGACAAAGCCTGTGAACCTGGGGGGCTGGTGCCACCTGGAAGTTATTTCTTTTAACAAAAGACTTAACCTGCCTCAGGGATGCAGGCCAGGCTGCAGTTCCCAAAAAGAGTGGGGGAAGTTTTAAAGGACAGAAAATCCTTTTTTTTTTTTTTTTGTTTCTTCTTCGGGCCCTTCCATTGTTAGAAATATAGTGCCTTGAAGAGGTGTGTGTGTGTGTGTGTGTGTGTGTTTGTATTATCCTCTATAATTAGGGGTTATTTTATAGAATTAGTATTTTGATTTTTTGATAGAAAAATTAGAGACTGCAAGATAATGTACCATAAATACAGGCCAAAGTCTAAACCTTGTTTTGGTCTTGGTACTATATCAAATTCAGTTTATCAAAGAGATCAATAGAGATTAATGGCATGACCTACTGTATTTAACTTTCTTTTAAGAGGGCTAGGTAAGAAAATGTTATTAATATGATATCCAGAAATCCAGTGTTTTAACCCATTCTTGATTTGACATCTGGCCTTGTCTCCTGCTCCACCGCTTCTTAACTGAACCCTTTCCTCTTGCACTCTTTCCACAAATGGCTTCATACCCCCTTTCATTGTAATTCCCTCTACCTGGAATGGCCTGTTGCCTTATTCTGATGAAATAGACTCAAAACACCTATCTATCTTTTAATATGCCGCTCAAACACTATTGCTTCTACAAAGACTCCTATAAGTCTCTAGGAAAAGACAGTCACTGCTTTGTAACCAAATTGTACCTTTTAACTGCCTCTGCAGTAGCCCTCAGTGTGTAATAAGGCTCTGAGTTTTCTTTGTCTCCTACTTAATAATGAACTTTTCAAAGGTGGTTAATGTTTCTTGAAGTTTACTCTAAATCCTTTTTTTAATTAAATGTTCTTCAGATTTTCCATAGTGAAATTTTTAATCATTTATATCCTGAATTCAGCACAGCACATTCAAAAGCCTTGATTAATGAAGGTGAGTAAGTGAATGAATAGGTCACTATTGCAATGTAAAACATCTGTTGAAAGTGTAGTAATATTTCCATTTTATCTACTAATTTCCATTAAGCTCAAGATGCTATTAGTTGTAAAATATACCATGATTTTACAGGCAATGTTAAAAAATGTCAATTATACTCTAACACCATACTTTCTTAACACTTAGATTAATTTTGATAACTTATTGCGGAAATCTCTTGTAGACTTTCGTGGCAAATTTTATTTTCATCCTCTCTCTCTTCCTCTGTTATAAAATGCACTATAATTTAGGTATTTATAAAACATTGTAATGTTCAGAGGCAGACCCTTTAAAACTCTGAAAATTTATTTAGATTTATTGATGCTCATTTATTATATCATTCAATATCGTCCTTTGTGCTATCAAAAGTGCTAATAATGTTGCGTTTTCTAACCTTCTCTCCTTTCATTCAGTTCAAATACTGCATTTTCTAAAAGAGGGCTTCACTAGTAACTCTGAGATTTGTTTACAAGCTTCTAATAGAAATTTTGCTTTTAAAAAAGTTGAATTAACATTTACATAACATAAAATTAAACATTTTAAAGTGTACAATCAATGGCTTTTAGTATATTCACAATGCAGCCCCCCCACACCACTTTTATTTAGTTTTAAAACATTTTCATCATCCAGAAGAAAACTCATACCCATTAAGCAATCACTTCCCATTGCTCACTCTCTCTAGCCTCTGGCAAACACCGTCCCTATCCATTTATCTATTCTAGATATTTCACATAAAATTGATCACACATTATTTATCTTTTTGTGTCTGGCTTTTTTAACTTAGCAAATGTTTTCAAGGTTCATTTACATTGTGGCATGTATCAGTACTTCATTTCTTTTTATGATTGAATAATATTCTATTGTATGTACATGTCACAATTTGTTTATCTATTCATCAGTTAGTGGATATTTGGGTTGGTTTCACCTCTTGGCTATTATGAATATTGCACTTTAAATAGGTGTGTAAAACTATTTTTTTGAGTACTTATTTTGAATTCTCTTGGCTATATATCTAGGAATGGTATAGCTGAGTTATATGATGATTCTATGTTTAATTTTTTGATGAACTGTGGAATTTTTTTCAACAATGGTTATACTGTTTTAGATTTCTCCAGCAAACACAAATTTTCAAATTTCTCTACATCCTTGCTAACACTTGTTATTTTTTATTTTAATGATAGCCATCCAAGTGGGTGTGAAGTGGTATCTCATTGTGACTTTGATTTGCATTTTGCAAATGACTAATAATATTGAGTATCTTTTCATGTGTTTGGCCATTTTTATGTATTCTTTGGAGAAATGTCTATTCAAATTTTATGCCCATTTTAAAATTCTATTGTTTGTCTTTTTGTTATTCAAGTATAAGTATTCTTTATAATATAATTTGCGAATATCTTCTCTCATACCATAGTTGCTTTTTCAATTTCCTGATAGTGATTTTTTTTTTTTTTTTTGAGACAGAGTCTCACTCTGTTCCCTGGGCTAGAGTGCCATGGCGTCAGCCTAGTTCACAGCAACCTCAAACTCCTGGGCTCAAGTGATCCTTCTGCCTCAGCCTCCCGAGTAGCTGGGACTACAGGCATTCGCCACCATGCGCGGCTAATTTTTTTTTTATATATACTTTTAGTTGGCCAATTAATTTCTTTCTATTTTTAGTAGAGATGGGGTCTCGCTCTTGCTCAGGCTGGTTTCGAACTCCTGACCTTGAGCGATCCGCCCACCTCGGCCTCCCAGAGTGCTAGGATTACAGGCATGAGCCACCGCGCCCGGCCCTCCTGATAGTGATTTTGATGCACAAATATTTTTAATTTAATGAAGCATAATATATCTATTTTTTCTTTTGTTGCTCATGTTTTTGGTGTCATCAAGAATCCATTGCCAAAACCAAAGGTCATGAAGATTTACCATTATATGTTCTTTTAAGAATTTTATGATTTTAGCTCTTAAATTTACATTGTGTGTCTATTTTGAGTTGATTTTTGAATAGAATACAGAGTACAAGTCCAAATTTATTCTTTTGGCATGTGAGTGTCTAATTATCTCAGCACCGTTTATTGAACAGATTATTCTTTCTTTCATTGAATGGTTTTGACATCCTTGTTGAAAATCAATTTGCCATAGATATATCAGTTTGCTTCTGGAATCTCAATTTTTTTCACTGGCTTATGTCTATACATATGCCAGTACTACACTATTTTGATTACTGTAGTTTTGTAGTAAGTTTTAAAATATGAGAACTGTGAGTTTTCCACTCTGATCTTTTTCAGTATTGTTTTAGCTGTTCAGAACTTCCATGCAATTCCATACAAATCTGAAGATTGGCTTTTACATTTCTGCAAAAACAGAACAAAGCAAAACAACTAAAAAATAGCCATTGGAATTGTGATAGAGATTATATTGAAACATTTTTTAAATTTTATTTTTTAATTGAAAAATAATAATTGTACACATTCATGGGGTACTTAGTGATGTTTCCATACATGCAATGTATAGTGATCAGATCAGGGTAATTAGCATATTCATCATATCAAACATTTATCATTTCTTTGTGTTGGGAATGTATAATATCCTTCTAGCTATTTGAAACTATGTAATATATTATTGTTAATTATAGTCATCCTACAGTGGTAGAGAACACTAGAACTCATTTCTCCTATCTAGCTGTAATTTTGTGTTACTTATATATTGAAACTTTTGATTACTTTGCGTAGTATTATCATCTTAACAATAGTGTTTCAATCCATACACATGGGCTATCTTTTCACTTATTTTGATCTTCTTTAATTTCTTCTAGCAATGTTTTATAATTTTTAGTGTACAAGTCTCTCACTTCCTATGCTAAAATTTTTCCTAGGTATTATATGCTTTTGGATAATATTGTAAATGAGATTGTTTTCTTCATTTTCTTTTCAATTTAGAAGCACAACTGGTTTATGAATGATGAATTTGTACCCTGCAACTTTGCTGAATTTGTTTATTGGCTCTAAAAGTTTTTTTTTAAATGGATTGAAATTTTCTATATAAAGGATCACTTCAACTGTGAATATAGTTTCACCTCTTCCTTTCCAATTTGGATACCTTTTATTTCTTCTTCTCATCTACTTGCTTTGGTTATAATCTCTAGTACAATATTGAATAGCAGTGGTGAAAGAGGGCATCTATGTCTTGTTCCTCATAGTAGTGAAGACATTTTCTTATTTTGCTATTGAGTATAATATTAGCTATGGGTTTTTAATAAAAGTTCATCAGGTGAGGAAGTCTATTTCTATTCCTAGTTATTTTTCTTTTGAGCATTTTTATCAGGAAAAGGTGATAAACTATATCAAATGCTTATTCTGTGTCAATTGAGATGATCTTTTTTTGTGCCTTTGTTCTGTTTATGTAGTGCATTACATTGATCATTGTTGTTGTTGAATCATCCTTGTATTTCAGAGGTTAAATCTCATTTTGTCATGGTGTGCATTCCTTTTCATAGGCTGTTGGATTCAGTTTTTTACTATTTCCCAGAGGAATTTTTGCATCTATAGTTATAATGAATAGTGGCCTATGATTTTCTAGTCTTTGGTGTCTTTATCTGGCTTTGTATCAGGGAAATGCTGACGTCACAGGATAAGTTAAGAAGTGCTCCCTCTACTATTTTTAAGTGAGTTTTGGATGAATTTGTGCTCATTCTTCATTAAATAAATGATATAATTTTTCTGTGAAATCATCTGATCCTAGACTTCAGTGAAAGGTTTGCAATTTTCTTGATCTTAAACCAAAGAACCAACTTAGAACAAAGAACCAACCAACCAATTGATTCTATCTACTGTTTTCCTATTCTTTATTTCATTTAACTCTGCTCTAATCATTATTTTTTTCTTTCTTCTGCTAGCTTTGGCTTCAGTTTTTTTGTTTTCTACTTCCTTAAAGTATAATATATAAAACTAGCTTATTGATTTTAGATATTTTTCTTTTTCAATTAGATGTTTGTAGCTGTGAATTTGTCTCTGTGCATTAAGTTAACTGCATTCTATATGTTTTGGTAAAGTGTGCTTTGTTTTCATTCATCTTGAAGTAGTTTCTAATTTCTCTTGTGATTTTTTTTATCCATTGTTTGTTTAAGAATGTGTTGTTTAATTTCACATGTTTGTGCCTTTTCAAGTTTTCCTTCTATTATTAATTTCTAGTTTCATTCTGTTTTTGTTAGGGAACATATTCGTATTTTGCATGATTTCAAGTTTTCAAAATTTATTCAGACTTGTTTTGTGGCTTGACAGGTGGTCTATCCCTGAGATTGTTCCAAGTGCACTTGACCACTTAAGAAGAATGTACATTCTGTTGTTTTAGGGTGGAGTGTTCTATATATGTTAGGTTTAGTTGGTTTATAATTTTGCTCAGTCTTCTATTTTCTTATTAATCTTCTGTGTAGATATTCTAACCATTATGAAAAGTAGAATATTAAAGTGTCAACTATTACTGTCTCTTTTTTATCCCTTTAATTCTGTCAATTTTTTCTTTATATTAATATATAAATATCTTAGAACTCTGTTGTTTGGTTTTAAATATGTTAATAATTATTATATTGTCTTGATGAATTGACTCTTTTATTAATATATGGTGATTTTCTTTGTCTCATGTAACCACTTTTGATTATAATTTCATTTGTCCATTATTAGTATATTCACCTGAGTTCTCTTTTGGTTATTATATGTATAGAATATTTTACTTCATCCTTTCACTTTCAGCCTACTTGAGTCTTTAGATCTAAAGTGAGTCTCTTATAGACAGCATATAGTTGCACCATGTTTTTTATAATTCTACCAGTCTCAGTCTTTTACATGTCGAGTTAGTCCATTTACATTTATGGTGGTTACTGATGAGGAAGGAATTACTTCTGCCATTTTGCTAATTGTTTTCTATGTATCTTATGCCATCCTTTTCCCCCTCAATTCCTCCAATGTTCTTTTTTCTTTTGCTTGATTGAATTTTTTCTACCCTACCACTTTAAATCCCTCCTCATATTCTTTTGTGTATATCTTTTAGTTACTCTATGTAGTTACCATGGCAATTACAATTAACATCCTAAATGTATAACAATCTAATTTTAATGATACCAAGTTAGCTTCAAATTCATGCAAAATCTCTTATACAGCTGGACTGTCTTTTTATATTGTTATTGTTACAGATTATATTTGTATGAACTGTGTGTCTATTAACGTACATTTGTAATTCTTGCTTTTACATCATATGGAAATAAAAAAGAGGAGTTATAAACAAAGAAAACAATAATAGCGACTTTTATATTTTTATATGTAATGACAGTTCTTTATTTCTTCATGTGGTTTCCAGTTACTATCTAGTGTCCTTTCATTTAGTCTGAAAGACTCCTTTAGTCTTTCTTATAGGGCAGGTTTACTATCAAAGGGCCAACACAGGTTTGTTTTTTATTTTTAATCTATGAATGTCTTTGTATCTCTTTCATTTTTGAATGTTAATTTCCCCAGTTAGAGAATTCTAGATTAATTATATGTTTTGTTTTTGGTTTTTTTTTACTTTTAGCACTTTAAATATGTCTTCCCACTGTCTTCTGACTTCTCAGGTTTCTGATAAACAAGTGGTTGTTAATTTTACTGAGGATTCTCTTTATGTGAGAAGTGCTTCTCTCTCATTGCTTTCAAGATTTTTCTCTTTGTCTTTGGTTCTCAACAGTTTGATTATAATATGTCTTGGTGTGCATCTCTTTGAGTTTATGCTACTTGGAGTTCATTAAGCTTCTAGGATGTGTAAGTTCATGTGTTTTGTCAAACTTTGGAAGATTTTAGCCATTACATCTTCAAATATTTTTTCTACCTCTTTCTCTCTCTTTACTACCTTTGAGACTCCTACAATGCATACGTCATTACATTTGATAGTGTCCCATACGTCCTTAACTTTTGTTCATTTTTCTACATTTTGTTATCCCCACTTCTCAAACTGGATAATTTTAATTTTTATATCTTCAAGTTTGCTGATTATTTTTTGTGTTCAAATGTGCTGTTGAAATACTCTAGTGAAATTTTTCATTTTGGCTATTGACTTTTTATCTCCAGAATTTTTATTTTGTTCTTTTTTATAATTTTTATCTCTTTAATGGTATTCTCTATTCCTTCTTACATGGTTCTCCTGATTTTCTTTGGTTATATTCTCATAATTTCCATTAACCCTTTAGGCATATTTAAGACAGTTGATTTAGTCTTTGTCTTGTAAACCCAATGTCTGAGCTTTTTCGGAGATGGTTTATATCAGTTCCTTTTTTTTTTTTTTTTTTTTTTTTTTTTTTTTTTTTTTTTTTTTGGTGAATGGCCAATACTTTCCTATTTCTTTGTATGCCCTATAATTTTGTGTTGATAACTAAAAATATTAAATATTATTGTAGGGTAATTCCAAAAAATAAATTCTCCCCTTCTCCTCCCCGATTTTCCTGCAGTTGCTTGTTGAGGGCTGCAGTCAATTGTTTAGTGACTTTTCCAAAACATTTTTGCAAAGGCTGTATTTCTGGCCATGTGTAGTAACCAAAGTTTCTGTTCTTTTGTCTCATTAGGCAGTGACTTGACAGTGACTTGATTTCCTTAAACGCCTGGAAACAAAAAGGAAACAAAAATATTCTATCTTTCTTTGGAGCTTACCTCTGAGCTTGGATACTTGTGAAATGCTTAGCTAGGCCACTTTGATACTTAACATTCACCTCCTGGTTGCACAGAGCTCAGAGCTTGGTCAGAGGTCAAAGCTAGGGTTCTCTCAGGTCTTTTATGAGCCCATATCCAGCCATGGATTTGTATTCTGGATTCCCTGATACACTTGGTAACTCTTTAAAACCCTTATTTCCCAAATATTTTTCTCCTCAGCTTTCTCCTTCACAAGGTTTTCAGTTTCTTGACCACCCCCTATCCCCATCTGCTCTCCCTCGCTCCAGGCTGCCACATGTAGTATATGTCTTTAAGTGCTCTGATAGACCGCAGCCCAGGAAGCTGCTCCAGCCTGAGAAGCAGGGCAAAACAAATGTAAGCTTCTGGGCTGGTCCCTCAGGTATTAATCAGGTCAGAAATCATGGGGGATGGTCACACTTGAAGCTCTGCCTCGAGGGGGGGAGGGGGGATGGGCAATATACATAACCGAAATATTTGTACCCCCATAATATGCTGGGACAAAAAAAGGATTCATAATTATAATATTTTGATTTCAGGGTCCATATTGTACCTTCTGGTACCAGCAGACTGCATCAGGAATGCAAACCATCATTCCCAGGGCCACCATCAAATTGGGGAATTAGGGGTGATAGGTGAGTAAGAAAAATCACTGCACCACTTTCTTACTGCACTCCCCTGGGTGCTGTAAGTTTTTGTTTAGATTCCAGAGTTACACAAAAGTATTTTCCAGCTTAATGCTTGCTTATTATGTGAAGAGACTTATTCTTAAAATTTCCTACTCCAACATTTTCTGTGATATCACTTCAGTCTTTTTTTTTTTGCTGGCACTTTCTTGATCTTACCAGAAAGTACCGGTGGAGTGTTGTCAGACAACTCAGATTCATATTCTTTTCTCAAATGGTTTGTTATTTTTGGTTTGCTGACTGAAAACTATGAGTTGCTATTATGCAGTTATGCCATCAGGAAAAATAATCAAGAAAGCTCATGGCAACTGTAGGTATAGTGGGAAAAAAATACCCTTAAATTTGGAATCAATTTTTTCCTTGTTGAGAGTGATTGTATGGAGCCATTTATTATATGACTCATCCTGATTTTTGAGATATTAAAATGTAAAGTAAATGTTCAGTTTGAATTGATGAAATATAGTAGATATCATGTCTGCAAATCAACACTCTTTATTTGTATTTTCTCTTATATTTGCTCAACTTCTAACACACATTATTTCAAAACTACAAGGAAGGGTTTTTTACCCCCTTAAAGCAGCAGTGTTCTTTAAAAATCCTCATCTTCTGTTATTGTACGGCTCTCTGAATGGATTCCTTAAGTTCTACATATAGCCAGCCATTTTTCTTCTTAGGTAAATCTCTAAAGTCATGTTTAGCTGTTGAATCTGAACATTTTCACTTTGTTTAAATATTGTGTTTGATTTTATAAGTGTATTTACCTTAGTTTTTGAAGAGATGCTTCCCCCACCCCTGTTAAAGTTGAGATGGGTTTGCTTATTATAATAAGATGGATTTGCCAGGAACTGAAAACCAAAACAAAACAAAAAGCAGGTTTGAATCGTTGTTCTTCTTTCTAACCTGGCTAGTACCTGATAAAGCTTAAGACCAAAGTTCTTCTGTAAAAAAACATAAAAGGGTGGTTAATAGTACCTCTTCCTCAGCTTGAGATAATATAGTTAAGGTACTAAAAAATCAGTAGTGATCGTTCCGCTGCTTTTCCTCTGGGTACTTTCCCCTCCCCCTCCTCAAGCACTGTACCCTTTTCTAGACCGATCTTCAATCCCCAGACTGCAGTTTTCCAATCCTGCTGACCTGTCGTAAATCTATTGCTTATGGACTTACTGCTTGTCAACTAATCCTGTATATACATACAGATCCTGGATTTGGTGTGATGCTGGGTTGGTGATCTTTCCCAGCTGTAGCTCCCTGGGCATTCATGAGAGTGAAGCTATAAACTCTGTATGCTGTCCTTTCCAAAAGTAGGAAAATGTTAGATTGACTATGTGTAATTGTTAGTTACCTTGGATTAAATTCTCCAGTCTCCAATCTTATTTTAAAATAATCATATTAAACATTGCAAAGAGGCATCACATCAGCCCCTGATGATTTGCTATAAAGCCAGATGGACTTATCCTATGTTTCTTAGAAAAATATAGGAAAGGCATATCTCTAAGTATTATAAAACAACTAATGATAAAGAGACATTAAGGATACTGTCATCAAGAATACACCATTGATGTCTCAGATGTGTACAAAATTGTTAATTTCATATTAATGTGTGCTGTTCATATGAAACAATTTTATGCTAATATCAAAAATCTATAAAGTCTTTTTGTGTATGTGTGTACGTGTGTGGGGCTACTTACAGCATACTTACATTTTCCCAAACTTTAAAAAAATATATTAAATCTTAAATTTCTTTATCAGAAATTATTCTACATGAGATTTTAAGGTATATAACTCTCAGATTAGGAAAAAACTATGTTTTGCCTGTGGCCATACCTGTACAATCTGAATTTTTATTTAATTAAATAGTTTAGAACAACCTTTAGTATGTATTCAAATCACCTGGGAAATGGGTGATTCTAATGCAGGTTGTCTAAGAATATATTGAGATAAGTGGCATACAAAAAGAATGACCATGATTCTAGAGGAAAAAATGAGATAAGTCAGAAGAGAAAGATGAATCTTCATATCAGCCTATGAAGCAGATATATTATTAAAATAATGCTACTTATTTTTCCCAATTCACAAGCAAGGAAAGTTCCTTTGAGACACAAGATACTAGAGAATCTTAGATAATAGTAACCATAAATGGAGAAGTCTGGATTCAAAACCTGGTTTTCCCAACTCAAAGATTTTGCTCTTCCTGCTTGGTGTCTCTGGTATAGACTTTAGTTAAACCAGGGAGACAAAGAGCTAGGCTGTTTTTCTCATTTTTTTTTCTTAAATTTCAGATGTGAAAATAAAAGCATATTGCTGTTCCAGCAATAGCTTGCTATTGGTACTTTGTCACAGGATGTGTGTACCACTGAGTTCTAACTAATCAATAGTCTGCCAGCACCTCTTGACATCTCTCTGAACTAGCAGAAAGTGCCTGCCTCCCTGCTCCAGTGGAGGCCAGAGCCCTTTGTGCCCATCTCCTGACAGGGGAGGGATTGTCATGGTGAAGAACGGAATGAAGCAGATGTTCTTGATGCAAAGTTAAGACGGGCACCTCTAGAGTGTGGCAGAGTGACACCATCTGCCCTTCTGCAAGTCCCTAGTTCAGCTGCTCCTGAGAAAAGAGTAAAAGCAATGTAGAATGTCTGTGTGATCTACTCCTCCCAGGCTGAGGCACCACCAGACTCCATTCATTAGTCAGATTTTTAAAAATACAACTGTGTGAAGTGCAGTGAAGCCATGAAGGAAGTAGAGAACTTGCTGTGTCTATAATCATTAGAGATTTCCTTAAACCACTATATTGGAGAAAAGCCACCACTTTCCTATCATTGAACAAATGTTATGTATCTACTCTGTGTTAAGAACTGAGCTGGTGTGAAGAACACAATATAGAGTAAGGGCGATGATAGTGACTGCCTTCTTGGAGAATAGTCTATTGGATGGAAGAAACAATAAGTCAAACAATACCCAAATCAATAATTATTTTGAAGAGATGTACAATTGTTTCTCACAACCTGGATACTGTGAATGGAAACAAGATGGTTGAGTATGGAACGTACTATCAAAAGGGTTGACAAGGAAAAGTATTTTGGGAAATAAGCATTTTAATTGAGATCTTAAGGATGAAAAAAAATCTATTTAAGCTAATAACTGGGAGAAGTTAATTAATCTATTAATGCTAATAACCGGGAAAAAATCCAGAAATCACTGGCACAGGTGCCAGCGTAGAAAAGAGAGTAGCTACTATAGGAACTGAAAAAATGCCATTCTGTGTAATGCTCAACAAGTTATGAAGAGAGGCCTGTGACCAAGTTGAGAAGTAAGAGACTTGCCCATTTGCAGATCATGGTAAAAATGCCAATTGTGGGAATCATTACCAAAGGCCACTGTTGTGGAGATAAGACATTTTTAATGTAACTTGTACCATTTACTAAAAATGCTGCAAACAAAAAGGAATGAGAGTGATTTACCACTGTACAGGACCACCACATCTCAGTTCTTAACGCGTTAGTTTTCTTTCTTCTTCTTTTTTTTTTATTTCAGCATATTATGGAGGTACAAATTTTAAGGTTTTGAATAATGCCCTTGCTCCCTCTCCCCCCACAAGTCTGAGCTTCAAGTGTGACCATCCACCCAGACGGTGCACATCTCACGCATTATGTATGTATTTACCCGTCCCCTCCTCGCCCCTCCCACCTGCCCAATACCCAATTAATGTAATTCCTATGTG
>VBSM01000949.1:3317330-3331542 GCA_008086735.1 Cheirogaleus medius
GTATCTCCATATTGCTTTCCATAGAGGTTGAACTAATTTGCAGTCCCACCAGCAATAGGAGTGTTCCTATCTCTCGGCATCCACGCCAACATCTATTGTTTTGGGACTTTTTGATAAAGACCATTCTTACTGTAGATAAGTGATATCTCATTGTGGTTTTGATTTGCATTTCCATGATGATTAGAGATGTCGAACGTTTTTCATATGTTTGTTAGCCATTATTCTGTCTTCTTTAGAAAAGTTTCTGTTCATGTCCTTTGCCCACTTTTTGATAGGGTTGTTTGATTTTTTTTCTTGATGATTTTCGTGAGTTCTAAGTAGATTCTAGTTATCAGCTCCTTATCGGATGTGTAGGATGTGAAAATTTTCTCCCATTATGTAGGTTATCTGTTTGCTTTCATGACTGTTTCTTTGGCTGTGCAGGAGCTTTTTAGTTTGATCAGGTCCCATTTATTTTTGTTGCTGCTGTGATTGCCTTTGGGGTCGTCTTCTTAAATTCTTTGCATAGGCCAATGTCTAGGAGAGTGTTTCCAACATTTTCCTCTAGAATTCTAATAGTTTCATACCTTAGGTTTAAGTCTTTTACCCAGTGTGAGTTGATTTTTGTGAGAGGTCTTGAAAGGTGTGGATCCTCCTTCAGCCTTCTACAAGCGGCTATCCAGTTTTCCCAGCACCATTTATTGAATAGGGATTCTTTTCCCCAGTGGATGTTCTTGTCTGCTTTGTCAAAGATTAGATGGCTATATGAGGATGGTTTTATATCAGGGTTCTCAGTTCTGTTCCACTGGTCAATATCCCTACTTTTGTGCCAATGCCAAATTGATTTAATTACTACAGCTTCGTAGTATAGTTTAAAATCTGGAATATTGATACCTCCCATTTTCTTTTTATTGCCTAGAATTGCTTTTGATATATGGGGTCT
Organism: Cheirogaleus medius; assembly: GCA_008086735.1. NCBI lineage: Eukaryota > Metazoa > Chordata > Mammalia > Primates > Cheirogaleidae > Cheirogaleus > Cheirogaleus medius. The sequence goes on from VBSM01000949.1 coordinate 3,318,253, forward strand.
TCTCTGGTTCTAAATGAAGCATAAATTTATTTTTTCTATATCTATGAAGAATTATTTTGGGATTTTAATAGGTATTGCATTGAATCTGTACATCAGTTTGGGTAGTATAGACATTTTAACGATGTTGAGTCTGCCAACCCATGAGCATGGTATGGATTTCCATCTGTTTACATCCCCTGCTGTTTCTTTCCTCAGTGTTTCATAGTTCTCCCTGTAGAGGTCTTTTACCTCCTTAGTTAAGTATATTCTTAGGTACTTTATTTTCTTTGTTGGTATTGTGAAGGGTATTGAGTCTTTGATTTGGTTCTCAATTTGATTGTTGTTGACATATATGAATGCCTCTGATTTCTGTGTATCGATTTTGTATCGTGAGACTTTACTAAATTAATTTATCAATTCCAAGAGTCTCTTGGTTGAATCCTTGGGATTTTCTAACTGTAATATCATATCATCAGCAAAAAGTGAGAGTTTGATCTCTTCTGTCCCCATTTGTATATTTTTAATTGCACTTTCATGTCTGATTGCTATAGCCAGGACTTCCAGCACTATGTTGAAAGAAGTGGAGATAGTGGGAAGCCTTGCCTGGTTTTCGTTCTAAATGGGAATGCTTTCAGTTTTTCCCCATTAAGTATGATGTTGGCTGTGGGTCTGTCGTATATGGCTTGTATCGTTTTTGGGTATGTCCCTTCTATGCCTATTTTATTAGTGTTCTTATCATGAAAGGGTATTGAATTTTGTCAAAAGCTTTTTCAGCATCTATTGAAAGAATCATGTCGTCTTTGTTTTTGCTTCTGTTTATGTGGTGAATTACATTGATAGATTTACGTATGTTGAACCATCTATGCATCCCTGGGATGAAGCCCATTTAGTCATGATGGATTATTTTCTTGATAAGCATCTGGATTCAGTTAGGTAGGATTTTATTGAGAATTTTTGCGTCCATATTCATAAGGGATATTGGTCTGCAGTTTTCTTTTTTCATTGCATCCTTTCCTGGTTTTGGTATCAAGGTTAAGTTTGCTTCATAAAAGGTGTTGAGGAGGATTCCATTCTTCTCGATGTTGTGGAATAACTTCTGCAAGATAGACACCAGTTCTTCTTTGTAAGTGTGGTAAAATTCGGGTGTGAAACCATCTGGTCCAGGAATTTTCTTTTTAGAAAGATTTTTAATTGCTGTTTCTATTTCGGCTCTTGATATTGGTCTGTTCAGGAATTCTCTTTCTTCCTGGTTGAGCCTAGAGAGGCTGTGTGTTTCTAGAAATTTGTCCATTACCTCCTTATTTTCCAGTTTGTGTGCATAAAGGTTTTTGTAGTATTCGTAGATTATATCTTTTATCTCCATGGCATTAGTTGTGATATCTCCTTTTTTTTCCTGATGGAGCTTATTAGAGATTTATCTTTTCTGCCTTTTGTTAATCTAGCCAAAGGCATATCAATTTTGTTTATTTTTTCGAAGAACCAACTTTTTATTTTATTAATCTTCTGTATAGTTTCCCTGTTGTCAATTTTATTTAGTTCTGATTTGATCTTGTTAATTTCACTTCTTCTGCTGTGTTTGGGGTTGGTCTGTTCTTCTTTTTCCAGCTCTTTGAGTCGATTCATTAGATTGTCTCTTTGTGATCTTTCTGCATTTTGGATATAGACATTTATGGAAATAAACTTTCCTCTCAGTACTGCTTTAGCTGTGTCCCAGAGGATTTGATAACTTGTCTCTCCATTGTCATTAAGTTCAAAGAATCTTTTGATTTCCATCTTGATTTCCTCATTCATGAAGTAGTCGTTTAGCAGAACGTTGTTTAATTTCCACATTTTTGTGTATAAATGTGAGTTTCTGTTAGGGTTGATTTCTACTTTTATTCCACTGTGATCTGAGAAGATACATGATATGATTTCTATTTTTTAAAATTTTTTGAGACTTGCTTTGTGTCCTAAGATATGGTCGATCTTAGAGAATGTCCCATGAGCTGATGAGAAGAACGTGTATTCAGTGGATTTGTGGTAGAATGTCCTATACATGTCAGTCAGGCCCAATTGTTCTAGAGTTTTGTTTAATTCCATTATTTCTTTATTAATTTTCTGTTTGGAGGATCTGTCCTGTGCAGTCAGTGGGGTTTTGAAATCTCTGGTAATTATGGGGTTGCTGTTAATCAATTTGCTTAGATCCAGTAAGGTTTGCTTTATGAATCTGGGTGCACCTAAGTTGGGTGCATATGTATTTAAAATTGTTATGTCTTCTTGTTGAACTTTACCCTTTACCATTATATAATGACTCTCTTTGTCTTTCAGTACTTTTGTTGCTTTAAAAACTAAATTATATGAAATCAGAATTGCCACACTAGCCTTCTTTTGGCTTCCGCTTCCTTGAAATATTGATCTCCACCCCTTTACTTTTAGTCTATATGCGTCCTTGCAGGTTAGGTGTGTTTCCTGAAGATAGCAGATACTTGGCTTGTATTTTTTTATCCATTCAGCCAGCCTATGTCTCTTGAGTGGGGAGTTTAAGCTTTCACATTTATTGAGAGAATTGATAGGTGAGGCAGATTGCTGTTCATTCTGTTGGGTTAGACATCGTTGCATTGTTTTCTCTCTTGAGCCATTGTGATATCTGGCCTTTAATCTTTAGGTTTTGGGTGTTTTTACATTCATGAGTATTTATTATGCTGATCCATGTGTAACACTGTTTTGAGTACTTCTTATAGGGCTGGTCTTGTCTTGGTGAATTCTCTCAGTCTTTGCTTATTTGAGAATGTCTTAATTTCTCCTTCATACATAAAGCTTAGTTTTTCAGGGTATAGGATTCTAGGTTGGGCATTATTCTGTTTCAAAAGAGTTAGAATGTGGCCCCAGTCTCTCTTTGCTTGTAATGTTTCAGTTGAGAAGTCTGGCGTTATTCAAATCGGGTTTCCTTTGTATGTAACTTGCTTCTTTCGCCTTACAGCTTGTAGGAGGGTCTCTTTTGTTGATATTTTGGTCAGTCTGATGACTACATGTTGTGGTGTTTTCCCGTTTGCATTGTATCTCCCAGGGGTCCTTTGTGCTTCTTGGACTTGTATGTCTAAGTTATTGGCCAAACCTGGGAAATTTTCCTCAATTATATCTTCAAATAGCTTATCCAACCCTTGTGTTTTTTCTTCCTCCTTTTCTGGAATCCAGAAGAGCTGCAGGTTATATTTCTTCATATAATCCCACAATTCTTATAAGCTTTGCTCATGTCTCTTATTTTTCTGCTTGTCTCTGTGATTAACTTATTTGATTTGAAGGTGTTATCTTCAATCTCTGAGATTCTTTCTTCTGTTTGCTCCACCCTATTTTTGAAGCTTTCCACTGTGTTTTGTATTTCCCTGAATACATTCTTCATTTACAAGAGATCAGATTGATTTTTCTTTAAGATCTTGATTTCCTTAGTGAATTTTTGTTCCAAGTCCTGAATTTTCTTTTTGTTTTCTTTGTGTTGGTTATTCCTTTTTTCTTGCATATCATTGAGCTTTCTTACAATTTAATTTTGGAATTCTTCTGTCATTTTAATGTTTTGGGTTTGGTTAGTATCCATTTCTTGAGAGCTGGTGTATGTCTTTGGGAGAGTGTTTTCCGTTTGATTCTTCATAGTTCCAGAATTCTTTTACTGAGCCTTCCCCATCTGGATCAGCTGATGTTTTTTCATATGGTACACAGGGGTCCTCTCTTCTATGGTTTCTTGATATGCCACTGGGGGGAGCTCTTCCACCACACTTGGGAGGCTACCCCTGATGGGAGGGGTTACTTGTGGAGCCTGTTGTGGCCACTTGCGGGGGGATTTGTTTGTTGATCACTGCCCTGACTGTTGGCTACTGACCAGGGAAGGAGATCCAGCCCCAGTGTTTTGATCAACTGGGTGACCTAAACTGGTATGGAAAGCAAAGTCATTCATCTGCCAGCTATCAATCTGTGCACAGGCCCAGCGGATTCACCCAAGATCAGGTGGAGAGTGGTTTTTCTTGTCTCACCCCACCTCCAGGGGTGGAGCCTACCACTTTCCGCACGAGAAATGCAGGCTAGAGGGAGGTGGTAGCTCCCCAGTCTGCCCTGCACCCCAGCGCCCCAGTGATTGTAACTCCCCTTGGCGTTAGCCTCCTCAGCGCTAGAGTTCAGAGTTTATTGATCATGCCAGGCCTGGCCAGCCAATCTCAGATTGTATAAGGGCAGAATTTGTCAGGAGACTCTCTAGTCTGGGGGAGAGGATCTGCCCACCACACGGTATCACACCACAGTGGCTGGGCTGTGGACCCCCTCAATGGTGACCACTTGCCCACTTGCAGGGTACCAGCACTGGGGGCGACTGTTTAGGAGGTTGCAGGTGCCGGGTTGGGGGTCTGGGTCATTAGGACACCCCATTGCCTCCTCTATGCCACCTTCCCACCAATTCACACCAGTTCAGCCATAGTTCTCACTCTTACTGACCTACCCTGGGTGAGCTTATTTGCTCGAGGCAGTTCCAGCTTAGAGTCCCCGACTTAGTGAACAGCTCTGTAGGACTGGCCTTGCTGGTTACCAGAGGCAAGATATCTAACTGCCTCCCCTATCAGCTCAGTCTGGTTTCCTCCACACTTGGTGCCATCCTAGCACTGAGCTCTGGGGGGGGTTCATGGTGCTTTCCACTAATGACCACACTCTACAGCACCCGCTTCTCCTGCCGCGATTTTGCACCAACTTCAGGCAGGTCCCTGGCTGGGTGGGTGTGGAGGTCAATGGGGAAGCAAGAAGTTCTCCTGTGGGTCTGATTCTACTTCACCACCTGGTGAAGTGGGCTGGCGCCCTCCCATGCTCTGTGCCCTATTGTTTGTTTTGCACTCTCCAGAGAACTTGATCTTATCTCCCTATCACCTTGTTTTTTCCATTTTTGTGAGTCCCACACTGAACTTATGCTGATTCACAATGCTGTTCTCATGGGGGAGAGATCCAGTTGCATGTAGGAGACCAAGATCTATGTCTCTTTCTCTGAGAGCTGGAATCCAGGGGATTACCTTTACTTCACCATTTTCCGGTTCTTAACACGTTAGTTTTCTAAGTTCTCTTTTAAATGCAAACACAACCCAAAATCCCTCTCCTCTATGTTTTTAGAATTACTTTGGAATTGAAAAGAGAGGGAAGTCCTTGTACTCACAAATGGACAACTTATACTACCCGTTTGAAAGATGATCCGAGTCAATATTTTGACAAGAGGTGTAACAAGGAGCATAAGTAGAATATACCTTTAGAAAGTAGAATCTGATAGACATTAGAAAGGAATGAAAGGTATAGTATTCTTTCATAAGAAAGAAACATAACATTGAGGGTATAGCAAGCATTACGAATATTTTTGTTAATTAAGATTTTAACTTTTAATATAGCTGACAAGCCCAGTTGAAGTCAGTTTGTGCCTGTGGTTAACAGCACCTCTAGTTAGCTTATGCTTGAGGGTTGTTTACTTTAACACTTGAACCCAATCTTCAAGCCTCTACATCTAGTATTGGCCCCGTCTCCTAGTCTCCTACTCTAATAGAACCTATACTTTACGTTTCATTTTGTTTATATAGATATGATTCATGTGCTATAAAATGTAACCCTTTAAAATGTACAATTCAGTATTTAAAACAAATATATTCTTAAGGTTTTGCATCCATCACCACTATGCCTTGATCCCCTCAACTGTTGTTATTCCTGCATAAATAGGGGCATGGTGGTTTCTATTGATTTGTTTATTGATTTTGTTTTGTCTTTGGAGGAGAGGTTGGTCACTGGCCAGAGAATGTGTTAAATAAGATGAGTGGACTATATAGCAAGGCAAAGAGGGAAAAGAATTCCAGGTAGTTGAAAGATCTTGGTAAAGGCAACAAGGCACCAAAGAAAGCAGGGTCCCTTTTGGTAATTTCAGATTGCTCTTTATAGCTGGAGAATGGATAAATTTTGGAAATAAGCACATGAGGTTACTTTATGTTAGCTTTACCATGGCTTTCTGAAAGATTTTTGGATAAAATAGAAATGTCACTTAAAGTTAAAGCTTTACATAATAATCTTTGAAGATATTTAGATATAAAAAAATAAATGTTACTTACAGGAAATGCCTTACATTATAATTTTGGGATATAATATCTTTCTCAATCTCTCTCAATTTCTCAGTCTCAAAATTTCTATTAATCTCCCTTTTAATTTTTTAACACACCTAATGACTTTGCACCATTGCACAAATAACAGATATTTTGAATGGGAAAGGCTGGGATATTTGCTAAAATTTTATATTTAAAAAAAAGACTTTTTAGTTGTGAGAAACTGGGCAATCAATGTTTTGGTATACCACAGGGTCTAAGGCAGCATGAAGTAGTTGGAAGGCTACATGGACTGTGGTGTAAAATGTATTGAATTTAATTCCTAATTCTGCCAATTACCAAATGTCTGAGCTTAGATAAGTTAATTACTATGTCTGACATATGTTTTTCATCTGTAAAATTAAAATAAATAATATTTATTAATTTAATGATTAAATGATTATAAAATAATTTAATAATTTATAATTATTACTATTTATTTATTAATAGTAAAAAAGCTACCAGACCAACCTTCTGTGTGAATTATATAATGTGTCAGGGATCCTAAGTCCATTTCTATGGACCTGGGAATGCATGAAAATTATTATATTTGTATACATTCTGTAGACAGAAGTATACATAAACCTTATAAATTTGTCAGATGGCTTGAGTGATTCATCTCAAGTACTCAAGGCTCAAAACAAAGGCTGCTGAATGATAACTTTCATATTCTCTTCTCTTGAAAATATTGTATTTATGATTTTTCAAATATATATATATCTTTATTTTTACTGGAGATAGAGAGTAATTTGCTAATTGAGTCCCTCAATCAACATAATAACAAGACAGTTGCCAGTAAAGTTGGAATGGAGGCTAGTGTTCAGGATTCTAGTGAGGGAGGCATATTCATTAAGCTTAGAAGTAGGAATAGTATGGTTGTTAATATCTGGTCTTCAGAATCATACAATCTGAGTTCCATACTCTGTTAAGCCCCTGAGAGTAACTGCCATTTACATAAATGTTATAGCTAGTTACCAAAACATCTTATTGTGTTAAGCCACTGACATTGTTTTTTCTATGGGGAAAATGCAAACACTGTCCCCCACTACCACAAATTATGCAGTCAAGTTTCCCACATTTGGGGAAATTTCAGGGGTCAGCACTTTGTTAGTGCAATGGATAAGCCTCACCCTGGAAAATTACCTTTGTGATCATGGTATCTCCCGGGCAAGTATTTTAAAGTTGATTTCTTATTTAAATATAGTCTAATGGGTGCCTGGTTGGGGGGATAGAGTGGTGCTTTTTAAATCAAACCAAGACCCAGACTCTTATCTTTTATGGCTCCATCATTCTGCAGTGGCTTTGGTGTGTTCTCTATTTAACCACTGATGAGGAAAGGGCCCATGTAGAAGACTACCTACTTCCTAAACATGCTCATCTAGAAGGACTCACACCGTTTATGCTCATATTCTGTTGCCCAGAAGTTAATTGTATCACTATATCTAACTGCAGGGAAAGTTGGAAAATGTAGCTTAGCATGCAGTAGAGAAGAAAATGGATTTTGATGAACTTATAGTGCACTCTGTCACACTGGCTTTGTGGAATTGAGCAAATCATTGATTTTTTTTCTCTCTAGGCCTCACTTTTCTTATCTGTATAATAAAGAGTTTAATACTTTTTATGTGAGGTTGTGAGCATTAGATGTATTAATCGAGGTAAGGTTTTCACACTGTTCTTTGCATAACGTAAGTGTTCAATAAATGTTTGCTATCCTTATTTATATTATTATTTCAACAGGAGCCAGAACATCCTTACTGAGAGAAGTTAATGATATCTGGAAGAATATAGGGTTCCCATCAGCAAAGGAACTAAGTGCTACAGAAGGTCTCCATTTAAAAAACAAAACAAACAAAACTAAGACACACACACACACACACACACACACAACCTCTTAACATCTAATGCTTAAAGGGAAACTTTGGTGATCTCTGCTTAAGCTCAAATATGAATTTGTCTGGAGTTCATGGGATGAGAAAGAATGAATCCAAATTTTACCATTTGATAAAGTGGTTGTCACCAGGCCTAATTGCTCCAGGCACCACTAAATGTGAATTGAATTATAGCCTAAATGCCTTTTCATTCCGTTTGTGGTTTATGACATCACCACCAGCTGCAGGTATCTGGCTGTTAAATGAAGAAAAAAAGACACAGCACCCACCAGTAACCAAATGACTGTAACCACAGATCATTCTGATTTCTCAAAATGTAATTAATTTAAGTTTGAAGGATATAAAATGCAGGCAAATTATCCCTGGCAATTTTTAGCAGACGCTAATGTTTGCACGACATATTTCAATCTGGCACAGTAGACCAATCTTTGCTCTTAGAACTCTTTTCAATAATTTAGTACCTCTTTCTCTTCTTTTTGATATCCTTTCTTTCCACACAATCGATTATTAGGTCTTCACATCATACATGGATGTGAAGTCTTAAACATCCTCAAATATGAATACAGAATTGAGGGCCATTTAGCAAATATTGGAGAGAAAAATAACAAGCCTTTAAACTGACTGTAAGATATTAACATTTAGAATTAGAATCAAGACTTATAGGGCCAGAACTCTAGAAGGGGAGCTCTTAGCCTCTTTACCCTTCTGGGAATCAAAACCTTAATTTCCACAGTAAGATGAGGTCCAGGAAGACCAGTATATCTATTGATTGAGATTTATACATATATATATATAAATGTATATGCATATATGTTTCATTGTATAAATGAGATGTATATGTGTCTCAGCTGATCTGTAGACATAGATAACTAGAGAGGTTATTTAATTAACACAGGACTTCAACAAAGTTTAATATTAATTAACAAAATAATTATATTTTTAATTAACAAAGTAATAAAAAAACTAGAAAAACTTTGATGAGGATGGCTGAACTACCGCTGTGGAATAAGAACTGCATATATTTTATTGTAATAATAATAATAACTGCTATTGATTTAATTTCTACTTTGGACTTTGCTATGAATTTTATATAGGCATTATGTTAAATAATCTCATAGAATGTATTTTATTATTTCATTTCATTAATAAAGAAACTAAGAATTGAAGAAGTTGGGTTGTTCAACTTCACCCAGCTTTCAAGTGGCAGAGCCAAGATTTGATTCAATTTTCCTAAGCTCCAAGCCTTCACTCCTCTTACCATATAATGTAAATAAAAATGTATATAGCACACCAATGCCTTTTGCTTTCACCTAACTTTTAAAATTTTCTCTGCACTTAAAGCCTCTGGAGAATTTTGTGAATGTGTGTGTGTGTATGTGTGTACACATGTATGTTTCTATCTCTATCATAATTTAGAAAGTGCCCTTTATTTTTCTATTGTCTCTACCAGAGTTGCTATTCTGCTGGCCAAGAAGTGGGGTTGTAAAGAGACTCTTCAATTCATTTTTGTTCAGAGACTGAACATTGTGAGTTTCTTTGATGTTCCTCTACTACAAAGGGAACCAAAATCCTGTAAGGGTTGAATCCCTGCACGTTTAAAACTAAGCAGTGTGGAGAAAAATGGCGGAGTAGGGGTGTCCTCCTGGCTCTCTGCTCCCAGTGCGGAAAGTGAAGAAGGCAGACAACCATACACGAGCGATCTACATGTCCACAGGACCAGCTTCGCAAGCCTGCAGACATTCAGTGGGAAACGAAGGGATAAGATAATCTACAGCTGAAATCAAAGGTGATTCGGATATTCTTTCTCACAGAATCAGAAATATACAACGGAGGGAGCGAAACGCAGCCTGAGCCGCTGCCGGCCCTACCTGGCGCTGAGAGTCACCCTCTCCTGCACCGAGCTCCACACCCACTAGGCCTGGAAGTGCCCGAACTTGATGGGAAGGGGTAGCGCCAGACAAAGCTGTGTGGAGAGGAGTCTAGAGCAGGGAACATTTTGAAATCTCCTCAGCATGCAGCGGAGGCAGTTTCAGGTTGGGGAGGATCCAAACCCAGTGATTGCTCCCCCACTTGGCAGGAACGAGAGCCCACTCTGGCATTACCCTGCAGGTTGCTTCCAGGTCCAGGATGAGGGGAGTATACATGAAAGGAGGCTTTGACCTTGGATATGGTCGAGGTTTTGGCTGGCGCTGTGTAGACACAGACGGCAAAGCTAGGTTCCTTGATCCCTTGGGACTCCACGAGTTGGAGTAAGTCCTTCTGCACCTCCAACACTGCTCCCATCTCCCCATCCCTGCAGTCTGAATTGGACTTGGTGTTTGGAAGGGGGGGAGGGAGTGGCGATAGGCGCTGCTGCCTCCCAGTCTGATATTGAATGGTTGGATCCCTTGCTACACAACCCACTTGCTCTCTGCGCCCAGAGAATAGAGCTTGCCAGGGCAGGGCTGAGCTGTGAAAGAGACAGGATTTTCCAGAGACAGCCTGGATAGAAACTTTCACCCACGCTCTCCTGCAACTTGGTTCTGGGCTCTCTGCGCCAAAGGTCCCAACTCCACCTTGGGGTGGAGCTGAGAAAAGGTCGGAGTCCATACCTGCCGCTTGTGTGAGGTTCTGCTTCTAGGGAAATGGTAGGGGGAAATAGGTGGGTGTGCCTGCCCTGCCAGCTTGATATTGGACAGTCTCTCGCCACACAACCCCCTTGCTCTCTGCGCCCAGAGAGCAGAGCCCCGCCTGGGCAGGGCCGAGCTGTGAAAGAGCTGGGCTTTTCTAGAGAGAGCCTGGATAGAAACTTTCACCCACGCTTTCCTGCAATTTGGTTCCGGGCTCTCTATGCCAATGGTCCCAACTCTGCCTTGGGGCGGAGCTGAGTAAAGGTCGGAGTCCATACCTGTGGCTTCTCTGCGGTTCTGTATCTAGGGAAATGGTAGGGGGAAATAGGCGGGCATACCTGCCCCGCCAGCCTGTTATTGGACAGTCTCTCACTATACAACCCCCTTGTGCTCTGCACCCAGAGAGCAGAACCCGCCTGGACAAAGCCGAGCTGTGAAGGAGCCTGCTTTTGCTAGATAGAGCCAGGAGAGAAATTTTTATCCACACCCTCCTGTGACTTGGAGACGGATGCTTTATACCAAAGATACCAACTCTGCCTTGGGGCGGAGCGGAGAAAAAGACTGTTCCAATTCTTGCCACTTATCTCCAATTTGGTGTTTAAAGAGACAGTAGGCAGAGAGTGGCCGGTAGAGGCTGCCCTGCCTGTCTGATCTCAGACGGTCTCTCTCAGCACAAGCCACCCTGTGCTCTGTGTGCAGAGAGAAGAGTCCACCTGGACAAAGTGGAGCTGCGAAGGTGGCGGCTTCTCCAGGTATAACTGGAAGAGACATTATCACCCACACCCTCCTGCGACTTGAGACCTGGAGCTTTGTGCCAAAGGTTCTGTCTCAGCCTTGGGGCAGAGCTGAGAAAGAGGCTATTCCCACGCCTGCCATTTATCATGAATTAGGAGTTTAAAGGGATAGAAGGCAGAGAGTCACGGTTCATGCCGCTGAATCGCCAGACGGATCTTGAGCAGTCTCTCGCCGCTCTAACCGCCTGCACACTGTGTTCAGAGAGCAGAGCCAGTCTTGCCAAGGTGGATTGGCGAAGGTGACTACTTTTCTAGGTATAATCAGGGGCGACACCAACACCCCCACTCTCCTATGACTTCAGTCTGGGTGCTTCGCACTATAGGGTCTAAATCCACCTCTGGGCAGTGTTGAGAAGAGGCAGTTCAATCCAAAATCCGGATTCCAAGATTGTCACCTCTGCTTTGCTTCCACCTTCCTACTGGCGCAGGCCACAGAAAGGTGAATCTAATAGCCAACCAGGACAGTCTATTAAATGGAGTCCCCTCTCTACCTCTTTACTGTTGCCTGTTAACTGGTGCCTACAACCATAAGGTAAGCTCCACTCCCGGGAAATACAGAGGAGTGAGGGAGCTTGTTGACTGAGCTGAGAATTGATGGAGCTGAAAAATACCCTCAGCTGTGACCAACCCTCCGGGATTCCATGCAGAAGGAACTGACCTCATCCTGGCAGGAGATAAGCCATGTGGCAGGTCTCAGTTTGATTTGTGACTCTCTGAGGCCTCAGGAAATGAAAATCAGCATAATCTCAGAACTTATCATAGCACCTACATCTTCAACCTAGGAGTTGAGAGTGATCCCGTGCCCACAAGAGTTATCTAACCCTTGAATCTCTAAGCAAGGGGACTAAACCTATTAATCTTAATAGACATAAGGTGAAGACATTAGATCAAAGATTATCCAACTGACTCAAACTCCTTTAAGATGCTACAGGACCAGACCACATACTCCTAGCTCTGCCATAGATCAATCCTTAGGAATCCCAGAATTTTGCTCAATACACAGTCCCAACACCTCCAGTCCTCGACAGAACTCCCAGATGAGAAAGAACCAGCAGAAGATGACAGGAAACATGAAGGAGCAGAGAGCAAAGTCACCTCCAAAAGATAATACTCGACCTCCATCAACCGACACCAACTTACATGATACGATTAAACTGACGGAGGAAGAATTTCGAATATGAATTGTCAGAAAACTCAATGGAATTGAAGAGAAAATAGAATCACAACATAAAGAGAACACAAGAACAATCCAGGAAATGAATGAAAAATTCTTCAAAGATATTGAAATTATACAGAAGAACCAATCAGAAATTTTAGCAATGAAGGAAACAATCAAGAATCTCCATAATACAGTAGAAAGCATCAAGAACAGGATGGACCATGCAGAAGAAAGAATCTCAGAGCTTGAAGATTATACCTATGCCCTAAACAAATCAGAGGAAGAAAGGGAACAGAGAAACAAGAGACAAGACCAAAGTTTACAAGAAGTGTTGGATTACATAAAAAAGCCAAACCTCAAGGGTGATCAGGATTCCGGAAGAGGAAGAGGAAAAATCTCAAGGGATGAAAAACTTATTTCATGGAATACTCGAGGAAAACATGCTGGGCCTGGCCAGAAATCTTGATATGCAAATACAAGAAGTTCACAGAACTCCTGGGAGACTCAATATGAAAAGGCAATCACCTCGTCACATGGTCATTAGGTTAACCAAAGTAAACGTGAAAGAAGCAATACTCCGTTCAACAAGGCAAAAACAACAATTAACCTGTAAAGGAAAACCTATCAGACTAATAGCAGACTTCTCATCTGAAACCTGACAAGCCAGGAGGGATTGGGTCCCTATCCTTAACCTACTAAAACAGAACAAAGCCCAACCCAGAATTCTTTATCCAGCAA
>VBSM01000949.1:3332883-3422304 GCA_008086735.1 Cheirogaleus medius
AAAAAATTTTTATCGGGGGGTTGAAATGTGGGGGAGAAGGGGAAGAGTGTATACTTACAAAAAGGCTGTGACGCGCACCACCAAGGGGTTGCCATGCTTAAAGCTCTAGGAGGGGGAGGGTTGGCAGGGGTAATATATATAATCCTAACAATATTTTTACCCCCATAATATAATGAAATAAGAAAAAATAAAAGAGAAAAAAATAAAGAAAAAAAACTAAGCAGTGTGAACGAGTTGCTCTTTTTATAAATTTTCAACCTGTACACTTGGCATTGTCAGATGTTCTGTACTTTTTGCCAAGTTACTAGATGTGAATCTCTCCCTGTCTGTGTCCCTGAAGACATTGATAATAGTTTTTTGTTGTTGTTGTTCTCTTCTACTTCCATAACTTGTTTCCTTCAAGGTACTTTTGTCATTTTGTTCTCTATCTTACATATTTTTAAATCTATTTTGCTTATTTTGGCCTATGTTGCTCATGCTAATTTTTCCAATTCTCTGGTGATCATTCGCCTTTTCTTCATATTCAAAGTAGGGCAGTGAAAAGCTGATGGAAGCTCTAGAAGGGACTTGTTTAATGTGGGCATGCAATAGAGCGATCTGGCCGGTTCATTTCACTAAGATACCTCTGACTCTAGAAGTTTTATTTTTTTCACACACAGGGTGGGTAGATTCCTCAGAGAAGATACTTCTATTCTTCAACTTGGTAGATTAAGCCTTTTTGTCAGTACCCTGAGAGCTATTAGGGTAAGAAAGGGGAGAGGTTCTAAATCTAAATAGTCAATATGCAATCTTTTACTTCATCTCTCTTTCCATTAGTTGTTCTCTTTAACTTTTCTCTCCATCCTTGTGAATATATGCCTTTTTTGGTGTTGTCTCTATTTATACTATAGAAGTCTTTGAGGAAGAAGATCTTCATGCTGTATTGAATCAACCAACTCTAGACCAGAATATCCTCATCATGATTTTAATTTGCATTTCCTTGATTACCAATGATGATGTATGTGTACACATATCTTTTCTCTTCTGTTAAATTCCTACTCAGGCACTTTGCACATTTTAAAAATCAGTTGTCTTTTTGCACATCTTTAGAAATTCTTTATTTATTCTATTAATAGTACTAATATGTTGATGTATATGTTGCAAAAAGGATAGTTACACTTTAACCACTTTATATAATGAGAGAATGTACTTAGTAAATATAAAGTCTAAAAAATAACAGTATCTACCATTTATTACATCCAATCCTCATGACAATGGTACAAGGAAAATGAGATTTTCTATACTTTTAGATAAGCAACTGATAATGCAGAACATTTATATGATTTTGTTTAAGTCCCCTCCCCAATTTGTTCGATCGAGCAGAGTGTAAAACCCGCATCTGAAACTGCCCTATTTCAACTACTATTCTGACATATGCTATTCTGAGAGAGAGCAAAGTGATGGACCTTATCTTTTTGTGAATGGTAGTTGAATTACAGAAATGCTATAGAACATTTCTTTTCTAAATAAAATGAAATAAAACTAAAATAAAATTTATGAATATAAATTATAGTTTGCTTTTACAAACTGTGTGTGTATGTGCATGCTTTAGAAACAAGGTTAATAAGTCTTATTTTGCTCAACTAGGAATTATCTGCTACTAAAATTCAAATTCATCAATTGGAAATTTTGTTTTGATAGATAGAAATAACAGAGAAGTAGATAACAAACTGTGTTTCACAAATTTTGTTTGTAATTTGATTTAATTCTCTCACAAACTCTTCTAGTATTTCATGACCATTACTCTAATATTATATCAATTATTTGAAATAAGTCTTGGAAATTAAAGTAGAAGATAGAACACTTCATTTTTTGCATGTTTATCTGTATTGTATTAATGAGCACAAAAAGCCTACTAAAAGGGTAGAGAATACTATATAGAGTACAATTCTTCAATAAGCTAAAATGCATAACCTTTTTATTTAAAATAAAAATATTTTCCCCCTAATGGCATACTGTAGGAACTATGGATGAGAGTTGATGCCAGAAAATGCTTTTGGTGATTTCTTTAAGATCACAAAAGTGTTCCTAGGTTGTATGTGGCATTAAAGATGTCAGACCCAAATCTGTATTCTCAGGGCAATGCAATGGCCTTTCAAAAATGTTTTTCATGGAGAAGAGACCAGAATCATAACTAGGATCTAAGATTGCAGATGAAAGGGTAATTACCCACTAAGGAATGTACCACACATCATTTGTGAAGCAGGGAAGGACTTCTGAGAACTCTGCTGTTGATCATCTTGCCCTGTTGGAAAGTGACATATATAGTATTTGGAGAACATGTGATATTGAGCTAGAAGTCATTTGTTTCCCAATTTTTCCTTTTCAGAGGTTTAACAATTTATGAGCAAGTCAATCAATTTCTTTAAGCCTCAATTTCTTTACCTGTAAAGTAAGAAGGAAAATCCCTGCCACATATCATCATTTTAAGAATCAAATTATACAATTACCAGAAAGTGCTTTGTAAGCAATATAGAACATTGTACCAATTAGGTTATCATTAGTACTTTGATTAGCTGATTTCTGTTGCTAATTATGAAGCATCAAACAAACCCTGCTACAAAGATTTAAATACTTAACATCTACATGGCTCAATGATTCTGCATAATGGATCAAAATCATGGCATCTCTTGTAGATTAGGGGGCTAGTGGTGCTAGAATGGAAATCATAGTATGAGTCCAACAGACTGGAGTTCCCCTCCTACTCCTTTACTACGTGTGTCTTTAGGAAAATTTCTGAACTTCTTTGATTTCTGATTTCCTTATCTATAAAAGAGGGACCTTCATTTCTACCTCTAAGTGTTGTGATGATTAAATAAAATGATTAACACCAACCTTATAAGTTCCTGAAATACTAGAATATCAATAATTATCACTCCTGTATTTCTCCTCAGACCCATTTCATTTTTGAGTAATTACTATGTGCCTGTTGGATAAATAATCAAGTTTAGGCTGACAGCAGAATTTGAAGAGAGAAGGGTAGTTTGCTGGCAAATTGAGAATGACAACTCCTCTCTCTGGGTCTGGCCACATTATATAAAAATAATAAAGTCTATATGCTATATAGTATGATGTTTACAGTTATTTCTTGAAGAATTGATAGGAACTTCATCTTCTCTAGTTAAAAGAGCCTTTCTATCTGGGTCTTTTCTGTCTGTCTTTAGTCAAGTATAACTGACTGTCTTCTTTGCCCTAACCATAGTTGACCCCCACAATATTTTTCAGAGAGTATGGGCCCAATTTATAGTAGAACCTTAATAAATGTTTTTAATGAATAAAGACATTATTGTTTCTATAATTGGCTAATTGAATATGTTTTTTGTTTTCAGATCCTTTGTTGCTGATGTTAATGATAATGATGATGAGGAATTAACATGTTGTTGAATTAACATCAACAACGACCACCTTTTATTTAGTAAACATGATGTTCAAGGCATTGTACTGAGTTGCTTAACATGATTTCTTTGTTAAAACTTCAAATCAATAAGGTAACTGTGGGGAAACAGTGCAAGGCATTTGTTCAAAGTCACAGCTCATATTTTATGGGTGGGTAGGGAGAGAAATATTATTAATATGTTCAATTACCAGCTTACATTAAAATAGCAGGTTTGTTTTATTTAATATTCTATATTGAAATAGTGCTATCTTGGGTTATGATTTGTTTTTTCTTGACTTCTTAATATTTTCCCTAATAGTTTATTATGTAACTAACCACCTATGTTCTGCAACATATTTTTATTCATATTATTTTGTAGTTATGTTTTTCATAGGTTTGCCTTTAGTCTTCCTACTCAAAGTTTATGCAATCATAGTGTTAGAGTATTATGTATTTGTCTCTGTACTATTACCAGTGAGTTTTTTACTTTTGGATGATTTCTTTTTGTTCACTAGCATCCTTTTCTTTCAGATTAAAAAACTCTCATTAGCATCTCTTGTGAGACAGTTCTGATTTTGACGAATCCTTCATCTTTTGTTTGTCTGGGAAAGCCTTTATTTCTCCTCCATGTTCAAAGGATAATTATTTTGCATATAATATTCTAAATTGTAAGTTTCATTCCTTCAACATTTTGAGTATCTTATCCCACTTTCTCATGGCCTATAAGGTTTCCACTCAGAAGTCTGCTACCAAATGTATTGGAGCTCCTTTATATGTTATTGTTTTTTTCTTTTCTCTTGCTGCTTTTAGTATCCTTTCTTTATCTTTGACCTTTGCAAGTTTTATTATTAAATGTGTTGAGGTAGTCTTATTTGGGTTGAATCTGCTTTGTGTTCTATGACCTTCTTGTACCTGGATATTGAAATATTTCTCTAGATTTGGAAATTTCTGTTATTTCATTGAATAAACTGTCTCCCCAAGTTTCTCTTTTTACCTCCTCTTTAAGGCCAACAACTCTTCTATTTGCCCTTTTGAGGTCTTGTAGGCATGCCTTATTCTATTTTTCTGTTTCTCCTCTGACTGTGCATTTTCATATACCTGTCTTCAAGTTCACAAATTCTTTCTTATGCTTTATCATTTCTGCTGTTGAGAATCTCTGATACAGTTTTTAGGTTGTCAACTAAATTTTTCAGCTCCAGAATTTCTGGGTGTTTTAATTATTTCAATATTTTGTTAAATTTCTCTTATAAAATTCCTTCTCTGTGTTATCTTGAAGTTCATTGAACCTCCTCAAGACAGATACTTTGAATTCTCTGAAATGTCACATATCTGTCAGTTTGAGATTGGTCACTGGTCTCTTATTTAGTTTGTTTGTTGAGGTCATATTTTCCTGTGAATGTTGTGATCTAAGCCTGTGGTCACTACAATTATATCAGCACTAGGTGGCACTCAAGCCTAGTAATGCTGCAACACTTGCAGGCACCAAGAGGTATCACCTTGGTGGGCTTGGGTAAAATCAGAGAGAATTCCCTGAGTTACTAGGCAAAGTCTCTTGCTCTCTTCTCTCTTTTTCTCACAATCAGAAGGAGTCTTTCTCCACTCTGGGCTGTCTGGAGTTGTAGGATGGGTGATACATTACTTGTGTGACCACCATAACTGGCAGTACACTGGCTGGTCACACCTGAAGCCAGTACAGTACTGGGTCTTGCCCAAAGCTTGCAGTTACTACTGCCTGGCTACAGCTGATATTTATTTAAGACCCAAGGGCTCTTTAGTCAGCAGGTTGTGAAACCTGCCTGGACTGGGTCCTTGCCTTCAGGGAAGTGTGTTCTTTTCTGGCCCAGGATGGGTCTACAAATACCATCCATGAGCTAAGGCCTGGAATCTTGGGCATCAGGAATCTGCTTGGTGCTTTATTTTACTGGGGCTGAGCTGGTACTCAAGTTGCAAGACAAAGTCCTCTATACTCTTCCCTCTAGTGAAAGTAGTATCTCCTGGAGCTGCACTTCCTGGAGTTGGGGGAGGGGTGATATAGGCACCCCCTTGGGGGCCACAGCTAGTGTCTCACTGGGTTGCTCACACCCCAGTTCCACTGGTCCACATCCAGCGTAGCACCAGGGCTTGCCCAAGGACTGTTGTCCTTGTGTCCTGGTTGACTGTCAAATTTATTCCCAGCCCAAGCCCACTTTAATTAATCAGGGTGGAGCCAGTCAGGACTCAGGTTTCTCTTTCTGGGGCTAAGAATTCTCCTCTGGCCAGGGCTGGTCTGAATGCTCACTCTGTGGGCACCTGTAGAATTCTTCCCTGTGTTGTGTTCCATTGTGACAGGACAGCACTGAGTTTCAATAAAAAGTCCCCAAATCACTTCTCTGTCCCTTCCCTCAAACACACAGACTCTGTTTCTGCATAGTGCTGCTAGGGGGTTGTGGAGGGGTGGCGTGGGCAATGCTAGGCTGTCATTTCTACCCTTGTCAGTGTCTCTTTCTCTGATATATTATTAAAACCAGATACTGTGATTGCTCACCTGATTTTTTGGTTTTTATGGAGGTGCTTTCTTGCATGGATAGTTGTTCAGTTTGGTGTTCCTGTGGTAGGGGGATGATTGCTAGATCCTTCTACTCAGCAATCTTGCTCCACCTCCTCCTTCCATGTCATTCTGGTTATTCTACGTTATGTAGCTTAACATGTACCTTTTCAAGCAATAAGGCTGGGCTCAAACACATGCTTTTCATTCTGGAGATTTACCATACTCTTTCAAAAAAGTGTTTTGCCAAGAATCTGAAGCCATATCTGGAAATCTAAATCACATTGATTGAACTATACATGGTTATTCTTTTGCTTACCCAGCTGTTATAATTTTTCCCCAAATTCTAACTATCGGTAAAAAAAAAAAGTGTTACTCTTCATCTGATCAATTTTCTTCCCAATACATAAATAATGATATTGTGATCTCTTTTGGTGGTTTTATAAACTACCAAAGGAATCTGTAGATTAAGTAAGTGTTGGTGGACTTTTCATTATGTCCTGAATTTCAGGAAGAGAACAACCACATCTCCTCTGTCATATTCTTCCTTCAATTTCTTCATTATTTGGTTTTCATTCTTTTCATTTTAATAAGGATATCTAACCACTTATCACAGTATCTGGTGCATAGTTACAACTTATTTTATATCAGAATTTTGATATTAATAGTTTTGATTTTATTTTTATATGAGGTCTCTGTTGGATAGCTTCAAAGATACATAGCTTTACTTACTTCTTTAAGTGTTTTCTTGAAATAGTCATCCTTAATTCATCACAGTCCACTCAGAGTTCATATTGTGCTATGTCACATGAAATGCAAAAGACATTTTAACATTCTAGTTCTATTCTTTGTGCTGTGATTGTCATATACAGTATACTAATAATTTATAAACCTCATCATACTGTGGGGTTTATATTTCTTATAGTAATTAGTAGGCAGATAATTCATATAGTAATTAAGAGAAGAAATCACATATTATCTTTTACATTTACATACTTATTTACCATTCCTAGTATTCTTCATATTTTTTTTCCTTTGGATCTATGTGGTATCATTTCCCTTTAGCCAGAAAATTGTCCTTTAGTGTTTCTTGTAGGGCAGATATGTTGATGATGAATTATCTTTTTATTGTAAAATGCCTTTTCTTTTATTTTCCAATAAAGTATTTTCAAGATCTAGAATTTTAGCTTAGCATGTATTTTCCCCTTTTCAACACTGTCAAGATGTTGTTGCATTATCTTACAGCTTTTATTTTTTTCTGATGAGAAGTCAGTCATACTTAATGTCTTTGTTTGCACGTATGTAAATGTGATTTTACTTTGCTCATGGCTTTCAAGATGTCCCCTTTATCTTTGATTTTCAACTCTTTGGTATACTTTTGAATTTGTTTTGGTGCTTGATGAGTTTTGTGTGTTAGTTTAGTTTAGTTTTGTTTTGTTTTTAGAAGTTGAGTGTAGCTATGTTGCCCAGGCAGGACTTGAAGTCCTGGGCTCAAAGGATCTTCCCATCTCAACCTCCTGAGTAGCTGGGACTATAGGTGCATGCTACGGTGCCCAGTTTCGGTTTTGTTTTTTTTTCTTTGCTTGTTTTTTTTTTTTTTTTTTTTTTTTTTTTTTTTTTTTTTAAGTTAATGCCTTTCTCCAAATTTAGAAACTTTTCAACTATTATTCCCTCAAATATTTTTTTTTTCTTCCAATCTCATTCTTTCTGTCCTCTCCTGCAGGACTCAAATTACATGCATTGTAGATGGCTTCATATGTCCTTAAAGTCATGAATTCTTTCTTTCTTTTTCGAAAATTACTTTTTTCTGTTCTGTAGATTGGATAATTTACTTTCATAACAATGTATCTTAAGGTTTACTGACCCCTTTTGCTACTATCTCAAATTAGATCTTAAGCTCCAGAAGGATTTTAAAAAATCAGATATTGTATTTTATAGCTTGAGAATTTCCATTTAGTGTTTCTGAAAATTATTTCTATTTTTCTCCTGTTAATCTCCATCTCTTTATTCATTTTGACCAACTTTCCTTTGAGTTATTGCACCTACTGATAATAGTTGCTTTAAAGTTCTTATCTGCAAATATCAATGTCTGGATCTTATAGTTGTAAGTTTTTTCCCCTACATTTTCTTCTCTTGACTATAGGTTACATTTTTTCATTGTCATGCAAGTCTGGTATTCTTTTAATTGTTTATTGGGCTTTTTAGGTGGTATACACTAGAGATGATCTAGATTCTGTTCTCTTTTCCTGAACAGTGCTGACTCTTTCCTACCAGTCATATACCATGGCTGGATACAGACTCCAAACCATGTCTCCTCCGAGGTGGGCAGCACATGAAATATCTGAGGACCTACTCCCTTCTTTGCCCTTGTCTCCTTGGTGCTGTTTTTATTGGAAAATGTGGCATCTTTCTTGCTAGGAACTTGGGTGGAGTTTTTAAGTAGTTATTGAAGATTCTATGATTCCCTCCATTCTGGAGTTTCCCTGTCACAGTCCAGACACTCTGGTGGCCTTAAACTTTATTCTTTTCACTTCTCAAGATAGAAATACTGTAGATTCCTGTTTGAGTTCTAGCTATGTAGTCCTGGGTAGACAGGAACGTGCGCTCAGGCTGTAGAAACTCAAAATTTACTGAGTTCAGTCCTTTCTTTCCTCCAGTTTCTGATCACATTTTCTTTTTCCAGTGTGTTCATATAGTTGCTGGGGTTTTTTTGGGTAGGGGTTCCAGATCTTACGGGGGTCCTCAAACTTTTTAAATAAGGGGCCAGTTCACTGTCCCTCAGACCTTTGGAGGGCCATTGGAGAGTGCAGCGCACATTCCACACATGTGCACTGTGGGCCCAGGACGGCTGCTAAGCAGGACAGGCAGGGGCTGCAAAAACACCTGGCAGGCCGGATAAATGTCCTTGGCGGGCTGCATGTGGCCTGCCGGCCGTAGTTTGAGGATACCTGAATTCTATCAGATGATTGGTCTAATTATGCTACTCTGCCATTACTAAAAGAGGAACTCCTTTCACTACAATTTTTATTTTCATTTTTCTAATTAAAGCAATTTCTAATGAAGGATTTCTGCCATAAATTTCTCCTTTTTTTCCTTCTTTTATATGTTTTTCTGATACAATGGTAGTATGGCTACAGATTGACAGAACTAGAAGTTCCTGGTTAATTAAGTCAGAATATAGAATCTTTTGAAAGATTTCAAAATATTAAGAGGGTACACATGTTTTTGTCACATGGATACCTTTTATAATACTTAAGTTGGGGCTTTTAGTTTGCCCATCACCTGAATAATGTTCATTGTACCCAGTAGGTATGTTTTCACCCTGCCTCCTCTACCCCTCCACCCTTCTTGAATTCCTATGACCTTTATATCTCTTTGTGCCTGTGCGTGCCTATCGATTGGCTCCCAACTATCAGAGAGTATGTGTGGCATTTATTTTTTCAAGGAATATAGAATCTTAACAGATACCAGGAGAATACATAGGGAAATAGCAGTTGCAGTATGTTTCACAATGGCTTCTTTAGTTTATTGGTCTCTAATAGGCTCCTTAGTTTTTGGTGACACTAACTGGGTAAAGTAGATTCCTACCTACAATAGGAGAGATGAGTCTACTGATAAGGGAGATATGAATTTTATTGTTTCCCTAGAAATCTGAATCTTGCTTCGTTGATGTTCTTTTAGGCTTGTGACATGAATCACTGCCCAGGAAGAATAGTGATAAACAATCTTCATATTGGTTGAAATAATTGGATTCTTATGGCTCTGAGACCAAATTCATTATTTATTGATGTCGTTTCTTCACCTAGAGTCAGCACACACTCATCTGGCATTGCCTTCTCTGCTTTCCGTTTTTTTTAGCATCCTGGAAAAGGGCTTCTCTTCATGGTTAAGCATCAGTACTCAACACTTTTACATGTTTGACAGTTTCAGAAGGAAACATATAGAATTGTTTCAAAAATTATGTTTTAATATTTCATAGAAATGTACTATAGTGTTTGCAAAAAACAAATAATCCTCTGACCTGTGAACAATAACTTTTATTTAACTATGTATTTATTTAAATGAGATTATTTTGGGGACATCATAAGGTGAAAATGTAAGAGCATTATTTATTAATGCCACAAGACCAGTACTGAAATTCTACTTCAAAAAATGATGGCCAAGCAATCAATCCTGTTTTCATACAATTTCAACGTAAATCTTTCATTGAGTCCGTAAACATTTAAATTCTTTATGGATCAGAAAGGATACAAAGATAATAAAACTATATATCTTACTAAATAATGTCCTTAAACAAAGCAAAGCCCTTCTATTATTTCTCACACAAGTTATGTTTTAGCAACAATCTATTCAGAGATTAAGCCCATGCTCGTCATAATTATCCTATCATTATCACAACAGTCAAATGCTTGAAATAAATGTATTACTTCTGAAAGCCATCTGTCAAAGTCTTTCCATGAACGTAGCTGAGAGATAGAACCGGGAGGTCTGATACTGCACATACTATGACTGCCTCATTTCTAGTTTGTTCCTAGGGCGCCACAGACCATTTTTCAAGCAAGCAATAATCTACGTGACTAGATGTTTGATCAAAAGATTCTGTCAGACAGGATGACTATTGTAGGTAGCAGGGAATAACTAAAATGAACACAAACAGCCATTCTCCTTGGCCCATTTAATCTTTCTTAAACTCAGACGAATCTTCATTGTAATCTGTTTCTAAATGATGCCTGCTATCATGATATTAGGTAGTGTGAAGGTATGGAAGCATGAAACAACAGCACTTGGGGAAATACAGGGAGCCAGGGGTAATGAAAGGCAGCTAGGGTGCAGTGGAGGAAAATGAGTTTGAAAAGGTCGTCAAAAGTCACATGATGAAGGTCTTACATGATAAATGTTCTAGGGAGATAGCCATTTAAGAATTTTGGCAGGGCAGTGACATGACTGGATGTGCATTTTAAAAGGTTAGTATAATAGTCTTCTCAACCTGGGGCTCTATCACTCAGAGGGGTTTTATGGAAGTGTGTGTGTGTGTGTGTGTGTGTATTTACAGGGCATTTTTTAAAATAAATTTTTTATTTTGGAATAATTTCAGATTTATATATATAAAAAAAACCCCTTGTGATGTTAGTACAGAGAGTAGAGACAGTTCTCTATACCCTTCACCCAATTTCTCCTATCATTAACATCTTACAGTACCATAGGGCATTTGTCAAAACTAATGTTGGTCCCTTACTGTTAACTCAATTTTAGACTTTAATTGGATGACACCAGTTTTTCCATTAATGTCATCTTTTTGTTCTGGGATCCAAATTAGGATATCAGTGGCACTAAATGGTCACGTCTCTAGTGTTCTCCGATCTGTGATGTTACTCAATTTTCCTTTTTTTTTTTTTGTGATCTTGACAGTTTAGGGAGTACTAATCAGATATTTTGTAGAATGCCCCTCGATTTAAGAACAGAGATATGGCTTTTTGAAAGAGTAGCATAGAGCTAATGTGTGGTTCTTGTTCACAGCCTATCAGGGGCTCCATGGCATCACTGGAGATGCTAAACTTTATGGCATAGTGATTGTAAAGTCCTTCCACTGTAAAGTTACTATTTATTTTTTCCTTTTCTTACTCTCTCTATTTATTAGAAGTCAAATATAAATTCATTTTACTGTTGGTAGGGGTGGGGTAAAACTCCTGCTTCTAAATAAGGAGTATCTATATATATCTTTGGAATTCTTCTGTAAAGAAACTTTGTCTCTTTGCTCATAAAACATTTCTTTCTTTCTTTTTTTTTAAATTACAGTGACTAGAGATACAACTGATACTTATTTGGCAGGATCCAAGGAAGCTGATGGGGCCTAAAATTGATGGTCAGCCTTGTACAATGAAGAATTTTATGTCTCCAAACACCAGTAGTCTTTCCTTTGAGAAACAGTCTAGTACATGCATTCTTAGTGTAGGTGATGTCAACTCTCAAGGGTGTTATAATGGTTCTTGAGAAAGGAAATATCTTACTTTTGCTCTGTGTAAAGTACATATATACAAACAGTAAATAAACAGATCCCTAGTATACCTGTAATATGAAAATTTCATGGAAGACATTTAGGGAAAAAAATGTCTAACAGGTGTTCTTAGGGGGTTGATTGTGAAAAAAAGTGGGGGAACATTTCTCTAGCAGAAGGATGATGAATGAGTTGAACTACATAAAAGGAGGCACTGGGCAAGAAGAGGCAAGGATTTCAACAAGGAGATTACCTCGATTGGCATTCAGATCAGGCATATTATGTAATTAGAAAAAAAGTGCTGCTTCTTTTTGTTTAGAATTGGCTTGTATGTGGTTTTTCAATTACCTTTTTGTCATCATTGGTCACTGAAAATAAGTCATAAAGTTTCTTAATAACTTTATTGCAGGGAAAAATAACAAATTATATTTATATGATAATTTTTCCAAGGTCAATAACATTTTGAAAAGTACTGCTTATGTATAACAGCGTTCCTCATACTTTACTATGTTTTATGTTGTAATTTCCCCCGAGCTTCACAGACATTTTCTGCATAGCTAAATTTCCTGGTTCACAGGAAAACAAAGAAGTGACTATTGTACATTTTATCTACAGGAAGCCTTGAGATACGGTTTCTAGCTCTTGTGCATTTTTATTTGAAAAAAATCTGGGGGTAAGCAATAAAATTTATTTTTTTTTTGGTGGGAGCGGTGGATAAGAGCAAAAGCCAAATAGATATTTATCTTCTTTTGACCTAATCTTGAAGTTATATGTGCTTAGCTTAGAAAATTTGGAAAATAAAGTATAAAGAATAAAATAAATATACTATATATTTTTATTACAATTTTAGTGCATTGCTATCTAATATTTTTCCATTACTAAAATATATATACTTTCTTCTTTTATCATGTTTTTACTTTTTTATAACTCTATAATATCCCAACATTTAAGTTATATACATTTTTTCAATAAAGCTTTCTCTCTCTTCCTATTCATTATTCAATTTCTTTAAACTCAAATAGCCTCAACTTAATATCACTTGCCTACTTTTATGAGCAGCTCTATCATTCTTCCTTTTCCGACTTCATGACCTTTAGCTATGTGAATTATCTAAGGCTGCCCTTTTAGCACCATTCTTCTATGGACAAAGCGTAGAGGGAAGTGAAAAAAAAATCACTGAGTCTTATTTAGCACAATGCAAAACTTTGAATGATTATGGAAATGAGTAGTTATATTTAATGCATCTCACAGTCAGATGTGTATACATTATAATGACACTAAAATAGAGGTCTGAAATGAGTTCAAGGACCCCAGTCAGGATTTGTGACTTCCCAGGGTACTGAAATAAGTAGGAAATTATATTGCCAAACCGCCGATCTTTGAAGAATAATAGGGAGTGGGAGAGCAACAGAGAGACTGAAGACAGAAAAGTGATATCCTGATTTTCAAAAAGATGAGGAAGTTCTACTCTTTTAATGAGCTGTGCGCATGACTTTAATACCCAATGAAGTTGACATTTATGTTATATTTGGCTGCTTAATTTCCATTCCTAATTCCTAAGGCTATTACAAATTTTCTTTGAAGTCTATCCTCTTTCTGAGTCTCAGGTCCTGTGATTCGGCAGTCATCGTAGTGGCCATGGTAGGGGTTAACCCTATCCTCTGCTCCTGTGGTGAGCTCTGAGTGACTTAAGCCAATCAGTATATTTTACTTCCCTGGTCCTAGTGATTTGCTGATGTTTGGGACTATGACACAGTTGACCAATGAGCAATAGGGTCAGGACTTGCTTTAATCACTGGGAGAGAGTGGCTCCTCTCTCCACAAGGGCTTATGGACCCGAGAAATATGAGATCTGGAAGTGTTAGAAGCCTTATGGGACCTGCAGAAGAGAACATTGTAAGTAATGAAACCAAAAAAGAGGACAGAATAAGCGATGGAAAATCCCTTCCTGGTGCCATCATCCGAGCCTCTTAATCTGACGAGGGCTGAAGATAGATCAACTCCTCAAATGTTAAATTATATAATTTTGAAAATGCCTTATTTACTTCTTTTACTTCCTTCTGATTACTTTATGGTTTCTGCTTGCTTTGGAGTATAAGTTTTTCTTGATTTCTTTAAAAAATTCATTAAAATAAGTCTCACTGTACTCAGGAACATTATTCCTAGCTAATATTACCAATCTCCATGGTTTCAGTGATAACTTCTGTGCTGCTGACTCCCAAATATTTATTTCCAGTTCCCTAAGTGACAGATATCTATTTCCAAGAGCCTTTTTGATTCATCTACTTGAGAATACTTCAGAATATTTTATCTTCTTCCAATGATGAAGATGCCTCCTATAATCTCAATTTCAGTTAATAGAATCACCATCCACCTATTTTTTCTAAGCACTACTTCTAACGACTTTGATACATCCCTATTTTCACCCCCAAATTCTATCTGTCATCACAGTAGGTTAACAGTTCTCAAATTTATCATGCATTGGACCTATTTGAGGTGCCTGTAGATTCCAATCCTCCCTCCCTCGGCCAAAATTTTGATTTGTTTTGCCTGGATTGGGCTCAAGAATGAATAGTTTTATCAGGCTCCTCAGGTGATTCTGATATAGGTTGACTGTGGACCATATTATGAAAAAAATGGCATTTGGACCATAAAATTTTGGGGGAAAAATCATAATTTATTAAATTTCTATCTCCAGCTTTTAGGAAAATGCTTGCTACATAGTAAAGATTAAGATATTGGAAAAAATGAATGGATCTTCACTTCAACAAACTTAAAAATGTCATGGCTGACTGTGGTGGCTCACAACTGTAATCTCATCACTTTGGGAGTTCTAGACCAGCCTGGGCAACATTATGTGACCCTGTTTCTACCAAAAAAATAAATAAATAAATAAAAATATATTAGCCAGGCATGGTGGAGTGTACCTGTAGTCCCAGCTACTTGGGAGGCTGAGACAGGCAGATTACTTGAGCCCATGAATTAAAAGGCTGCAGTGACCTATGATCACATCACTATACTCTAAGCTGGGCAACAGAGTGAGAACCTGTTTCTAAAAAAGAAAAAAATAATTAAATTAAATTAAAAAGTCACTAATTTGGCCTCTTTCATCATTAAATTTGCCACTGTTTTAATCTATTGAGCATTAATCTGTGGTATTAAACTTAACAGAATTTCTGAGTGAGGTCTACATATCTGTGTTGTTAAATATTAATCCAAGCTATTTTTATGAAACAAAACACAAAATTTAAAAAGCCAGTAGATTACTCCTTCATTATACTGCACTTTTACTCTCAAATATATATTCCTTATCAACAGTTTCTCTTTACTACTATCAATTCCCATACTTCCATAGGAGCTACCTTTGCAAAATACAAATGTACATATGTTCTTCCCTTTGCACAGACATTTCTTTGGGATCCCTATTTCCTATAAGATTGCATCCCTAAATGGCAATCTCTTTTAAGACTAGATGCTTTTGTGTGTGCTACTTTTTTGGAATGCCTTACTTTCTTTGCTTTAAAAAAATGATAACTGATAGGTAGATAGATAGATAGATAGATAGCATTCCTTCATCAAGATCCAGCTACATGGCACCTCCTTAGTGAAGCCATAAACTGTTTAGGTAAAATAATTCTGGCCTGTGCCTTCCTCCTTCACACTGGCTCATGTCTCTTTGTTCTCTACTTCCATAGGCCTTCTTCCTTTCTTTCATATTCTTACCACAATTTGTGAATTAATTATTAGTAACCAAATCTTCACTGCTGTAAGCTCCATCAGGGAAAGCACTATCACAGCAAACAGGTTCATTAGATATATTTGAATGAACAAACGGATGCGATGGTAGATGATATAGCTTTAGAAAAAGCAAAATATCAGAAGGGATGTGAGGGTGATGAAATAATGTAAACAAGGATGAGACATCACAATTTTATTTTTTACTGAAGCTGTTTATACTTCTAAACAAACAAATGCTTATTGCCTCTGATCTCACACTCAATCAATGTGGCATGTTCTTTCTAGAATCATGCCATTTTGGCATTATACTTGGCCATTTTCTCAAGGAAGATGTGTGTGTGTGTGTGTGTGTGTCTGTGTGTGTGAGACTACCTCCTTTCTCTATGTAGACAGTTTCCTTCAATAGCATTAAAAAAAATGATGTGAAGATCTAGTTAGGAAATTGTACCAAGATTAGAGAAGATACTTCAAAGGGTATACTTGAAGATTTTCATCTAATATACTCTAAAGATAATCATACAAAAATCCTACCTAGGATTCAAACTATACTTATTATATTCCTTAATAAGGCAGTAATTTTCCTTTTGTCCCAACTATAAAATGTTCTTTATTTTTAACTTTCAGATATGACATGATTATCTGCCTTTATGAAGTGCAAAGTTGGCAACCAACTCCTCAGAATGCTTTATTTCAGTTTCAAAAGAAGAAAAAGAAAAAAAAAAAAACATCAAGGTTGGACACACTGTTTCCTAGTTGGTAAGTGATAATACTGCCACTGGTTTTTTTTTTTTTTTTTTTAATGAAATATGATGGATGGGAAAGTATTTATCTACTGGTAGAAAAATATTAATGCTGAAAAATTCATTTGTCCAAAGTTTAAGGCAAATATATTATCCCTTAAAAATGAAATGCAATCTCTGCTAATTGTCCTTTTCTACTTACTAGTTCCATTAACATAAGCGTTCTTTAGCAATTACCTTAAAGCTCACTTCTTGGATCTATCAAGTATCATGGTTCTAGAGTCATCAAAAATGCTTTATTTTGGCTATTTTCCTGTAAATGTCTGTCTCCTACATTTTGTGTTACTCAGTTTCCCTAACATTAAACAGTACTACAAATAGAATTCATCAAATTATTCAAGTCTAAGTGGTCAGGAAACAGCAAGCTGTCAGACAGATGACATTTTAGTGAAGACATCAAATGCATATTTTTCTGGGAATTCACAATGTACAATAGGATTAGCATAGCTAAGAGAATAAATGCTGGGTAAAAATGTTGTTCTAGTGGATATTAAAGGAAGAAAAGATTAACATTTTTCTTACTGGTGGCTATACAGCTATTACAAAGATTTTTCCTCTTGTCATCTTTTTTGGTGGATGGTAGGATAAAACACTTGAAAATGAATGGGTTATAAATTAGGCATGTATTGTACCCTTCTCAGTGTTAAGTGCTTATGAAGAATCTGATGCTTTAAGAAACAATCTACATAATGAGGCTGAATTTTTTTGTTCTATAAAATAGTAGATGAATTGCAATTTTGATGACCCTGCAAAAATAATGGTTAATTGTAACCACATTTTTATTTTCTCAAGCAAAATTGTGACCCTATGTCTTTGAATCTAAGTCTCAATATAAAGCTTTCTCAATAGAAAGCTTATGATAAGATATCATGTTCTTTTAATTTAAAGTTAATACATGAAAATCACAAGGATAAAATGAACATGAAGTTACTTTTACTTTTAAATACATTATCATCTAGGGAGTTCTATTATCTTAGGAGCAGAGAGGCTATTTAAGTGGGAAATGTTATAAAATAAACAAATTTAAAACATGACTTCGAGATTGAGAAAAGGGAGTTTTAGCTAGAAGAATTTACCTGCATTTTTACTATTTTTCCTATGGTTCCAATAAGTCAAAAAATCCTACTGTAATATTTGAATAGTGATGTGTACCTATGGAGTAAGAAAAACTGGGCCCAGAATTCTGGGTGTAATGCAAAATACGATACATTTCATTATCTTCTTTCTGTGACAGACATATAAAAAAGTTAAAAAGTTAAAAGACCATTGTAGTAAGAATTACAACAGAATGATTCAGGAGGTACAGTGTAATTCAGATGAGGATGTGATTAAATCTATCTGGAATGTCATTAAAGATTTCCCAAAGGAGGTAATTAGGATTATTGGTATTAAAGGAGGGACTCATATTCTGCTTTTTTATTCCAATATGTTATGACACTAAGAGTGCTTTTTCTTTTTTTGTTCCATTAATACATAAAATAAGGTAGTTCTAGACACACATAACTTTGGCCTAGGTTTACATTTTACTGTGATTTTAAAAATATTCAAATGCCAACATGTAATTCATTCAAAATAGTTTGCAGGCTTTTGTGTTCAATAAAAATAATGTTAAAACACACAAATAAATAAAAAGGAAACCGCCTTTTTGTGTTGTTAATAATGTGTCACGGCATGAGGAAGGTTTAATCATCACTGCAAAATCCCTTAGCTTCTGTAAGTGGCAAATCTGCAGGGTGATGTAACAGAGAATTAATAACAGAGTCGTTTGGCTATAAGCAGGAACTATAGCTATAATGTACCTATAAAGACCATTTAATTAATTCAATCGACAGCTGCCTTATCACCAGTAAAATTAAACCAAGTTTGGCCAAAGACTTGAAACATAATTCAGTTAGTAATCTATTGAAAACCAATGGGAGAAAAGTACTTTTCTGTGTACTTGTTTTTAAATATTCATGCTATCGAACCATTTGCACTAAATGCATAAATGACAACATAATATTCAACTGTAACAGTTGGTGGAAGCCATTTTAAGTAGCAGTTTAACAAACAGATGAATTTTAATTTGCTATGCCAGTTGAGCTGTAATAAAAACTAGTATTCCAGCTGTGAAAAAAAAAGTATCACACAGCTTGGTTTAGAGTTATTTACAGGTTATTTTTTGCTTTTGTTTTCTTAATACTTTACAGTACAATGAAACCATCTTGTTTCTATCCACACCAGAAGTTTGTTAAATCCCAAAATATGTCTTAGGAAATAGAAAGGCATGTCTCTTTAGGGAAATAAAAGTATCTGTGTTGTATTAGATTACATTGTTCAATTTGGTATGTTAACTTAGCAACCAAAATGTGCTATAGTTTTTGCATTATTTCAAAAATTGTGAAGATTACTTTAGAGCAAACAGAAAATCTATACTGTACTGAAATGAATGGAAAACAGCTATTTTCTAACATTGGAGTACACAAAATGTATTTTTGCTATCAGTGCTGACTTCCTCACTTCAGAGTTTATTATAATAGCAAAAATCCACTCGCATTCTTGACTATAAGCACTAAATAATTCCAACCTTAAAATTTTTATAGTTTCCCTATCATGTTGCCAAAATGATAGCCTCATTTATAAATAATAGCTAAATCTGAGAAAATGGACACCTAGGTTTCCAATTTACTATTCCATTTTACTACTCTTTTTAAAAAAATTATGCTGCCATTTAAAAAAAATAGTTACTTATAGGATTTTGTGGATTTAACAATATAATTTTATTTTTTAAAAATAGAGGTGATATGGCCAGGCTGGTGGCTCAGGCCTGTAATCCTAGCACTCTGGAGGCCAAGGTGGGAGGCTTACTTGAGCTCAGGAGTTCAAGACCAGCCTGAGCAAGAGTGAGACACTGTCACTACTAAAAATAGTAAAAATTAGCTGGGCATGGTGGTGCATGCCTGTAGTCCCAGCTACTCAGTAGACTGACGCAAAAGGATTGCTTAAGCCTAGGAATTTGAGGTTGCAGTGAGCTAGGCTGATGTCATAGCACTCTAGCCTGGGAGACAGAGTGAGACTGTCTCAAAACAAACAAACAAATAAAATAATAGAGGTGATAAAAGAAGCTATGACAAAGAAAAAAAAAAACAGCAAGAAAAAAGAACAATATCCACTACCAGGAGATTTCCTTCTCTGACTTCTGAGGATGTTGGGGAACAGAAAAGATGCCTTTTGTGCTGAATGGGGAGACTGTGGGACCATGGATGCTAAATAAGGGAGCAGAATGAGGGCCACATGGCTGTGCATAAGGAAAGGGATTTCCTTGACCTAGCCTAGCAAGGAGGGAGAAGGTGGAAGAAAAGAAGGCAGAGAAAAAGGAGACTGGAGGCCAGTTAGAGGTGGGGATAGAAAATAAGAGAGACACAGGAAGACAGAGAAAGAATGAGTGACAGAGAGTCTAAAGCCTAGGCAGCTAAGTAGAGGAAATTAAGGGAAGAAGACAGATGATAAAATGGAATATTCAGTGCCTTTGCTTTATGTATGGTGTGTAATATCTCTTCTCCACTTACTTGGGAAAACATTACAAATATTTTACATTAGTCAGCACTACTTTTGGAATAGATCTGTGGGTTTGGGATATGAAAATATTCTGAGACTTGTCCTAAAGAAGACACAGTGGAGAGCTGGGGATAGCCAAGTTACTAAAGTCTATTTAAGTTATGTATGTGCCACTCCAGAGATATAAACATTTACCCATTTACCTTTCTTTATGTAGAAGAATATATAAACTTTTGATATATGATTTAGCCAAATACCATCAAATATCCCTTCACCATGGTGTATCCAATTTTCAAAGAAGTAAAAAAACAATTTATTTCCTTTTGATATCAGTTTCTTACATAGGGCCTGGCACATGGCAGATCCATAACAAAATGTCTGTTGAAGAAAGGGATGCACAAATAGATTTTTTCAAAACATGGAACTTTTTTCTCTTGTTTAATATCACTATTATTATTATCATCTCTTATTATTTTAATAAAGCATCTTTGGACCTTTCAGCATGCTCAGATCTTTAAACATGACTTCTTCCGTTTTATGCGGCTTAAATATTTGACATTGTAATCGCATCGCTACTGCTGCACTTCGAATCACTTAATTTCTCGAAATAGTGTCATTGAAATGTCTCTATGGAGAGCACAGTCATGCAACGAAAGCTGTAACGTCCTGTAATGAAACCTAATGAAAAATCTCTGGGCTAGATTAGATGGTGATCTGATGTGAGGCCAAGCAAAAGAGAACACTTAAGAGAAGGCTGTGGGGTTGAAATTACACTTTGTAGAAGAAGAGGCGGGATGTGTGAGGAACTGAAGGCAGAATACCAAAGCACCAGCAGCGTTATCTGTATTTTTGTTAAACCTCCCTAGAAACTGGCTGTGAAAGCCAACTGATTCTAGAGACAAGTCAGCATGAGCTGCTAGAGACCTATTTTCTGCATCCAACATCAGGATGTGTGTGGTTTGGCAGGTGTGAAGGTGCTTGTATGGTCAATGGGTCTGAGTATTTGAAAAGGGAATCAGAATGTAATAGTGTTACCCTGCAATTCCTAGAGATCCCAAGGTAATCTCAGAAAGGAATGACTAGGACAATGTGAATAAAGAGGAGAGAGAGAAAAAATCAAGTACAGAGAAAAAATAAACAGAAGTTTTGGAATATTTCAAGAAAAAAAAAGTTGAAGGAGCCCAGTGACTTTCATATTGGGTCTCTGGAACTCCCACACCTTCCAAATTCTCAGGAAACTAAACTGAATAAGAAAGTAATTATATAAATTAACAATGCAAAGCATTTAATCAAGCCAACTAAATATATCCTTCAGATCCACAGGACAACACATTCCCAATATCAAAATAACAGAAAAAATATGAATCATCAGAATATTGGTCGGTGAATGCATGACCATGGCAATGAAATAGAAAAGATTTCCTTGGATCATTTCATTGATTTTACCAGAATGTATTTAGTTTTTAATATGAGCATGAGACCATGCTAAGCATTGTTGAGGATATCCAAGGAGTGGAAATGCAACTGAATTCCAATATATGTGTGGCTTTATTTTGAGACCAGACTAACAATAAAATCAGAGAGGCAGCCCAGTGTTTGTAGCAACATAGGCAAATCTAGTTTCCGCTCCCGGTTCTTGCAGGCTTTCTACCTGTGTGACTGGGCAAGCCACTAAACTTCTCTTTACCTAAATTTCTCACCTATGTGACAAAGACGCTAGAAGATGTTCAAAGAATTTCTGGGAGAAAACATACAATTCCTGGCACTTATTTGATTCTTATAAATTACATGAATGTACTAGATTGTCTATCACATGTATCCCCAAATATGTGCATCTATTATGTATCAATAAAAAAAGAAAACAATCCGGGCGCAGTGTCTCACGCCTGTAATCCCAGTGTTCTGCGAGGCCGAGGCGGGAGGATTGCTTGTGGTCAGGAGTTTGAGACCAGCCTGAGCAAGAGCGAGACCCCATCTCTACTAAAAATAGAAAAATTAGCCAGGCGTGGTGGTGCACACCTGTAGTCCCAGCTACTGGGGAAGCTGAGGCAAGAGGATTGCTTGAGTCCAGGAGTTTGAGGTTGTAGTGAGCTACGATGACACCACTGCACTCTACCAGGGTACCAGAGTAAGACTGTCTCAAGAAAAAAAAAAAAAAGAAAGAAAAAAAGAAAACAAAAAAATCTCCCCTTTGCCTGTTAATAAAGCAACAATTTATATACATAATAAATATTTTAACATAGATTGGATCAAGGAACAAATTTAGTGTTTTAATAAAGCAGTAATTAGGCCACCTATAAAAAATGACAAGTATACTTTAAAGTAAGAGGTAATTTTTGAAAAGCAAAAGGAACAGCAATCAAAGTTGTGTGGTTATTCAGTGCCCAAGGGTACACATTCCAGCAACAGCCTGGGTTTGAGTCCTAGCTCCACATCCCTATCTGTAAAATGGGGATAATAACAGTACCAGTCTCATAAAGCTATGAAGATAACACATGTGAGATGTTCAGATCCATGCCTGGCACATAGTGAGCACTGAACAGTAGCTATCATTGACTCATAGTACTGTTTTGACAGCTTAAGTTGCAGCTTCCTCAGAGAAATCTCTTGGCTTCAGACGAGGTCAAATTTCTTCCTTAAATGCTCTCTCACAGCTACTGTGGTTATCTTTTCCTGCACACACCACAATTTACAATTCAAAAAATTCAAAAAAATATGTGTGTAAACATGAACTTGGCTTCCTTCTTGGTAAGCTCCCTGAGGGCAGGTCTCCTATTCTTGATCATCAGTGGTATTTCTCCAGTTCCTAGCCCAGCCTCCAACACTTGGTAGGTACACAAATACACATTGAATAATGGAATAAATGGAAAGAAAATGTGAAAAATGGCTATCTCCAAGGGCTATTTTTTTATGTGTAGTTTTGCTTTAATTTTAAGTTTTCATCACAGCCTTTTCCTATTCTAAATGTGTATGTAACACAGCATGCCAGGCAGTACAGAATATTTCATTAGCAGGTTGTGAAGAAGGAGAAAAGGAGGCCATTGACATGTAAATGTATGCTTAACTCAGCCCCTGATGGAGAATCCCCAAAGGGTATCACCAGCTCCCTTAGATAGTAATTGGAAGCCTAATTCAGATAGGTTAATTGTAGGGTAGTGGCATTGCGTGTTGGCCTGTGCAAAATAGCAGAGGAGAAACTGGTGAGCTGCCTCCACCGGGCCGCAGAATAGAATAATGCTGCAGCATCCACCTCCTCTGGCTTTAGCATGTCACTAGTCAAGAGTGACTTGGAAGAAATGGAAACGTTTCTCTAGATGTAAAAATAAGCTTTCTTCTGACCCATAAAGTTCTTTTACTAAGAACAACTAGTCCTAATTAAAACTTTTGAGATTTGTGAACACTTTCCAGGTAGGAACTGTGTCTGTTTTCCCTCCCTAGTCCAAGCTTTAACTCCTATACAAGATGACCTGGTTTCAAATACCTATCACAACACTTACAAACAGTGTGATTTGGGGCACACTTCCTAACCTTTAAAAATTTGACTTACACTTCTGCAAATCAGGGAAAAAGATAACACCCGGTTCACAGTGTTAAAAGAGTAGGTGAGTGAGATGATCAAACTGTAGCAAATAGCCTAGTGTCTATCACTTAGTAAGTACTTGGAAAACGTTCTCTCTTTCTCTCTCTCTTTCTCTCTCTCTCTCTCTCCTTCAAGCTGGTTGGTAGTTTCTTATAAATTTAAACATCTATCTACCCTACTCAGCGCTTTTACTAAGTTTTTACCCAAAATATATAAAAATGTATGTCCACAATAATACTTATGTAAGAAAGTACATAAAAGCCAAAACCTGGACAGAGGAGAGCAGGCATAGCTATCCATCAATTGGTGAATGGATAAGCAACTGCTGTCATCTATTGGATGGAATACTACTCGGAATAGTAAAAGAATGAACTACCAGTATAGGAAAGAACATTTAAGAAACTTTAGAGCATTATGTTTTAGAAGGCAGACACAAAAGATTATATACTACACTATTCTTTTATCTACGCATTGACAAAACAGACAAAGCTAATCTTTGGTAATTAAAGTCAAAGAGTGATTGCTGTGGAGGTGGAGGATCAACTGTAAGTGGACCAAAGGAAGTGCTTGGGGGTAATGGAAAAGTTCTACAAATGAATTGGAATATCAGTTGCATGTGTATACTTGTTAATCAAACTCATATATTCTGTATGTAACTGTTTATAAATTTTACTTCATTAAGAAATGATTAAAAATTAAAATTTAAGAGCAAGGATTGTATCTTTCTGTTGTTTTCCTCCTATGACCAGAAAGATTCCTGGCAAATAGTAAATGAGTCCATAGTTGTTGATTTAAATGTTCTTTATATACACATGCGTTTGCATACTTTAACTCTTTGCATATGTCTATATATGCATCTATAGACACATATACATGGCATAATGCCCATTTTACCTGTGATACCTACCACCTGCTACCTCCCCCTCCCACCATGCCAATGCTGGTCTCTGGCCATGTGGCCATGTCACTTACTGCTGTTTTAACTTCTCAGTTATACTGTAAATAGCTTGAGGATGGAGCTGGTTCTTTTCCTTTATCTCTCTTTCTTTCTTTCTCATCTATAATTATATCAAGTTTCGTGTAAATGCTCAGTCAAGTGCTAAAGGAAAAAATAAAAAGGTAGGAAACCATCTATTTAGAGACCATCTTAGTCATCTTTTGAAAGAGTGTCTACCTTTGGAAATATTAATATACATTTTATTTTTCATTTTTGATCATGATAATTAGGATTGGCAAAATCCTTCCTTTGGTGGGTAATACTAGAAATATCACTAGAACAATATTTTGCCTTTTTACTATTTTTTTTACAAACAATGATTTATTTTTGGTTGATTAGTCTTTTTTCCCCAGCTTTATGGAAGGATAATCAACAAAATTTATATATTCAAGGTATACAATATGATGGTTTGATATATGTACACATTTTGTAATAATTACCACAGATTTGTTAACATTTTCACTATTTTTATTACACAAAATGTTATTGCAGACTGAGAGAAATTTAAAGCCTTCCTGCAATTAGTCATTAAAATGCCACATTGTGGCTTTATGATTTCTTCAGAAATCTATTCTATTTCAGTTAAGTCACATAGATTAGGCAAGAGAAAATTTTTTTTAACTTATATTTATTTGTTCAAAGTTTTTAAAGGTATTCAGGTGGGTATTAAATAATTTTCCTTCTTAATTTTTGAATCATGTTTGACCCTAATTTATAGTTTAATGTTGAAGGGATAAACCTTCAGAAATCTGACATATTTAATGAGTCTAAATGTATCAACTTCTAATTTGGCTGATGTTAAAATTATAGTAAGAAATCACTTGTAATTTCAAAATGTGCCCCATGAACATATCAAGAGTGCTGTCAGAAATGTTATGTAATTAGAAATTCAAGATTTCCTACATTTCCAAGTCAATGAGTTACTAAACTTCATGTAAAACCCTTTTGTTATTTTTGAATTATCTCTAAATTCTAGACTGGACCTTAACAAAATATCCTAGGTTAATATGAGAAGAAATATATCTAAGGAATAGAAAATAAACTCATATTTTCAAATCAAGCATTTATCCATTCATACAGCAAGTATTTATGATATGCTTAATAGGTATCAGGTATCATGTCAGATAGTGATGATGCAAAGTTGAGTGAAGTGTGTCTCTACCTTTATGTAGTAATGATATTAAAAATAAACATATAGTAACATTTGTTATTATTTCTATAGTTATCTTAATCAAGCTGGATACTATGTCTGTTATTTTACTCCTGTACCCTTGTGATAGACAGAATGACTATCTCCCAAAGATGTCTACATCCTAATACCTAGAACCTGTGAATTTGTTACCTTACATGGCAAAAGGGACTTTGCAAATGTAATGAAATATAAGATCCAAGATGGGAATATTATTAATATTGGATTATCCGGGTGAGCCCAGTGTAATCATAAGCTCCTTGTAAGTGAAAGACGAAAGGAGATGAATTATGCCAAGAAGGAAATGTGGCAACAGAAATAAGTAGAGGTTGAAATGATATGCGTCTTGACTTTCACGATGGAAAGGGGTTATGAGCCAAGGAATGCATGCAGCCTGGATAAAGCAAGGAATGGATTCTTTCCTGGAGCTTCCACAAGGAACTCAGTCCTGTCAACATCTTTATTTAAGCCCAGTGGCACTCATTTAAGACTTCTGACCTCCAAAAATGTAAAATAATAAATTTGTATGTACTGTTTTAAGCCACTATATATTGGTCAACTTGTCACAGCAGCAATAGGAAACAGCACCTGTCCATCCTCTCCCAAAGAAAAACCTTATAAATATAGGAGTTTGAGCCTGAGTTTCTTCAAATGAAGACTCTGGAAGTTCAAGTAACTTTCAAAAATCACACATTTAATGCATGACTGCACAAACCTAGCAAATCTCATGGCTCATAGCATCAACTCTACACTAGTTCTTCTAAACTGTGAATTACTCAGAGACAAGGTGATAATCATATGAGCACACAGTTGTGGTATAATAGATTGGAACTAAAAGGTATGTCCAATATTGGGTGGTGGTGGGCAATGGTGGTTAAGTTTGTAGCAGAGATACCCATTTCAGTAACTATGAATTTGTCCCTGTTGTAAGTAGGTTCTATTGTCATTCTATTCAACAGATGAAGAAACAATTTCATAGTGAATAGGAAATTTGCCATGGTTGTGCAACTAGAAGTTAGGCAGCCACAATTTTAACTTGTGTTTGTCATACTCAGTGTTTAACCATGTGAAAACAGCCACCTGTAGTTTTTGGTAGAGAACTGAAGTGTCAGGGGTTGGTTTTGATGGAGATGAAGAATGTCTTTAAACAGGAAAAAATGCTTCTTCTAGATCATGAAGGATAGGATGAATAGGAAAGCAAGGTTAATCAAAGCACAAAAGACATTCCAGAAAAAAAAATGAACAGCATAAAGCTATGAGACCCCATAAGATTTCAGGGAACCTCAATGGTTTGGACTAACCAAGTCCCTTAGGATAAGAGAGAATCTTAAGTCTTAAGTCTTAAGAGGCTATTATCAAAGCAAACCAAAATATCAGAAATTGACACAATAAAATTGTATTTGTTTTTCATGTCATGGTACAATGAGAGTCTACCTAATCACCATACTCTTCTGTGATGATGTTTCTGATACCCAGGAGCTTTTCATTGTGTGGCTCTGACATCCCCTAGGCCCTGCACTCCTTCTTACCAGCCATGTGAAAGGGGAAGAAGAATAGTATTTGAAGGAGTGCATAAGAGATTTTAAAAAACTGGGCAGTATTTTCTGTGAGTTGTGCAGCCACGTACAATATTTTGTGGGGAGAGAGCAAATCTGATCCACAAATTTGTCTACTACTCCAAAATTCTCTTATGGAAATTTTGAGAGTATTCTTCTACACTGAGTTAACATGGTTCATATTCATTGTTCCTAAGCTAGGAAATTCCACCAGTCACAGTGACCTGGTAGCATCAGCCTTTGTATACCTAAAAGGCAGCATCACAAGCCTCAATTCATTAAACAAACATTAGGGTTCATCTTCTGAACAGCTTTGACCATTGTTTTTCTTTTGTTTCATCTTTGCCATTAGCATTGTAATGATTAATCAGGTAATATCCTGACCTATGTCATTCTTTTTTTTTAAATAATAATAATGGAAAGAATATGATCCTATAAATAAGACCTATATTTGAGAGAATTTAGGGGAATTCTACAGTGGAGAAGGAAAACAATAGCTTTGAATTAATTTTAAAAAGGGAGGAATTTGTCTTACTGAATATTTCTCTCAAATGCTTTATTTACGTTAAAATTTGTAATATTATAGCCCATCTCCAATTTCAATGTTGAAAAATAAGATGTTTAATAACCTCAGCCTCTCCTTCTCTCTTCCCTCCCATTATTGATCTCACAAAGACTCAGCTGCTGGTGTCCCTAACCTCAGAAAGACTAGAGGGAAAGGCTAGGACTGCAAGACAGTATTTTGTCACTTTGGAAAATGCTATTATACATCTGTACAAATTTTAATTTGAAGGAGTTGGCCTTTGGAATTGGAAAGATTTTGCCAGATGTCCAGCCACACAATAAGACAGGCACTGCTATTCTTATTTTCCAGATGAATAATCAGAAGTATTAAAGGTCCCACAGTTAAAAGGAGAAGCCAGGATTCAAATGTACATGCTTCTGATTTCAAAGCCCATGAATCACTTAAAATCAAGGGATCATTTTTACATTTTATCAAGGAATAAACAAAAGTTACTTTTTGAGATGTGTGAGCATTTACCGAGTTTTTGCTTGTCTGTATATTTCAGTGGCTCCATAAGGGGACATTTGCAGATCACTCAAAATGTGCTTTAAGATTCTTTAGTGAAAAAGTTAACCAAGTTTAATTACAGAAAGGCTCTGCATGAGATTCCAGAAGGAATAGTCAGAGACTATGCGTATTATATACTCTAGTGGAGTCTGGAGAGGATGATTACAGAATGTAGCGTTCTATCAAATAATTGTCACAAACGAGTAAATCTGACCAGCTGTTCCATCCTTATTACTGATGTCCACATATTTCAGCTGAATAAAAATTTAGCAGATTTTTCTATTAAGATTTCTTATTTTCAACATTACCTAATCCTAACAGTTATATGAAACCATCATCTCATATTAAGTAAACTCATTTTCATTCTTTCCGGGAAGAAAAATAATAAAACCTCAGCTGCATTAATGCTAACGGCTTATCTAGCATATTTAGAATAAACACAAAATTGTTATGATATTCTTTTTGTAATTTCATGGCAATATAATAAGGATTAGTATATGAACACTAGACTATAATAAAGAGGGGAATTAAAATCAGTCTCATATTTGGAATAGATAAACCTTTGAAAATAGGTTAAAATCCTCCCTTAAATATCATAATAATTGGAATGGGGGGATATTTTTTCTCCTTGAAGTAAGTCCCACTTACAGAATTGTTATAGAAGGTAACAGTTATGTTTCAGGTATAGGGAGACTTAAGAAATCAAAGCTTAAAAATGGAAAAAAGACTCAATTTCTTTACATTATAATTAAAAATAAAACATTGTCACTTGCAGCCCTCTGGGAAGACCTGCTACCCACCAATAAGAACATAAAGGAAAGGAGGCTCAGGATACTGAGTTTAATGAAGGACCTCAGATCCTGCCCTTTTTCTTATCACATTTGCTAATTCTACATATTCTTCTTGGTATTTCTAAAATATAATTTCTTATTCTTTTTTATCTCTGAGTGGCCATATTACTGAGGATAGAAACTCATGACCTACTCCCAACTCCAGTCCACACTTCAGCTGTAGTAGGGTGATCAACAGTCCTGGTTTTCCTAAGACTATTTGGATATTAGTGCTGAAAGTCCCATGTCCAGGGAAATCCCTTATACTTGGGCAAACTGGAATGGCTGGTCACTCTGAGCACTTTCTAGTATCCTATATCCATTGGGTACAAGGATATGGGGGACAGTCTGAGCATTATCTTCCAAATAAAAATTTATTATGAAAAGAAATAGTTTATTATTAACTAATAATACTATACATTACATTATTTATGTACATATACTAATTTGCTATAAATTATTCCACATTGATAGTT
Organism: Cheirogaleus medius; assembly: GCA_008086735.1. Lineage (NCBI taxonomy): Eukaryota > Metazoa > Chordata > Mammalia > Primates > Cheirogaleidae > Cheirogaleus > Cheirogaleus medius. Next base: position 3,362,593 of record VBSM01000949.1, read on the forward strand.
TTAGCCTTCTTACGATGTTGGTGATGAATGAAATGATTATGATAAATTATATTGTTTTTTGTTTTTAAATTATTTATTTCAACAGTCATTTCAATTTGAAAAACAAGAAAACATGAGTATCACTTACAAATTAAACTAAAATATCAGAAAAAAATGGTAGGCTTTCCAACCATCATGTATGAGATTTGTGAAGTAGTTTGGTCACCTAAAGAACAGTTGGACTCATTTTTATAACTAGAATGAATAAAAAGAAAAAGGAAAGCCTGGAGAATGTGAATGTCTGGTGGTCATGGGTAGATGAAAAACTTCAAATAATTCTTCTGAATTTTGACTGTGTTTGTTTTCCAAGCAGTTTGTTATTTCTCCTGCAAAACCATTTTTATTTAATGTTTCGGAAGCCGTAGCTTACTTTTATTTGTTGCAAAACAAACACATAACTGTATATCTGGCACCTAGGAAAAAAACTTGTTACATGTGAAGAACCTGAAAACATCCATTCATTTGAAGTTGCATCTATTGGTCACTCTTTCCAGTTTTAAGATACATTTAAGAATAGGAGAACAGGAAATCCCTAACTGTAGTTTTCATGAAATAGAATGGACATTCAAAAGGGCATTAAACAAAAAGCAGATTGATACTTGAAAATACTTGAAAACATGATAATGATTAAATTACTTAAGTAAATATAAAGAGAAAATCTCAAGACCTCATTACCACATTTTGAACTCTGCCAAGACTTTTTCTTCCATAGAGTGCATAAATAAAAGAAAAACCAAAGAAACTTATATAGGGAGAGAACTTCAGGAATTTTAGTTAATTCAAATTAGCATTAATTTTATGAAAACATAGGCTTGCTGGACAAAATAAATCATCAATCTCAAGTATTTATTGTGTATAGCATACTATTTCTCAGGAACACATCTTATTTATAAAGCATAATTTTAGTTCCCATAAGGAGTAATTCTTACAAAATTCTCATGTTCTACGTGTATAATACTCAATCATAAATATATCAATATCTTTATCTAGCAAATGTGGTGTCAAATTTAAAACAGTGGCACGTGTAATATATGAATGAGTAGTAAACTTTGATTTTATGTTCATATTAAATGGAAATATTTTCCATAACTTTAGAACCAGGAGAAAGGCTACATAAGGTATATGTTCAGATGGGTCAAACTGTGGAGAATTATCTAAACAAGCATTTTTCAAACATTTGCAATTGAAAACAAATGATAAAACATATTTATGTATATATACACTTATGTGCATATGCATATATGTATATATTAATATGTGTAAACAATATAATTTATCATAATCATTTCATTCATCACCAACATATACCTATATATTAGTTATAGAACTCTTGACAAGAACCTTTATATAAAGATAAAAGATTATGGGCATTTCTGATTATAGGTCAACTTTTTAGATATTTTTATTATTTTCTTGAACAGCCTTGACCTTTGTATGCAGTAATTTGCATGCTTTTGAGAAAATTAGGATGATCTTAGACTTACTACTTAAAGACTTCTTTGTATTAATCACAAATAATTAATATTCCGCATGCCATTATTCTTTATATAGGACATTCAGTGCTTTATTATGATTGATGATTTAACAATTCTGTGATGAACATCCTATTGGATACATCTTTAGACATTTCCATAATCCACAATTAGGTTCTTAGAATAAATTTCAGCAATAAACATTGGTGCAAAAATAATGCTTCTTTTACACCTTTTATAAATTCATGGTTCGTATACTAGTGTGCATCAGAATCAACTGGTGACCTTTTGAAACCAGATTCCTAGGCTGCATCCACAGTGTTTCTGATACAGTGTATCTGAAGTGGGAAGACACTGCTGATACTGATCCAAAGTGTGCAGTTTTAGCCAAATGCTAAAATCCAAACCATTTAAAAGATTAGCCATTCCAATGTTAGCGTTTGTTGCTTGACAAGATATTTATGTACTTATGATTCATGACTCCACTGCAACAATACTAAGGTTTCTAGAGGTAGGAATGGGGTTCCTGTGCCATAGGTCATTGATTTTCTTCCAACTGTTTTCAAATCAAGACAAATGTTCATTTTTCATACTTTGATATTTTGCTAATGCCTTTTGAACACCAAATTTGTTTGCTGATAAATAAATATTTTGAGTTAGCTTATGATGGTGTTGTGAGGCACAGTTAATTTTCAGCTTTGTTACCTATTGTGATTGCTAGAGAAGTATATTTTTTATATAAAACAAAATTTGCACAAGCATGCCCTATGTTTCATTGCATTAGGCTTTGAATGGGGAAACAGAAAAATAGTACAAATACTAAGAATAAGAAGTATAGGTCTATGAAAAAAGAAATATACTTGGGTCAAAAATGGAAATAATTGGAAGAGAGTGTGGAACGTCCATTGGATGCACAATGGACTGCAAGTGGTGGACTCCGTGTGCAATTGTGAAAGAAAAAACAAGGCATGTGCTTATGTTGCAAATATAACCTGAAATAGTGTTAGGGATTTGGCTTTTGTTTTCATGTGTAAATGTTTCTAAGCAGAAAATCCTAGAAAAGATTAAATGGTAGGTTTCACAAGCCAAATACCCACCCCAAATAGTAATTAAGTTATTTTTTATTAATGGTTGGACCAACACCTCTTACATATTCCACCATCATTCTCCACAGTCCTCTTCTTCAGGTAGAGAGCTTCTCTGATGAAATTGAATTAAAGAACAAGACTCAAGTCTGAAAAGGCAACAGGAATTCCAACTCTGTATTCCTTCAATTTGCAGATGCCCACACAGACCCTGTTTGATTTATTAATCTAATCATTGTGCAGGAACTGGAAACTTGAGAATGATGGCTGGGCTTGTTAAGACAGGACCAGCCATGTTAGTTCACCAATTCATTGCCAGCAGCTTAAAAGGCTTTTGCTGTGCAAGTGTTCAAGAAGAGGAAGAATGAGCAAGACTTTGTCACCTCCTTTTTTTATAATGTAGTGACGTTTCTCACTAGCTGTTTCAATCAGTTATAATTAGCCAATCTAATTATCAATTCCTCATACCTAGATGATGGACTGAGACGAGTAAGAGTGCAGAGAACCAAAACATTGGACCAATATTGTTTCTCATTGACCTTGGGAGAAATATTTGGGTAATGGAAATTAGCAGTATCCAGTCTCCCCACCCCAGTCTCCACATACATTTAAGCCCACAGTTATGTCTAGAAAGCAAAGTGCAATTGGATGCTTTATAATAATTTAATCGTCTCTTCTAAACAGAGTCTATTCAGCATTTTCATATTAAACAAAATTAAGATTGCCTCGTATTCTACATTTGTATGAAATCACCCCTGGAGAAGAACTCATGTCAAAAGCTTTTTCAATGAGAGTGGGAATGGCAGGGGTCAAACTGGTGAAAGGAGAATATTTTGATACATCCCACAAACCAAACAAATTTTACCCCAAGCCTGTCTATATAACTGGAGAACGAGATTGTGAGCTAAGCACATCTGTGATTTAAGCACTGATGTGCTAGGAAAGTGCTTTGTGTAGAGAAAATATTTTTATCTTAGTCTGAAGAATTATAGGAAAATGCAATCTGGTTTATAAACTAGGGGTGCAGGGCCAACATAGTGAGTGGAAAAGGGTAGTTGTTCAGTTTAACAAATTGTTCTTGGCTTAAAAATGACAATAACACATAAGTATCATTTCAGTGCCTAGCACATAATAAAATTTTTATCTGTTTTAAAAACAACATTTATTGAGAAAGTATGTGCTGTGTCCTTCAAATGCTTGAGAGTCAGAAAAATAAAAGTTATAATTGTGAGTTATAATTATGCCTCACCCTCATCATGTATTGACTCAACATCTACTAGACATATAGCAGTATTCCCAAAGTGTAAATCATGTACCACGAATGATTTTAGGCACTAAGTGAGAAGAATTTAGGTGGCACATAGATATGGCATTATGCACTTTGAATCCACCTAGAAGGGGAAAAATGTACTAGAAATAATCAATAGGAATTAAAGAGACTGAAAAGACATGCCTTATTTTGTAGCTGTTGTGATTTTCACATCAAATTAATACTTGCTAATCTCAACCAAGTGATCTGATTACATGTTCAGAGCCATAGGCAGGCAACAGAAACTAAAAGTCAAAATAATATGTTTTTTTACCAATGTATTTATTTTTATGGTCACCTTTCTTTTATATCATTATTGCAAAAATAAAGTGAGTATAGTGTCTATTTGCCTTAACATTTCCCTTGAAAACACATTTTTATAAGTGAAAATTGATTTTGTTTAAATAAAAAGAAATAAATAAGGGACAGTATAAGTAGTTTAAAGAAATCACAAAAAAAACCCATAAGTAATGTGTAAAAATTAAGTTGAGAGAATATTGCCCAATAGATACTCAAATTATCCTTTAGAATAGCTAATAGGTATTTCAAAATTAAAATAGCCAAAGCAGAATTAGTTTCTCACATTATTCACCCTATTGGCTAAGCTTTCTCAGTTCTTTCCCTCCTTAATCTCCTGAATTACCTTCTATGCAGGTACTCAAACTAAAAATCTAATCTAAAAGTTATTCTTGAGTCTACTCTTACCCCCATTTACACAAAAGATGTTCCAGAAAATCCTATTTAATTTGCCCCCAAAACAATCTGAAACCATCCACTGAGCTTCAGCACCCCAGTGATCACCTTCGTGTAAATCCTAATACCTAGTGAGACCTAACTCTCTGTTTCCATTGTTACTGATCAGCCTTCATCATGCATGTGCTATACAACATCAGTTATCATTTTAAAATAATTTGGATCATTGCCCTCCACTGACTTTCCATTACCCCAACAATAAAACATAGACTGTTCATGGCCTCTGAGTCCCTATCTAATCTTTCCCCTACCCTAGTCTCAGACTTCATCCCTTTCCTCCCTTCCATCTCTTCCTCATCCACCGCGGTCCCACCCCCCTGACAGTAAGCACTCCAAGTTCATTTCTATCAGTGGGCCTTTGCAGCTGTCTGTATGTCTCTCCTCATAAGGTTTTATTAGCTTATTTCTTCTTGTCATTTGGATTTCGCTTTGACATTACCTCCATGAAGAGGCTTTTCCTGACCATACAGTCTAAATTATTTGACGAGTAATCTGCTTTTATACTGCCCTATTTTAATGATCTGTATAATACTTACAAATTTTTTTTGCATTTATTTATTACCTATTTCTTTTATTAAGACATAAAACTCCAAGGAAACAGTGCTCTAATCTTTCCTGTTTGTCTTAGAACAGAATATGGCACACAATAATAAGAAACAGTCATTATTAGTTGTTATTATTACCATTGTTTTTATTGTCATTGATTTAGCTATTTGAAACCCCAGAATGACCTATTTTTTATAACATATTAGTGAATAAATGTGTTTTGGGGAAATGTATTATTTTTCTATTTCTACTATAACAAATCACCACAACATAGTGGCTTGAGAAAACACAAATATAGTATCTCATAGTTCTGTGTCTAGGTCAGAGGTATGGTAGGTTTGGCTGATTTATCTGCTCAAAGCCTCACAAGACTGAAAGCAAGGTACTGGCTAGCCTACTTCCTTCACTGCAGTATCTCAGGAAGAATGTGTGTCAATGGTCATGCAGGCTGTTGGCAGAATTTATCTCCATGTGACTGTAGGACTGAGGTCCCTGTTTATTTGATTGCTGTTGGCTAGGGATTGTTCTCAGCTTCTAGAGGCCACCTCTATTAGCTGGCTCAAAGCTAACATGAAGGTCAAATCCTTCTTATCTTCAAATCTGTCACCTTATCTCTCCTCTGTCTTCCTCTTCTACTGAATTTTTCCGAATGACTCCAACCACAGAACCCTATCTGTTTACAAACGCTAAAGTGATTAGATTGGGCCCATCAGGAAAATCTCTCTATTTTAAAGTCTGTAACTTAATTTCATCTACAAAGTCCCTTTTGCCATGTAAAGTAACATATTGATACGCGTGATGGCAGGGGGTGAAGTTTGTGGGTGTCAAAATTCTGCCTACTACAGAGAGTCTCTATTTGAGCTGTTGATCTTCCTAACTTTACTGGTGAAGTCCAGCTTCTGGCATTGTCAGGCAGGAACTGGACCAGCTGCCTTATGGTCACAAGATGGTTGATGTAATTTTGGGCATCATGTCTACTTTTAAAGCCAGGAAGGCATGTGGGTTGGAGAAGTTATAGAGAAAAAAAAAAAAGCCCTTTTCCTGAAGTGGGTCTCTTCTTTTATCCCTTTACCCTATTAGACTTCTCCTTACGTTTCATTAGCCCAAATCAGTCTATGAATACTCAACACGCAAATAAGTAAATGGCATTTTCCAGCTTCTATTATAAAAGATTAGCAAGGGAGAAGGAAATTGGTGATAGCTATTTGACTATTTTTCTTTCTACAACAGATATACTAAAGAATATAAATATTAAAAGGTTATGATTATATTAATTTGTTAAAAGAACAGTCAGCCAACATTTTCCAAGTTCTACTTTCCAAACACAATTTATTTATTGATGGCATTCTGGGTTATGTTACTGGATTCTCTAATATTGCCATCTATTAAGAAGGAGAGCAATTTTTTCCATGCTATTACAGATGAGATAAGTCCCCTGGAAACTGAGAAGGCATGGGATGATTGACACCCAGTCTGCATGCTTATTTTATTGAGATGTTAGCATGCCACTCATTGGAAAAGAGACTGCTAAATGACATTCACATTTACCAGATGGACTGTCAAGGTATATTCAGTGTCATCTTCTCTCTAGAATATAACTTAACACCTGATGCCATTTTGTCAGGAGTTTCAGATTTGACATTCGAGAATAAGTTGGCTCATTCCATGTAAGCTCCCTGTGTGTTTTCCTGCTTGAGGTAAGCATGGTGCATCTCTAATTTCTCATCTGAAAATCTACACATTGCCAAGAAAAATCATCTTCAGTTTGCTCCGTTTAACTGCATTTCTTCACCGTTATTGGAAATTTTTTTTCCTGATATTACATGTTTGACCTGCTGGAACACAGTGAATAGGAAAATCCAGTTAGAAGTCATATATGCAGGCTTAACTCAAGGGATTTTATTTATAGACCTCAGCATTCTCAAATCCTTTAGAATTTGAAAAACACGAAGACAATGATCACATCTCTTCTTTAAGAAAAAATAAGATCCTTTGAAATACTTCAATTCTGAGACTATCTTAATTTTTAAACTGATATTAATTTCAAAGACAGAGATTAAATTCAAACCTATTACTAAGTAAGGAAATAAAAATAACTTAAATTCTATTTCTTACTTCATATTAAGTACTGTTCTCATTTATCCTATTTAATTCTTGCAATAGTACCATAGGCTAAAAACATACTATTGCTCTGTAAAATATTACAGATGAGGAATCTCAAGTATTGCTTTAATCTTCTTAGGGGCCACAACAAAATACCATAGACTGAGTGGCTTAAACAACAGAAATTTATTTCCCCATGGTTCTGGAGGCTGGAAGACAGAAGTCAAGGTGTCAGCATGGTCAGTTCCTGGTGAGGGCTTTCCCCTTGGGTTGCAGATGGCTGCCATCTTGCCGAGTGCTCACATGGCCTCTTCTTTGTGTGAGTACTAAATGAGAGCTAGTGATCTCTCTGGTGTCTTTTATGATAAGGTCACTAATCCCATCACAGGGGCCCCACATTCAAACTTACCTAAACCTAATTACCTCCCAGAGGTTCCATCTCCAATTACCATCACAGTGGGATTAGGATTTACCATATAATTTTATGATTTGCAGAGTGTGGGGGGGAACATAAACATTCAGCCTCTAATAGGTACAGAGAAGCTAAATATCTTTGTAATGATCACACAGCTAATAAGAAAGTAAACCAATATTCAAACCCACAAAATCAGATTCCAAAATTTTTGTTCTTCATAAATGGATGATACAACCATTTTGATGTTCTACAAGCATTGACCATAGTAAGGGGGATAGGAGGAAGTGGAGACCATGGATCAATGTTTGTATGGAATCATAAATTCAGAATTATCTTCTTTCAACATGCCCCATCTGTCAAAAGGAATATATTTATTTTATCAGCACAGGAACTACCATCTTTGTGGTCAGCTTTTCCAAATATAAAACCCCCAGACTTGAAGCATTCGTAAAACTATTAGGACTGATTGTTTAAAAAAGAAAGTTCAAAAATATCTAACCATATTTGTTAAAAATTATCTGAAGCCTTAAGTTTCTTCGATTTAAGTTAACTCCACATTAATTTGGTATAGTGACATCCTGCTAACAGGCTCTGATTGGCTCTTGTTAAAATCAACAAAGTTCCTCGGAGGCAATTGTACCTGGTCAATTTATATCCTAATAAGTGAGATACTATCACCAGAGGTAAAACTAACATGATACAGTTAAGAGTCTATATGATGTTAACTTAGTGTTATTGATTATTAGCACAATGAGTGTGAGTATCAACCAATACAGGATGTCATTGTGAATTCTCAACTATTTTGGACCACGGAGTACTATTTTTGCTTTTCATTTTATAACTGAGGGTCAGTTTTATGTGTCTGATTAATTTTAACAAGACAGATGTATGCATTCTATGGCACAATTGTTTTACTTTTGTGATCTAATCTAAGGGTCTAGCACTAATGGGAGAATCAAAACAAGTCAAAGAACATTTTCCTGAAGAATATGTCAAAAGCAAAAGGTCAGGGTGTTGTCTTCAACTTTAAGGTCAGAAAATTCTAATTTCTAGTATGACTGTCCACTTTACTAGCTTTATGGCCTTTCATTAAACATGTCTGACATTTAGGCATTATCCCTGGCCAAAACAGATGCATTCTCTGCCTTGAGGAAGCTTATAGTCTAGTGAAGAAATATAGATCTATTTCTTAAGGTTCTATATGTGGAAACTAACTTGGAGAGTTATCACCTTTTTAGGTAAATCTTCCTTTGCAGATGTTTGAAAATGAGGCCCAAGATACTGCTTAAGTAGTGAGCATTTTGGAGACCAAAATATATCATATGTCAAAGATAACTTTGCATTGCCAACAGGACATATATGAAACAATGTTCTGATTATCTTATCATATTAGCTGCCTCTCTTCCCCCAGGAAAGCAGAGCTTGAAATATAAATACAGTTAATTTATTTTAGAAAGTGATGGAGGACGTGTGGGGGAGAGTGGAATGTGGCACTGGGGTGGGAGGAAGCCAACACTTTGGTGAGTTCATGAATTGGTCACCAGGGCTTATTCTTGCTGGGAACTCCTGAGAGGTCATATAAAATATGCACCACAATTGATCACCTGAAGGATGGAACAGGGTAACATTTATACACTCTTTCACTTCCCATTTTCACAATTTTCCTCATAGGAATATGAGATGGTTAATTTTATGTGTCATCTTGACTGGGCCACACAGTGCCCAGATATTTGGTCAAACTTTATTCTGTGTGTTTCTATGAGGGTGTTTTCAGATGAGATTAATATTTAAATGCATTGAATTAGTACACTAGATTGACCTCCATAGTGTGGGTGAGCCTTATGCAATCAGTCAAAGGCTTGAATAGAAATAAAAAAAAAAAAAAAGAAAGGCTAACTTTATCCTGAGTGAAAGAATTATCCTGCCTGTATTAAAGACCTTAGCTCTTCCTAGTTTGGTATCAGTCTGCCAACTTTTGACTGGAACTGGGACATCAGCTTTGCAGATTTTGGACTTGCCAGTCACCGTAATGTCATGAACCCATTTTTTAGAATATATTAATTCAATTGATAGATAGATAAATAGATAGATAGATAGAGCCTATTGGTTTTGTTTCTCTGGAGAATCCCAATATAGGGTGTCACATTTCTTCTAGGTTAAGAGTTGTCTCAATCTTTGGCAATTGCACACAGATGTCTTTTTAGAACAGATCTAGGGAAGAAATGGACAATTAAATGATGCAGCTCAGATGAAAGTGTCATGAGGTTACACCTGTGGGAAGCTGGTCTCCTGCAGCAATAGTTGGAGCAGAAGGTAGGTGGAGAGGATGTGAGATGGAGCACAAGAGGCATTTGACACATTTACTTATAAAAAGAAGTTATATATAAAGGGCAAGCAAGTCATAAAAGCCCTTTCATGATCTTACATAAAACTGAAAAGCTAAGAATTGCCTTGGTTATTTTACATTTTTTTTCTTCTCTAAAAATCTGATTCTCAATTTCATTGAAATTTTGAGTGAAAGGTCCACTCTGGATGTCATAACTATTGAAACTCAAAATTATCAATGGCTAGAAAGAAAGAAATAGCAAACAGAATGTGATGTGTCTTTGCCTTTAATGACAGGATTTTTATGCAATGCATGATTTATTAAAGGAATTCGAGCCTATTAAATCAGGGCAAGATAGAATGAAAATTCATATCCTGTTTATAATGAGGCTTTGAAAATGATGCCAATTCATTAAACAGTCACTTGATGAATATTTATTAAGAACCTATAATACTCCGGGAACTTTGCTATGTAGGATACATTAGTGAATTAGATAAATATAATTCCTTCCCTCGTGCAGTTTGCCATCTAATGTGGGGTACAAAAGACTTACCATGTGAACAGCCCACTGGGAGAAGTGAGGGCTACGGAAAGCTCTCCCAAAAGAATATTATATGATCTTTGCTCTTAAGGAATATAGGGCTTTAATAATATTTACTTATATACAAAATGCCAAGTGCCAGAGACACACTCTTTTAGCTTAGATAATGGGAATTTAATGCCAACAGACTCAAAACAGTTAAAAAGAAGAAGAAGAAGAAGAAGGAGAAGAAGAAGAAGAAGAAGAAGAAGAAGAAGAAGAAGAAGAAGAAGCAGCAGCAGCAAGAAGGGAAGAAAACAGCCTTGACTCTTGATAGTCACAGTCAATTCTCACTGTGAATTGGAATCTCTGTCCAAAAATTAAAGTCTCTCTCATGATGATTTACACAAAATTAAGAGTTTAGTGATCTGATCTCCAACTAGTACTTACTCTAGTGTTTCATCATTAAGGCAATTTGGTCATTGTCTCTTCTGCTTCTGTACTTTGCTGACTTCAACTAATTGCTTCTCCGTATAACTCTTATTGTGAGAGGACGATTGGGCTGCAAGTCATCCTTTTGAGCAAGGCTTTTATGCCAAGTCCTTTATAGGCTTTTCTGTACAATTTGTCAGGAGGCAAAGTGTGTTGTGGCAAGAATAAGTGACAGTGCCTAATGCAATAGCCTGTAGCTACTCCTTTCATAAAGAAAGGTAATCATAAAATGATACATCTCTCCATTGCAGAGACAAGATGTATAAACACATTCTTTCATTCCTTCTTTCAGTCCACCAAAAAAATTAAAAGCATTTGATTCTGTATCAAGCATTGTCTTACGAATTAGAAAAAACAATAATTTCTTTGCTTATTTCAGTTTCTTTTTTCTCCAAAAATCTGATTGTCAATTGCATTGGCTTGGCTAAGAAAATGTAACCCATTGCATCGCGGAGTCTCCTTTCTGTCTGCCAGGAGAAATTGACACTGAAACACAATTTCACAAATACATGTGCATCTGAGAAGTCATTGGAAATCTCTATGTCCCTTATGTCTGATTTCAACAGACCTCAACACTAAATACATAGCTCTATGATTCTCTGTATTTTTCCAAAATTTCTGTGAGTTTCTGGGATATGAAACCTCATTTTTCCCCTCTACCTCCGTGCTTCTGTGTTTGCTTATCTCACTTGCTTCCATACCATATATATACCGTGTTTCCCTGAAAATAAGACCTACCCATAAAATAAGCCCTAGCAGGATTTCTAAGCATTTGCGCAATGTAAGCCCTACCCCGAAAATAAGACCTAGTGGTGGGCGTGGCTACGCAGCATATCTGCACAACCCATGCATTTCCTCGCGGAGAGGTAAAGAAGAAGAGCAGCCCTTCTCATCTGCCCCATCGTGACAGCTACTATCTCAGAGGTGACCAGAAAGGTGTGGGCAGCCACACCAACAAGGTCGGCTCCCCCTTTAGGTATTGTGTGTCCCCAGGGGGAAGAAGGAAAGCTGTGGCTGCCATTTTACTATGATGATGTTCCAGAAGAAGACGACTTAACTATATTTGAATAAATGTAGATTGTTGTACCGTACTTAAAAAAAATTACACATCCCCTGAAAATAAGCCCTAGGGTGTCTTCTTGAGGAAAAATAAATATAAGACCCTGTCTTATTTTGGGGGAAACACTATATATATATATACTAAGCATAAAAGTCAGTTGTTTCATTGATTTTTACCAAAATCCATTAAAGTCACTCTACCCATTTGAGGCTGATTTTATTGATGATTTGGGGAGTCACCAGGTGAATTCACATCTCACAGGGCATGACCTCATGCAAACTTGCTCAATCTATAATACTTTTCTTTCCCATATTCACTATTAGCTAATTCCTTAGTAAGAGTATTCTGATTTCCTTCAGATAAGCAATGCATTCTATTTTCCAGCTTTCCTTTAAAACATTTGCGGTAGGCAATTTCAAAGGTGGTTCATAATGAGTCCCATTTCCTGGTATTCATGTGCTTGGGTAATTTCCTGATCTGAGTGTGGGCTGGAGTTACTAACTCACTTATAAATGAGGAGCCATCCCTTCAGAAATTAGGCTATTAAAAAACTGTGGCTTCCATGTTGGGTGTTCTCTCACATTCTCACTTGGATTGCAGTTACCAGATTTTTAGGCAGCTCTGTGGAGAAGACTACGGGAGTGAGGTTGAGAGGGTTGTTTTCAGACCTGCCAACCAACAGCACATGAGTGAGCTTAGATGTGAGTCCTCTCAACATTTAGCCTTGAGATGACTACAGCCCTAGCCAGCACTTCAACTGTTGCTTTGTGGGAGAGCCTGGCTCAACCCACCAGCCAAGTCACTGTCAGATTTCCAACCCACAGTATTTGTGCAGTAGTACATGTTTGTTGTTTTAAGTTATTAATTTGAAGGGTTAATTTGTTAATGTAGCAGTAGTAATTAATACAATGTTCAATTCAGTTGACTAAATATTGTTTGAACACATTTAAGAATAGGCATTGAGTTCAATACACTGAATGTTTAATACATTGAGGGTAGAAAGAAGAATGGGAAATTGTTTCCTCCCTCAAAGGGCATCTAATATACTGAGTGTAAATTGAGATTTATATAAACATAAAATATAAAGAGTAAATCTAAAATCTAATCAAGTAAATATCCCCCTTTTCTTTCTCTTTCCTTTTTTTAGACTTTTTTGTCCTGATACCTATTAGTTTTACTAATGTGTTTAGCCCAAATAGTGAGTTTTTTAGAAACACCTAAGGGCATTCTGTGTGTTTATTGTCAGGTAAGCAGGTATCTAGATTCAGCATAGTTGTAGTAAATAACTGGGACTAGAGTATCTTAATTTTTCCTGCTGGAATCAAGCATATATTTGACAATGTTGTTTTGTTCCAAACATAAGAGGCTTAGCCAGCAGAAGAAAATCTCTTGAGGCAGCAGTGTGTTGCAAGTCTTAACTCAGCATTACAAGGTGTTCTTTATTTTTTTTTCAGTCTATCCTTAAATATGTTAGATTTGAGGTTATTCTATCCTACCAATGAGCCCATGAGCTTGGATATAACCTTGCTAACAGGCTAAACTCTGAAGCCTTATTTTTCATTGTTTTCTGAGACACTATGTTTGAGATATATGAAAGATTTTGCGTATTGCCAGAGTTCCAAGACCAACCCTAACTTCCAGGCCTCAGAATATCTTGTTCCGTTATTCTGGGATGCTCTTCTCCATTTACCTGGATAATGTGTACTCATTACTCACCATTCAGGTAAGACTTCTTCCAGGATGCCATTCATAAGTAAATTCAGAGAAGTCAACAGTCTCCTCCCCTGAAGAACCTTTTGTATGATATTGAATTATTTACTCATATATTAGGACCAAAGGATGGACTACCAGAGAGTCCAGAAGTTATACAGCTTATGTCCAGCCCCTAGGCATACTTTTTTGTGAAACAAACAAGAAAAACAAAAACCAAACCCCAAACAAAATACCTATATTAGGTGTTTTGAATATTTTAAGAGCTTGAGCTCACAAATTTTCCTAATCCACCACTATTTCTTATTATCCTGTAATGGATGGCAACTCAGTTTGCATTACTTTCTTGTCTCTGTCGGATTTCTATTTGAAACCTGTGACTCTTTGAAGAAAAAACATATTTTGTCCACAACATCTGTCATAGTTTTTGGCACATTGTATAGACTCAACATGCAATTGGCTAAATAAATGAATGAACTAATGAGTGAACTGTTTAATTATTAATTAATAAGCAGTTACACTCTAAGCTCTGTATGATTAGGGCACTGTTCTCCCTGTAGCTTTGATCTCTTCAAACTGTTCTCCAGCTTTGTTCTCCATAGGGAGCCATTTAGCAACATTCTGATGAATGAACAGATTTCAAGTAAATCCCAAAGAGCCAATCTACTCTCACTCAGCCCCCTATATTTTTATCTTCCCATTTATATCCCCTAAAATAATAATCTTTATTTTTTCTTATAAATGAGATGTTTTACAAAATATGACTCTTAAAAAACTTTATTACATTTTTTCTCTCAAGTTTAGAAAGAGAGGAAAACCATACCCCAAACTCTTACTCATACCAACGGTGCCATTAATAACCATTTTTTTAAACTTCCTGCCATATCAGGCAGAACTTTTTTTTTTTGACAAGAGACGATAGATAGTCTGACTCAAGAAAACTTAACTGTAAGGAATTTGTTGACTTACTTGACCTAGAAAGGAGCTAGTCTTGGTGATGACTCCAGAAAAATACAAATCCTGTAACTCTTATTTTCTCTTCTCTCTGAATGTCAGGGTCTTCTTCAGACCAGCATTCTCACAGTGTCAGAGTCCTGCATATAAGTGATTAAAGCTTAGTGTCTTATCCTTTCTGCTTATACTATTCAAAGCTCAAATTAAAAATGATAATGATAAGAAGAAATATTAAGAAAGGACTGCTGATTGGTCCAAGGATAAACAGTGCTCTATGCTGGGCCAAACATGCTGATCAGGAGATTAGAATGGTCTCATTTGTGGATCTAGAAAGCTTTAGATGATTGTCATATTTCTGTAGAATCCCACGTATTGAAAAGGAATCTCATAGAAGCTGGAGGCGGATGGGGGGGGGGTATGAGCTATTCTGCACACAAAGATCAATAAATATCCACTATGATTACCTCTGTGCCAGGAAGTACAGAGAATAAAATGTGGTCTGTGCCATAGAGAAATCCATGGTCAAGTTGTAGTGAAAAGACATATAATTTTAAGTAAGTAGCAATAAAAGTTAAGTGCAAAAACAAGTGTTTATTAGAGTCTTATGCTTTAGGTGAGCAAACTCACTGATTTTCCTGTTTTGTGCATTAAAAAATTTAGCAAATTTTATTATATATCTCACAGGCTGTTTCCCTCCCAGATTTTTTCCCCTCTTCTATCAATCAATCAAAGTAAGGTCTTTAAAAGTGGAATTGAAGCCTACAGATTAGAAGTTAGAAATGGAATCACCTTATACATAATAGAACCCAAACTGGTTATTTTGTATCTGAGAAATTAGACCCATAAAATTTCACCTCCAAAGAGTCAAATGTGCCATTTTATTATTATAGGAAATACTTTTTTAGAAAGTGTTTTTAGCTTTCATTACAAACGCTTTTCATAGATTCTTTTAAAGTCTTCAATGTCACCATTCTTCTAATTTATACAAAAGCCAACTTTAAGTGCAATGAGAACAAAAGAAAAGAGAGTGTACAATCCCGCTTATGAAAGCTTGACCCTCGAGAGCCATTCAGGATTCCTCTTCTTCCCTGGCACTCTTCATTCAAGCCTTTACTGCATTGTGTACATGAGTGGTTCTCAAGAATGCGCAGTACAGTCTCCTACAACTGATTGTCTATCTCAAAATGTCAATAGTCCCAAGGATGAGAACCCTCACTGCAGAATTTACCTACAGATAATATCCTAAATATGTCCACTGCTCCCTATCTCCATTGCCACCACCCTCTCTCCTTGAGCCTTTCAATCACTTCCTTGTTGCTTTCACTAACTCCTTTCTGGTCCCCTATAACTCATTCTCCATAAAGCAGCCAAAGTGAACTTTCCAAAATATAAAACTATTGTTAAAACACTACTTAAACTTGCCTAGTGGCTTACGACCACACAAAAAAAGAGATGGAGAAATAGGCAGGGACCAGATTGCACAAAATCGTGTCAACCATGTCAAAGAGTTTGGATATTACTCTTGTATCATTCCCTTTTCTTGTCTCACAATCATTCCATCACCTTCTTTCTGTTTTAAGAATATTCCAAACTCATTCTTATTTCTAGTTTTGGTATCTTTTAATCCTTCTGTGTAAAGTGCCCTTTCCCTTAATTAACTTAATTACCTTCTTCTTATCATACATTTCTCTAAGATAACTTCCCTATCTACTTTGAAATTTCCCACACTGCATGCTCTTTCATTGCCAATTCTCTATCCATCTTATTTACATTTCTGTATTTTAAATTTATCTTACTTTTTATCTTCATAGGCAGTATTATCTAAAATATGATGATTTTAGATCATGGTAAGAATAATATTTTCACTCAACATTTTAGAACAAAGCCTCTATGGTGGCAGAATAATGGTACTTAATAATCCCAGGTGTCTGTGAATATATAAAGATGCATGGTGCTTTAGTTTGAGCTACTATAAGAAATTACCATAGATTGGTGGTTTATCAATAACAAAAATTTATTTTTCAAATTTCTGAAATCTGAAAGATTGAGATGAGCCTGTCAGCATGGTCAAATTCTGGTAAGGGCCTCCTGCTGGGTTGCATCCTGCTGACTTCTCATTATATACTCACATGTTGGAAAGACAGGGCTCTCTGGGATCCTTTTTTAAAGCCACCATTCCCTTTCTTGTGGGATTCAATCTCATGACCTAATTATCTCCCAAACGCCCCACCTCCTAATATCATCATATGAGAGGGCAGAGGGTATATGTGTTTTGGAGAGACACAAACATTCAATCCATTGAACATGACAAAAAAGAATTAAAGTTATAGATCTAACTGAGATTGCTAATCAGCTGACTTTGAGATGAGGCATTTATCCTGGACTATCCAGATGGCTCAGTATCATCATAAGGGTCCTTGTAAGTGGAAGATAGAGGCAGGAGAGTCAGTGGCAGAGTGATGTGATGTGAGAAAGATTTGACTGGACATTGCTGGCTTTAAAGGTGGAAGGGAGGCCTTGAAATTGGCAACACAGGAAGCTCCTAGAAGCTAGAAAAAGCAAAGAAATTGATTCTCCCCTAGAGCCTCTAGGAGGAGCCTAGTCTTGCTGACACTTTGATTTTTTCCTAGTGATACTCATTCTAGACTTCTGATCACCAGAACTATAACATGATAAATTTGTGTTGTTTTAAGCAAAAATTCAGTAATATACTATTTAGAAAATATGTTTTTTAAAAAGGCATGGCTTTAAGTTATTTTATTTTCTTTGATAGAAGAAATGATTAAATAAAATAATCAAATATTTAACTAAAGGTAAAGAACAGAGATTATGAGGAAGAAAAGAAAAAAATGGCAAATACAAAAGCAGGTGCTAATACTTTGAAATATATACATGAGTGGCATTGATAAAAAATCTCTAATAGATGGTTCTTTGAAAAAATGGGTGTACCTGGATATTTCAAATTTTAAAAAGTAAGATAAATAACCAATTTAAGGAATAAGAAAATGAATAGATCCATTGATGGAGTTGTGATTGAAAATGATAAAAACAATGAAATTATTTTCATTCCTGAATGTGATTATAGTTAATTCTTTCATTGCTTTTCATGAGTGTTGGCTTTGCATTAGTAATACATTGTGGACATGGAGAAACAAAATTACCAGAGGGGGTCTGAAGGGCAAATTTCTTCTTGAAAGGTGTCCATTTAAGCACCTCCATTCTCTGAAAACTGCAAGTGAACTACAACTCACAATTTAAAATACATTCCTAATATCAAAGCAAAAGAAATTTGCAGTAACAGCGTACGGGCATCCTTCCAAGCAGAAGATAAAGCTCCCGCTCAGAAAATTCTGGAACTAAAGTCACCTTAAGTAGACTTTTAAAGTCTTGTGCAAATTGTCCTTGGCTGAGTGACAGATCCCAACAGTATATAACTTATTAGAGTTGTCCCTTAATGTATGATCTGTAGTATACACTGAGAAAATAATGACAAGTCAACATAAACAAGATAAAAAAGAGGATCTAATCTGCTGGCAAAGGAATTGTTCTCTGATAATAAGGAATGAATGAAAGTACTGGTTCCCTTGTTGCCTCATCTGTCTACACAGCTGTAAAGCTTATGCTTTTATTTATTCTTTTGAATGCTACTAGCTTTGAAACTCCATTGAATAGATTAACATACCCATTGTCTTTCTAAATTGTCACATCTCACTGTATGTGGCAGAGTGATCACCACAACCATTTGATTTCAGATTGCTGAATGTGGGTACTTCTCTAGGCAGAGAGGGAGAAATGTTCAGTGTTTAATTGGATTATATGGCCAACCAAATCATTAGAATATAGAAGGGAAAGTCTCTAAATCTACCATTTGAAGATATGTCCTATGAAGATGCCACATAACTTACAATTAACTTAATGTCATGTATTTAGCACAATTGATGATTGCCAACAGCTTTGTGTCTGCTGGTTATTAAATTGTTAGCATTTGATACACCCATGAAAAAGTCAGTCTCATTTTATTCTATTTAAAAATAGAAACAGATTGTTCATACTTCTTTCTACCTGTGTGCATTATAGCTCATTTAGAGATACAGAGTGTTTCTCCATATCTCAAGAATCCTTTGATGAGATGCTACTTTGGGGCTGCTATCCAAGCAAGCCCTTTATTTAAATTTTAGGAGAGAGACTAACAGACTGCCGTGGTATTTTTCAACCACTTTGTTGAGGAGGAGTTTTGCAATGTATTATTGCTAATAAAGCTTTGAGGCTTAGTGATACACTTTAAAGAAATTTAGCCAAGCCAAAGCTTGCATTAACTAAGCAACAGTAACACATTCAATATGTATTTATTGAGTACTTTCTGTGTGAAGGAGGAATTATAGCTAGGGTGCTGATAATTTTATATTTGTTAAAATTCATAGGGAAGATAAGAATATATGAACTTCACTTATCATTGATTTGGTACTAACTAAGGGTTGAAAACTGGGTCAAAGAGCAAAGAAAAGTGCCTTGTTGTAAATGGGGAAGTAATTCTCCCTTGGGGGGTCTTTAATGATCATACTTGGAGAGGCATTTGAAATTAGATTTATTATACTCACAGATTCTAGGGATGGGTGGCCACAGAAGAGGCCATATGGGAGGAGCTCCCAGGGAACAGGCTCAGCCAAACAGGCAGGGAGCTGAGAGAGTGAGGACCCTTTATTGGAGTAAGGGGAGTACATAGCAAAAGGTCTAAGGGTATTTTATTGGTGCATTCAAATGTCACTAAGTCACAGTCAGGGTAAGGCAAGAAGGGCAACTTGTGGCAGAGACTAGCTGTATCTCAGTGGTACATCTGTTGACTGGGTAGAAGAGGATGTTCATAAACTGTTTGGGGATGTCAAGACATCAGGAAAATAGGAAGTTTTAAAAATGTACAAGACAAGAACTGTCTTTGCAAAGTTGCTTTAGGAACCATAAATATCAACCAAATCTTCTTGGAAAGTATTTTATTTTCTAAAATTGTTAATTATTTTTGTCTGCCTATCTTAAAAAAGGAAAACAATCGGATTTAAGGCAGATTGGGATCATCATCCTTCAGCATTAATATCATACAAATAGACTTCTTTTCACTTTATTTTGGTATTTTCTGCTGTACTTACGCTCATAAACTTTTCTGAAAAGAATCACAGAATAGCATTTAAAGTCAGAAAGACATTCTTGGTATTTATGAACTGTGTAACCTTGAGCAAGCAAATAATCCTCAATAAGCCTTATATATCTTTATCCATTGTCAAGGATCATCATATCTACTTCAAAGGGGTGTAATGAGAACTAAATGTACAAAGAATCAAAAAAGGGTTAGCACAATGGCAGGCACATAAAAATAAATATCATATATTGAGATCTTATCATTTCTAAAACAGGACCACAACTTCTAGTCTAAATCCCTTGAGGTCAAATGTTTCAGCATTAAGAAATTTTTCCAGATTTTAGAAAGATAACATTGAGGATATATTCCACATTATATAGCACTGACATATTAACAATTTAATAATTATTTAATATTAAGACAAATTTTAAAAGTATTACAATTGACTTACATCCTTTCAGGTCACTTCTGCCACAAAATGAGTTTATGTCAGGTCAGATTTTGCATTAACAACTTGTAAAAATGTATTATGAAGAGAATAGGGGTTTCAGAATGGAAGTTTATTATATATGCTATAGGAGATAGCACATTTTAAATGCCTAGCAAACATCTGGCTGTCTTGTGCGCATATTAAATGCTCATCCCTTCTTGGCCATTGCTTCTTCTTCCCCCTAAAATTTGTCTCACTTGTATCTTCCCTAGTGCTGGAGGTTTTAATCCCTGTGTTCCACTACAAGAAAGCTGTGTTTCACTACAAGAAAGCTGTGTTTCGACATGAGTTCACACAAGGCGTTACATTTCAAAATTGTTTTTACTCTGGAAGTTTCTTGCCATCTCTTAACACATTGTCATTTTTCTCCCATCATCTCCCACCTTCCCCTTTCTATGAATTTCCTACTTTCTGACACGTTGCTGTTAAAACTGGTGATATTAGCTCCTATCTATGGAGATTATGTGAATGTATTGAGTTTGATTCATTAGAAATATTCCTCAACAAAAGTTTTTTTCAAATGCCACCATCATTTTTAGCCTTTTTCTGAGTTTATAATGATCGCAGAATCAGGTGAAGGTGGTTTGAGTACAAATAACAATGTATACTCACAAATGTGTAAGTACAGAAATATGTACATATACCCATGTATGTTTGTATACCATAAAACACATACACATATATTATAAACACACACATATGTGTATATATATAAAAAATAGTCATTAAATATGAAATGTCTGATTTTGAATCAAAAGTGTAGTTTGTTATATCTCAAATAAGAAGCAGTACAGTTAGTCAAAGTATGCACCTAAACTATTGACACAGTTTTGCCATTTTAATGGTAGCTTGTTTATGCCAATAGCGAAGAAGCCTGGAGAGCGAGTGGCGATGAAATCACAAAAAGCATTTTCCACAGCTTGTGGAGAATTGAATATTTTTCCTTGCAAGAAGTGATCCAAAGCCTGGGAGAAGTGGTAGTCAGTTGGAATAAGGTCTGGTGAATACAGTGGATGACAGAGAGTTTACAAGTCCAGCTGCTATAGTTTGAACAGCATTGTTTGTGCAATGTGTGGTTAAGTGTTGTCTTGCAAGAGGATTGCCCTATCTCTTGTTGACCAATCTCAGCTGCTTAATCACAAGCATCCTCATCATTTTGTCCATTTGGTTGCAGTAGACATCCACTGTAATGGATTGATCAGGTTTCATGAAGCTGTGGTGAATAATACCAGTGCTGGACCACCAAACAGACACCATTAGCTTTTTTTTGATGAATTTTCAGTTTTGTACCATGTTTCGGCACTTCATCTTTATCTAACCATTGTGCTAAATGCTTGCAATTGTCAAAAAGAAGTCATTTTTCATCATATGTAACAATACAATGTAGAAATGGTTCACCTTTGTGAGGACAAAGAAAGGCAAGCTTTGAGACAATTTCTCTTCTGATGCTTGTTTAATTCATGGAGAACCCATCTATCCAGCTTCTTCACCTTGCTGATATGTTTCAAATGGTCCAATATTGTCAGAATAATAATGTCAAACCTTGCTGCTAATTCACATGTAAGTTGAGATGGATTTGCTTCCACTACAGCTTTCAGCTCATCATTATCCACCTTGGTCTCAGGTTGTCCACATGGCTCATTTTCAAGATTAAAATCACCAGAATGGAACTTCTCAAACCATCAATGTGCTGTGTGTTCATTAACCACATCCTTCCCAAACACTTCGTTGATATTTTGAGCTGTCTGTGCTGTATTTGTTCCAGGGCACAACTCATATTCAAAAATAACACACATTTTCGACTTATCTATTGTTTCACAAAAATTGCTCTAAAAAATATGAAAGATAATCACAAGCCAAGACGTGCATTTGAAAGAATGAGAATGACCCACACAGTTAAAAATAAAAGTGTCAAAGTGAAATGTCAGAGATATCAACTGTGAAACTTAATACTTAAGGAAATTGGACATTCCATACTTAATAATTATATATTATATGCATATTATATACACACACTTTTTTCTTTTTAGGAATATACACCTATGACAAGACTAAAATGTATCTTCCTGACCTATATTCCCTGGAAAATTATGCATATTTTAGGGATGAACCTGTGATTATTTTGTAATGGAAGCAGGAGAAAAGCTACCTCCTATGACTTGAAAATCTCCTTCCTTGAAGGACAACTCATTAAAAAAAATAAAACCACTCAGTGAATATTTAAAACAGTTTAGGCATCATAATAGTTCTATTCTGGGTCACTTTGCACACCCAAATTGTTTTTCTGAGACTATTAACAATGTCATGCTGAGCAATTTAATAAACACAATCAGTGGTAAAGCCTGTTACTTTTGTTTTACTGGTTTGAAAAATCATCCTAATATATATCTGTTCATGGTTATAAGCTTGCTTTCTTAACTAGGGAAACTTGAAGAATAACTTCTGCATGTACGATGGGGATTTTTTATTCGTGGGTGACACAGCCTATTTTGCAGTTTCTATTCACACCCAAATTGTTCTTGAGGAACAATTCAGGCATCATTTGTGTGGGCCTCCCACACTCAGAATAGGTTAATAGCCAATGTCACCTTCCCTGGGCTATTCTTTGGATAAAGACCATTAAGGGAAATAGCTATTTCAGTGAGTGGCATATTAAAGTTGTAGCCCAGAGCTCTGTCTTTCCTTGGTTCCAATATTTGTGAGTGAGGAAGCTATAGTCACCCTCTCTCCAGGGTGTAAATGCAAGGGAATCTAGTCAGAGAGCTGGAGCATGAGAAAGGTCGGGCTTGGAGGGATCCCAAAGAGGCTGAAAGAAAACACTGACTTCTTATCATTCAATCTCTTCTTCTCCAAGAACCTTGGAGCCTCCCACTTTTCTGCTTATCTCCCCTCCTCATATCAAACAGCCTTGTACTTTCCATTAGCTCTGCAGTCACCCTTATTTACAAGTTTATTAGTTCAGGTCTGGAATCTTCCTGATTTCTAAGCCCTCAGTGTGTCATTTCTCAGTATCTGTGCCCATGAAATGCTACTTTAGAGTTAAGTGCTAGGTAAAGCTTTGTTTCTCCTTGAGGGGCTGGTATGTTTACTGCATGTGGATTGTAAGAATGATAAAACCAGCCATGTTTCTCTTTTAATTTTGGCTACCTGGAAGCTCAGAGCCAAATGTTCAGGTCAATCAAGAGTCGAAAAACTTACTAAGTATGGGTTTTGGTGTTGTATTTATTTCTCAGTCCAGGTCTAGAGTTCACATTCCAATACTATATATACCTTCCCTGGCTCTGATACCTTATTTTAACTCAGTTACTCTGTTCCCATTTTTTACTTCAGCTGAACAGAACTGGATTAATTATAATCCTGTGTTCTTACTGTACCTACATTTTCTTTTTTTTCTTTTCCTTTTATTGTGATTGATCCTGTACTATAACCAATCAGTTGTAGAATAAGGCAAGGTATAAATAAATAATGAGCAAGTAAGTGGTACACTTGCAGCAAGAAGAGAAATGAATATAGGAGCAGGACTAGGAGAGAGAAGGTCTAAATTATTCTGCATGACAAACTAGGTTGAGGAACAGGTGGCATTTTTGGGGAACAAGGAGAGGAAAGATATTGTGGGGATGGGAAAGAGAGAAAAAAATTGCAGTTACGATGGATAAATTCTCTGAGTTGGAAATACCCATCAATTTGTAGGAACAGTGAAATGTAATATTCACTATGAGGGTTTTCTACCCTAAAAAAGAATTCTCCTCTGCCACAGCAAACCTTTAGTAAATTCTGCTACAACAATAGCTTGGAACTAAGAGCAAATGGAGGGAAAAAATGTTTTTCACAGTGTAACTTGACAGACAATTGAGATAGGATGGCAGCACTAAGAAAGTTGGGATTGTTAAAAAAAATAAAGCCAGTGGTAATGGTTACTCATGAGGAGCTATTAAGTCTGCCAGTACATGGGGTAGGATTTGAACTACTTCTCTTTTCCCTCCTGCCATTCTTTGCTTTTCCTTTGCCCTCTCTTTGCTTCCCCCTCCTTTTTATTTGTCTTTTTTCCTTTCTTCTATCTTTTCTTCCCTGTATTCCTTATCTCTCATCAGAAAGTGTTTATCTTCTTTGTGTCAGAGACCCTGCTGGGCATTTAGACCTATAGGAGTAACAAAGAAATGCATGGCTTTTGACATCCAGGAGTTTATACTTTAATAGAGACCATATGAAAAATTCAGTTGAAAATAAAATGAGTAGAGTTCATAATTAGTGATATAAAGAAAATAAGGTATCCAGAGAGAGAGAGGAGGGAGAGAGAAAAAGAGAGAGAGAAGGTAAGGGGGTTGGATGGGTGAGAATTATTTTTGTTAGAGAACTTATTTTTTAAACCATATGACTTGGTAATTGAAGTAATGGAAGACTCACCAAAAAGCTAAAGGAATTTGGTATGGGATTCAAACATAATTTCAAAATTTATTCTCATTCTATGGTGTTAAAATTGAGTATAGGAAGGAAAGCAAATGAGCTCATGCTTGTACATTTTCTACTTGGTCCTTGGTTCCCTTATATTTCTATGTAGCTATTCAAAAGTTGATGCCTTTATGTAAAAGCAAATAGGTTCTCAACAGCCTTTTGAATGTAAACTTATTTGATTTTTCAGTAAAAAATAAAAATCTCCAAATCTCTGTACTATGTTTCCTTCAAACATGCTTTCATTCAATTTATGAATCTTGGGTGTTTTGATTTTATTTTTGTTATTTTTAATTTTTTTCTATATATTTCTTAAGAAATTTCATTAAAATTTATTCCCAGGAAGTATTTTAATTGTTCCAAATTAGGAGTCTAAGCCTTTAAAATTAGAAAACATTGCATTAGCCCTGTCATTAGTAAGACAAATTTTGATGATAATTTCTGGTTGTTTGGTGAATTGGCCTATGAGTAATGTCTGTCTGTCTAGCGACTCTCTTGACTAATATTCACTGTTACTATCATTAGAAAGAAAAATGAAGAAAGGGCTAGAATTCAATGTTTATTTTTATACCATGAACTAGAGCATTACCACTTAGTACTATGCTTTAAAAAATTATGTAATAATAATAATTATAGTCGTAGCTCCTAATTTCTTACTATTCAGGTATTTTGCATACATTTACTTCATTTAATTCTTAAAGAGACTTACAAGATAAGGATTATTGGTCCTCATTATATGAAATAAAGAAACTGAGGCTTAGAAAAATTAAGTGAAAAATCTCACAGCTAGATTGTGTCAATTAGGAAGAGGCTAATTTAAGATCAAAAGAGGTTGCATTGAGTTGGCTTTTTGAATCTATTGCTCCAAAATTTATTCTCTTAACTATTTAATACTATGCTACTGTAATGGTCTCTAGTCAAAGACAACTAATGATAGACTATTACACATATAGCTGAGATGCTCACAGGAGCTTCTGCAAGGTAGGTATTCAGAAAGTACTGAGTGAGGAAAATGGACTATACAATAGTAATCTAATAGAAAATGGGAAGTTAGGTATATGTAAAAGTTGTTCTAGATATTCCAGGCATTTAGTTCAAGCTATCATACCACTGAATCCTCATTGTATCTTCCTGAATGCAATTACTATCTTGCTTTGCAGAATAGGAAATGCAGTTTAAAGAAGTTGAGTGATATGACACCAACTGAGTAAATGATCTTGTACAACGCCTGGGTTTGTATTCTTTTCTTTCAGATGGAGAAAAAAGAACTCCTTGTAGAGTTATTATCTAATGTGAGCATTAGAGTTAATTCATGTGAAATGTCTTTAGAGTAGTGAGCAGAAGTCACCTACTAATAATGACAAGTCTTGTTATTTATTATCATCATCACCATCACCTAAAGCTATTGCTCTTTTCTCTACATCACACCACAACCTTTTAATAACATGGCCCCTGTTTTTCGCCAAAAAGTAAATCATCATCCAGGGCCAAATAAAATTTCAGTTCAGAAGATAGGAAACATTGCTACTACAGGTGAAGAATATTAGAGGACAATCTTTAAATATATGAAAAAAGTATTGTTTATTAAGTAGGTTAGGAAATAAAAATGTCTCTCTTAGATCTCCAACTACAAGAAGTCTACTTAACTAATGGCTTCTTGACTTGTCCTTGGATTTGACAAAACATATTAGAACAATAGTGCAGCCTAAGACATTCCTAGCCATTCTTGCTTTTTCTTGTTATTCCACATGAGTTAAACCTGCAATGATAATTGATGCTGTATCTAGTCTTCCCCCTCCGCTTTTCTCTCACAGGGCTTTTTCCTAATTAATCTATTGCATATCTAATCCTCTCCTGGCATCTGTTTCTAACAAAGGAAAAGGTACTGTTAATACTTAGAAATTCCCCAAGGTCTGGGTCTCCATCACCACTTAACATTATCTTTGAACAATTCACTTATTCTTGGTTGTCTATTTTTTTAACGAAACTGCACATAGACAAGGTTGTAGTAGATGACTCTTTTCAATGCTTTTATTTTGTGTTTTTAGAGCTATCAAATGCCGTCTATAATGTGGATTAACACATTGTTTCTTATATTTCAGTGCTAGATCATAGCAGTGCTAAATGGTTATTCCATGTGTAAATTATTCTTTGATCTAATAACAAATATTGTTTTATCAAAAAGTAAACATTGCTTTGATTTTTTTTTTGCTTATGGATACCAACATGTTGTAACATAACAGCAATAAAACCCATATCTTTGAAGATTTACCATCATTAACACTTCTGCTCCAGAACTACTCATATCATTTTAGAGTAAAGCTTGCAATGCCTATCTAATTGACTTTTTCTCTCACATTAAAAGTACTTTAATTAAACAAAATTACATATCCATTACCACCATCAAAAGCTGACTTAAAATTCAACTATTCTTTTCTATTAGTTTTGAACTAGCAGCAATCTTAGAAAAGTTTTAAATCCAATCATGATAGAAAACACAATCTTGCTTCTAGGTAGATTGCTTCTTCCTAAGTCAATACTTGATTCTTTGAAGGCACAATAGCTGTATTATTCACCTAAATGACAAATAGATCAAATATAGGGTTTTTAATAGAGCAGAGAAAGGTTATGGTATTTGTGCTACAACTATAAGAAACAGCACTTATTGTTTGTCCTTAATTAAGTGGCACACACTGATAATCCATCTTTATCAATGAAATGGAACATGAACCTGAGAAACCACTAGATTTAATCTAAAATGGAGTGTTGAGATTTTCCAAAATCCTTTGCACATTATCTCAGTGTAGGACTACTTTTGATAATCTTCTTCTAAGGCTATGATCAATGAGAACTTAAACAAAGACTTAGTGGTGATGATAGGATTTTCTTCTCTTGAAAGATGCCACACTGGGGAAAAATGCATGAATGGAAAAGAATTTTTGAAACTTGTTACTTGATAAAATTTTACAATACATATTTGAGACCTCTGTTTTCAAAAGGCTTTGAAACACAATTTTCAAGGTTATAGTCTTGATATCACAGCATGTCCAACCTCGGAAGAGATGGTCATTCCAGATTTTGAGGTGTCCCAAATTGAAATACAATGAAATTTTGCTTAGAAAAATTTGTCAGTAACATGTTTATTTAAATGCATCCTAGCTGTGACATGCAAATTCAAATTTTATTAAAGCAATTTACATTTTATACATTTTCTTCACATTTGCAGATTTATACACATTTGGGTTCTATTCAAATGAAATCAGGGAGAAAACAGATGTATCATTAGCGTCCATGGAAATCAGGTCCAGGAGTAAAACCATGCCTGCTGTCTGGTGGGTGTTACCTGCCTGGGCTCTATTTGTGATCAAATTAGCTCTCACTTCAGTTAGAAAAAAATCAACTGCAAAAATATTAGCCATCTTTCTAGGTGAAAGACAAAACATGAATGTGCAAATATAGTGCCAACAGCATTATTTCAAAAAATTCATGCTGCTCCTGAACTCCAGAGTGAAGGCTGAAATATTTAGGACTGCTACACCAACTTGGTCTCATTTGGCAGGTTGTACTAAGATTTCAGCAATTACTGCCAACATTTTAAAATTTGATAAAACAAAATGTGGTTGGCCAAGATTCTGTCATTTTCATTTTTAAACCTGTTTTTAAGGTACATTAAATCTTCTCTTTCTCAATGGTTAGAATTAGACTCACTAAATGTCATTTATGGATATTTTCATTTCAATCAGAATGTTCTTCTCTGCCTATGTATTTCTTCTACATACAACAATAAGAATATTTCTCTTCACTTTCTCTCTCTTGCTCTCAAATATATATATATATGTATTTATGTATGTATATTTATGTTGCATATGTGTGTGTGTCCTTCAAAAAATCCAAAGAGGTTTAATTGTGTTCAAATATTTCAGCCCATTATTAAGCAAGATTCTTCACTTGGAAATTATCTTCCCTTCCTGATACTAGTTACTTTCTAATTCTATGATCACATCAAACTATTTTATCATAAAGTAATTTATAGATTAGAAAGGACAGATTCATGTGTTCTTATATATTTGCATTTCCAGTTGGATATTTTTAAGTTTTAATTGTCATTTATTCTTTGAAAAAAGTTAGTTTCTATTTGAAGAAAGTCTGGCAATAACCCTGACAATGCTTAGCTTTGATTATCATGATAGTTTTAAATTTATCATGTCCTCCCAAACCTTAGAGCCTCACAAACTCCTACAATTCCAAACTTTTCTCTGTTCCCTATCTTATGCTCATCACATTTTCTTTTTTACTTGATTGCCTTCTGACTTTCTCCTGCTACTCTCAACTTTTCTGGCAAAAGTCTTTATCCCCCTACACGTTTTGCAAGCAACTAATTTTGCCGAAAACCTGGGTTTTCTCTGCCCTCCAACCCAGCTAACATTTTTCTGATTTTATGGCTAGAAAAACTCTATTCCACTTATTACTCTAGAATATCAGCATATTTTAAACTCAGTTATCCATTCCCATGCTCTACTCCTCAAGAGAGCAGAAAACTGCTCTTGAGTCATAGTTTGAATTTTTATTAGTAGTAGTATTTACACATTTGGAGAATAAACAGCAAATGCTTGGAATTTGCTGAACAGTTTATAGACATACTGCATTTAATGAAAACAACAGCACCACCTACTAAACAAGACAGTAACTACCTGGGATTCTCTTTTGACTAGAGATTAAAAATTGGCTATTGATTGGCTATACTCCATATATACTTTCATTTTCTTTAGTTTTAATTTTTTTAAGAAAAGTAAATAATCCAAAGAGTTGACAAAAATAAAACAAATGTCATTTTTTTGGGGTTGGAAAAATTAGAGATATGGCAACACTGGGCACAGATTTCTATATGGTTTCAACTGACAAATAGCTGTCCCCTTAAGAATTCATTCTCTTTTTTTGCTACAATCTCTACTATTCTTTATTATTTTATACCTCTTCCACTTCACTCATTCATATTTTCTGTCTAGCCTCAGTAAACATTTGATTTTTGAAGTCTGTATCTATCTATATTAATTACATCTATTTCTACTTGATCAGCAAGTTTACAAACCTTTTTCTTTACAGGGCCAGATAATAAATGTCTTGAGCTTTACAGGTGGTAAGATCTCTGTAGCAACTTCTTATCTCTGCTATTGTAGCTCTAAAGCAGCCATAGACAATATGTGAACTGTTGGAAATAACTGCGTTCTCTAAGACTTTATTGACAAGATCAGGTAGTAAGCGGGATTTTATCCTCAAGCTATAGTCTGCTGAGTCCTGCTCTAGAATATGTGCCAAAGGGTTTTGTATAGGACATTATATCCATGAAGTGCTCCATGAAAAGAAGGATCCTTTGATCAATGTGTTTAGAGAATAAAAAACACAAAAATCAGAAATTTCAATTATCAGAAAAATTGTGCTATTGAGAGGACTCCACCTTTGTTTACCTATTTTATTTCCAATCATATTGGACTGTGAAATCTTTATTTTAAATTTAATAACTCTTTATATGTTAAGGCATTACTTGAACTACGTATTCCACTGTATGTCTTGAATCTATCACCACAGCTTCATACCATTGCTGAAGATCTGGTTCAGTTTCTTGGTTCCACATCCTTTTATATTTTCTTTTATTTTATTTATCTTAAAAAGTAGTGCATATCTCTGAGAAAAAGATAGAAAAGTAACAGAAAGTGTCTAATAAAAAGCAAATTCCTTCCACCTTAGAGCCTCAATTCCTACCTCAGAGTCAAATGGTATTAGTTTTGTGTGTATCTTTTTATTGTGTTCTACACATACACAAGCACAACATGAATGTATATGTGGGTGTGTGTATTCTTTTGATATTTTTCTTTCACATAAGTTTGGGGGTACTATAAAAATATCTAGGTACCTTCAGTGTTGTTCTATTACCTAAAAACAGAATCAGAACTCTTACATAGAGAAAATGTATAGAATGCCTTTTTTGGTCTGTTCATTTCCTACCTCCAGATCCATTTCCCAGCACTTTCCCTTTGAAATCACTTACATTCTATGGATTTGAGATTTCCTATCCATAAAATGGAAGGAAGAGAAAAAATAATAATACAATAATAACACTGTTATCATAGATATTTTATGAGGATGAATGAAATCATGTCTGTAAAATATTAAGAACATAAGTATTCAACAAATGGTAACTGAGGAATAGTGATGATAGGAGTAGTACTATTTGTCTGTGGTCCCCAACCCCTGGGCCACAGTATGGCACTGGTCTGTGGCCTGTTAGGAACTGGGTGCACATCACAGCCTGAGCTCCCCACCCCTTCCCTACTGCCTGTGGAAAAATTGTATTTCATGAAACTGGTCCCTGGTGCCCAAAAAGTTGGGGACTGCTGGGTATATGTGATATGTAAGGGCCATTGTACCACTGAGGTATTACCAACAAGGGTCTGATATTTTATGGAATTTTGGAGTTTAAAAACTATTTTAAATGTGTAATTCTATTTAGTGCTCATTCACCAACTATTTATTTATCTATTCTCTCAATCATGGTGAGTGGAACATAGTAAGAATTCAATATTGACATGGATTTCAAGAAATTTATACTCTAGAGTGGGAAATAGATGGTAAATGAAGGAATGCATAAATCTGATGATTATATGTGTGAGGATGCTGCAGATAATAAAGAAGGTGGTATAGGACAGGGTAAAAGGTGGTTTGCTATTAAATTTAGATAGCTGGGCTAATGGAGCTATACTTCATTTGGGCACTGTTCACATAAAATATAAAATGTCAATGGTAGCTCTGCAGTTGGGCAACCAAAGTGGCCATGTTTAACTTTGAGGACTGCAGAGATATTCCTTGAACACAGAAAACAAAATCATCTGAATTCTTATATAATTCATTTATTTCCTTTAGGATTTAGGACTCAGATATCTTAGTAAACAAGATAGTCTTCTACCATGCACTGTTGGTGGAAGGATGAAAAATAGTAATAGAACAAAACAACAACAACATAAGGAGCTTGATCTAACTTTTTGGTTAAGTGTAATGGCATAAATGGTACAAACAACTTCTCTGATGCTTTCTTCAACATTTCTTTACAGAAATTTGGGAGACAGATGAGACTAAGTACAACCACATGTTCAAGAAAGGTTGGCTCATCCACTTTTGCTGAGATACAATATATATTTGGGACAAAAGTATGTAGTCAAATGGTTGTCATAACATATTAGGTAGAAGTTAAGAATTATGTAATAAATTTTGGTTCTTTTTTTTCCCCTGTAGACAAAGAGAATTCATTGAATCGTTTTCTAACCCAGAGCATTATCTAAAGAGAGAAATACTGGGTCACTCTTATAAACATTACCTGTATTATAGGCACTTTGTATACATTTCCTTATTAATTCACATAACAGCCATAGAAATTAAACATCGATATTTCTACTTTACAGATAAAGAAACACCAGATAAGTTTCTGAGAGAAATAAGGAACAAAGTAGTGGAACCTGAATTTCAGTCTGTATTGTACATCAGGACATCAGGTTCTTACCATATACTGATTGAAATTAATATGGTTTTCCATCAAAGCAGTACCATGAATGGTGGTTATCTTCTTTGCCAATATTACATATTATTCTATTTTATTTATAGCTGAAATAGTGTAGAATTCCACCCCCCTCCTCCTCCTTTTTTTTTGAGACAGGGCCTCACTCCATTGCCTGGGCTAAAGTTCAGTGGCATGATCATAGCACATAGCAACCTCAAACTCCTGGCCTCAAGTGATCTTCCTGTCTTGGCCTCCCAAAATGCTAGAATTACAGGTGTGAGCCACCATGCCCAACCTAGAATCCCTTTTAAATCTAAGTTGACTTCACCATATCTATCTGAATAGTAACTCAAAACTCTGAGGCTCTCTTGGTATGTCTGAGGTCCAGTCCCCCATCTTGTGCACAGTGATCAGAGGAAAGGGCTGCAGAAATATCCAGGTTGGGGGGAGCACTTCCTGATGTGAAGAGGAATGACAGGGTAGAGGGGTTTGCATCAGCAGTCCTGGTGTTAGGCATGAGGATGGGCTGGGGGAATAGGGTTACGAGCATGCCATGGTCTTCAGTAATAAAAGCATTTTCAACCATGAGTAAAATCATCGTGAGCAGGATCAGTAGGTGGTCGCATAATATTTATCAGAAGACTGTCTGTCAGGTGTTTAAAAGTCAGAAACACTCACATGTGCATGTGAATATGTGTAGGAGGGATTCTGTTTGAAATCTTAATTTGAGTGAAAAATACCATTACTTTTTTTTGGTGTGTTTTTGATTGTTTTTTTCAGGCTGAAATACTTTGCTACTTCTGCAACCTGGTAATTATTAACCTCCTGAACTCAGCTCAGTCATAACCTCTTCCACAAAGTCTTTCTTGACCTCACTCATAATCCTCTCTGCTTTGTACATTTATCTATTGGTGTGCTTACCACACCATACTATTAATGTTGTTTATCTGACTGTTTCTCTTGACTCTAAAGCTACTTGATGGTAGGTTCGGTGCCTTATTCATCTCTCTGTCCCGTGTACCAATCCTTATAGGTACTGCAAAAATACTTTTGGGGTTGAATTGAATTAAACAAATGATAAATGGATATTTATGATTTCACCCTAGGAAGGCAAAAATGGGGTTAATTAGCTAAAGATTCTAGAGAAACATTGGATGAAAAATCAAGTGCAGTTTCTCCTTCTAAATCCAGTTCTTCACCCTCCCTCCCGTTTTCTGGTTTGTGATAAAAGACATAAAGCTGTCGGGGTTTTATGAAACTTGCCACTAGCCTACACAGCCTTTCAAATATGATTCAATTTCATGCAGACAGAGACTCAGAGCAACTTGGCAGTTAAAGCTAATTGCTTTTAAGGGTTTAAGTCAGACCTAAACATTATTCCAATGAGTTTTTGTGGTTTAATTACCTTAAAACATTAAGTAGTCAAAGAGCCCATCAATACACATACACTTAGAGATATCAAATGTGCATTGCTCACAAATACTGCCTTGAAGGTGTCTAATACAAGTTCTTATTTTGCCAAAAAAGCATATAAAAAATAGTTGAAGTCTACCTATTTGAACCTAATGATGTGTGCCATCATTAAGCTGGGAGAAATATGAACTCAAAATGATTTTCTAAACAGCAAGGAAGAGCTTTACAAAGCAAGGGACTGAGCAATTTCTGCCCTACCCTGTTCTCCCCACATCATGTTAATTTCAAGCAGTGCAGCCAGTGGAGATCCAGCTCTGGGTTCAAATCTCACCTCTGCAATTTGTGGGAATTTAAATAACAAGATAATAAGTCTGAGGTGAATAATGATAATAATTATCCAAGTAGGTTTATGTGAAGATTTCATAAAATGATGTATGTAGAGATGTTAACAATAATAGCTAATATGTGCTAGACATTCTTTATTTTAAAAGCCTATTCTTGAGGTTTTGGAGGACATAAAAAAAATGAGCTTGAAGGGTCAGTATCCAATTTTAAGGCTGTAAAAATGAGCCGAATATCTCCATTGTTATTTTCCTTATTCAGACTGTAATTAAAGAATCCAAAGGTTGTCACTTATTTTATGCACTGTTTCAGACGTTTTCTTCTGCAAAACTCATTTCTATCCTTGGACTTACAATAACTTCATTACTCTTTTCAAGTCAAATCACATTCTAATCTCAACCATTCAAATTGGCCTAAGATCCTGCACTAACAAAATGTTAATATTTATGAGTAATGCATTTTGAGTTTGGAGATAGGAAGAGAAACCTTCAGGGAGGCAGAAATGAGTTATTGGCCTGCTATAGAATGTGTCATTTGTAGAGAGCCGCATTGTAGGGAGAGATGATTCAAATGCATGATTTCAAGGGGCAATGCAATCTAGTTTACTAATCTCTCATTATACTAAGGTGAGGCTTTTGTGAACCCTGACTGCTCATTAGCATCTTGATACATTGAAAAATCCAGATAGTGAGTGCCAGTTTTATTCCTATTATTAAGCAATTCCAGTGTTTTCATTCATTTCATTAATCCATCATTCAAAAATTAAGAATGGCAAAAGGTAAAGGCAGATCATTTGAACCATAAAACATAGACATTATATGTTAGATATTGCTTATTTATTTTTCATTTGAAGGTCTCCAAATAATTTAAGTGAACACTTCCATGGCCTCTGGAGTCACTCCTCTCCCTTTCTGAGCCACCTCACCCCCTAGGTTGCCATTATACACCTTCCTCACATTCTATTTTTGCTCTCAATCCATGCAAGCTGATGTCTCCCTGATGATAGAATTTGGTGTTGAGACTGAATATGAAATCTGATGGTCAAATTTTATCTAATGCTTGTAAAAGTATTTTTGTCCATTAGCTGTTTAGAGGAAAAGGTAACATTTTTTTGTTGTTATTGTTTGCCTTAGGGAGATAGCAAGTAAGTTGGATCAGCTACTAAAAAGCTTTAACTTAACATCTGTTAGTTGAAGCTGGGCAAGCCAATTCCCAGAAATTGGCACATAATCCCCTTGAGTGAGGGAAGCTGCCATGGTAGCTCAGAGGTTTCAATTAGAGTATAAGGGGATCTTAATTAATATTCAGCTATGGTAAAGGGTGACTTTATGAAAGAAAGAAATAATATGTCATAGGCTTTTCTTTTTTTTGATAGGGTAAATTTATGTATTCAAAAAAGTATTCATATTGTTTTTGATTTATAAATCATGATTGTACACATTTATGGGGTACAACGTGAAGTTTTGATGGATGTATACAATGTGGCATGATTATAGCAAGCTAATTAACATATTCATCACCTCTCTTGCCTGTCATTTTTCATGATGAGACACTTGAAATTTATTCTCTTAGTTATTTTGCAATATATATTATTATTGACTATAGTCACCCTGCTGTGCAATGGATCTCAAAACCTATTTCTCCTGCCTATCTAAAACTTTGTATTCTTTGATCAACAGCTCCTCATTCCCTCTTTTCTCAGTCCCCCTGCTTCTCATAACCATCATTCTACTTTCTACTTTATGAGTTCAACTTTATTAGATTTCATGTATAAGTAAGATCACGTAGCACTTTTCTTTTTTGTGCCTGGCTTATTTCATTGAACATAATGTCCTCCAGATTCATTCATGTTGTAGCTAATGACAGGATTTCATCCTTTCTTAAAGCTGAATAGTATTCCATTGTTTATATATACCACATTTTCTTTATTCATTCATCTGCTGATGGATACTTAGTTTGTTTCCTTATCTTGGATGTTATGGAAAACTCTGCAATGAATATGGGAGTACAGATATCCCTTTAACATATTTTCAGTTCCTCGGAATATATAGCCGAAAGTGGGGTTACTGGGTCATGTGGAAGTTCTACTTTTAATTTTTTAAGAAACATCCATATTGTTTTTCAGAATGGCTATGCTAATTTACATTATAATCAACAATGTATTAAGAGTTCCCTTTCTCCATATCCTGTCCAACATTTATTTTTCATTTCTTTGATAGAAGCCATTCTAACAGGTGTGAGTTGATATCTCATTTCATTTTTAATTTGTTATTTCCCTAATGATTTGTGATAGTGAGCATTTTTTATGTACTTCTTGGCCATTTGTTTGTCTTATTTTGAGAAATGTTTATTCAGGTCCTTTGCCCATTTTTAAATCAGGAATACTTGTTCTCTTGCTATTGAGCTGTTTGAGGTGCTTTTATATATATATATATATATATATACCACATTAACAAAGTGAAGGGTAAAAATCATCTCAATAGATTCAGAAAAAGCATTTGACAAAATTCAGTAGCCTTTCATGATAAAACTCTCAACAGATTAGGTATATAGGGAGTGTACCTGACCATAATAAAGGCCATATATGACAAACCTGATGTTAACATTATACTCAATGGTGAAAAGTTGAAAGCTTTTCTTTTACCATCAGGAACAAGACAAGAATGCCCACTTTCATTACTTCTTTTTGACTTGGTACCATAAGTCCTAGCCAGAGCAATTAGGCAAGAGAAAGAAATAATAGGCATCCTAATAGGAAAGGAAGATGTGAAATTGTCTCCATTTACTGAAAACATGATTTTACACATAGAAAAACCTAAAGACTCCACCAAAAACTGTTAATTCTGAAAAACAAATTCAGTAAAGGTACAGGATACAAAACCAACATACAAACATTGGTAGCATTTCTGTATACTAATAATGAACTATTCAAAAAAGGAAATTATGAAAACAATCTCATTTACATAGCAACAAAAAAATTAAATACTGTGGTGTAAATTTAACCAATGAGGTAAAAGACCTGTAAACTATAAAACACCGATGAAAGAAACTGAAAAAAGCACAAATAAATATTAATAGAAAGATATTCTGTGTTTATGGATTGGAAGAATTAAATTTATGAAAATATTATTACGAAATAATATGAAGACATATTATTTCTTTCTTTCATAAAGTCACCCATTACCATAGCTGAATATTAACTAAGATCCCCTTATACTCTAAATGAAACCTCTTAGCTACCATGGCAGCTTCCCTCACTCAAGGGGATTATGTGCCAATTTTTGGGAATTGGCTTGCCCAGCTTCAACTAACAGATGTTAATGTTATATGTATATATATGTTATATGTGTATATATATACAGCAATATATATGGCTGTATATTGCTATATACTGTTCAATGCAATCTTTACCAAAATTCAAATATTATTTTTCACAGAAATGGAAATAAAATTTCAATTTGTAGAAAACCACAAAAAATCTGGAGCAGAAAGAACAAAGTTGGAGGCATCACATTCTCTGATTTCAAAACACATTATAAAGTGATTGTAATCAAAACAGGATGATACTGGCATTAAAACAGACATATCAACAAATGGAACAGGATTTAAAAAAACCCAGAAATAAATCTATGCATTAACAGTCAACTGATTTTTGACAAAGGTGACAAGAACACACAATGAAGAAAGGACAGTCTCTTCAATAAACGGTATTGGGAAAACTGGATGTCCACATGCAGAAAATGAAATTAGACCCTTGTCTCACACTATATACAAAAATCAACTCAAAATGCATAAAGACTTAAATGTAAGACTAGAAACTGTAAAACTGCTAAAGAAAACATGGTGAAAAACTTCATGACATTGGTCTGGGAAATGATTTTTCGGATGTGATCCTGAAAGCACAGCCAACAAAAACAAAAATATACAAATTGGGTGGCATCAAACTAAAAAGCTTCTCTACAGCAAAGGAAATCATTAACAAGGTGAAGACACAGCCTATGGAATGGAAGGAAATATTGGCAAGCTTTACATCTGATGAGGGGTTAATAACCAAAATATATAAGACATTTCTGTTTTATTTCAGGCCTAGTTAGGTTGAATGGTTGAATAGGGTATTGTTCCCATCAGCCAATGCCCTGATACAAGAAAAATAATAAACATAAACACCAACAAGCTTAGTTCTCAATATTTGAATAAGTCTAGATGATCCTATACAGTGGGCAAGAGAAGAAGCTACACATGAGAAATATAAGATTGGTGTGAGGACCAATAAATCAGTCGCATAAAAAAGCACATGTAAGTTATATTACACAGTATAAATTTAAGGTGCCATTAGACTAACAGAATAATGGTTAACTTTGACTCATCAAAGTGTTTATTAGCTTTTAATTGCCCTAATCAGAGTGATCATAGAAAGTACTAGGATAATTATAAACCTGTCTGTATTGTGGTATAGTTAGCTAAGCATAGGTTTAGAGTCAGACAGACCTGAGTTAACATCCTGGTTTTATTCCCTTAGCTCTGTGACATTGGGCAACGTACTTTACCTCTATGCAATGTGAATAATAATTTCCATTTCCAGGGTTGTTTTAAGGGTGAGAGATAATGTATCTAAAGGAGCTAGCATAGTGCCTAACACATAGGCACTCAATACTCAGTAGCAGCAGTGGCAACAGTAACTATTGTTATTATAGTCCTTACTCCAAGAAATTTCCCTCATAAAAAAAGAGAATGAGCTCCTTTAGAAGTAAAACAGAGTCAGTGCACATTTCAAGGGGCCTGAGGCAAGAGTGGCAATGAAGCAGGGATAGCAGATAGACTTAGGTCTGGATTCTGCTGGTTAAGTGAAGTCTGGCAGATGCTACCGATGAGGCATGCAGACAGACACTTCTTTTTCAGGGTTATTTTGGCTATCTGCATTATAAGACACCCAGAAAAGATATTTGCACTCAGAAGCACTTTGTTTCATGCAAGCATGTCATTAAACTCACTTAAAAGCTGATATTCTCTGCCAGCATCGCTGGCTTCTCTCAGAAAAGGAATAGGAATCAGGTTTCCCTGTTGGCTTTATCAGAGAAGGAAGTCATTGAATATTTCCTCATGTCCCTGGCTCAGGTTTATCACTGAATGGTCTCTAAGTTTTTAGGTAACCTACTAAACTGGTATAAGTATCAGTTCCCTTATTAGTAAACTGGTACTAATAATAAAATCTGATGTACAGGGATACTGCATGTCATTTAACTCTATCCTCACATCAAGTGCCTAACACTGAGCCTTGGCAGGTTAGGTGTTTAAACTTCTGAGATTTTCCAGGAAAATCTCATCTATGACCAGGTGAAATTGAGCCAATGTTCTTGGTGTTATCTTATTACTGGCCTGTCTTCCATTTTTACTATGTGTTGTGTTATGGTCGCCAAGTAAAATCATATTCTCTCCCCTCTCCTTAATATGAAAAAATAGGCTGGTACCTTTAATACAGTTATTAAGCTATCTTTAACAACTATACTTTTAAACAGATTAATAAGGGGTTAAATGGTTTCATCCTAAACAAAATTACATCTTCTTCATCATCATTATTTGTCACAGGTTTTCTATGTGGCCATGATTAACTATGTTACATACATTATCTCACTGAAGCCCTAAAACAACTTTACAAAATGTTTTAGTCCTTGGAGGCTGCCATAGCAAAATATCATATATTGCATAGCTTATAAGCAACAGAAATGTATTGCTCATAGTTTCAAGGATGGGAAGTCCAAGATCAAAGTGCTGGCAGATTCAGTGTCTGGTTAGGGCTCAACTGCTCTCTGCTTCATAGACAGTGCTTTCTAGTTGTGTCCTCACAAGGTGGAAGGGGCTAGCTAGTTCTCTGGAGTATCATTTTTAAGAGTACAAGTTTCATACATGTGGGTAGAGCCAAACAGTGAATTCAGCAGAGCCCTCATGACCTAATTAGCTCCCAAATCACCTCTAATACTATTATATTACATTGGAGATTAAGTTTCAGCACATTAATTTTGGGGAGGGTGCACAAACATTCA
Source organism: Cheirogaleus medius (assembly GCA_008086735.1). Taxonomy (NCBI): domain Eukaryota; kingdom Metazoa; phylum Chordata; class Mammalia; order Primates; family Cheirogaleidae; genus Cheirogaleus; species Cheirogaleus medius. The sequence goes on from VBSM01000949.1 coordinate 3,402,792, forward strand.
GACTACAGCGCAAAGTAAATGTTATTATTATCCCCACTTGATAGATGAGGAAGCTGAGGCTTATTTTGGCAAATAATCTGTGGACATTTTACAAGATGCTGGAGTTTGAACCATGCCTTCTGGTTGCAATGTTCATTTACAATTCTTTATACATTACTGTCATTGAAAATCTTGTGACTAAAGTTAAATGACTTAAAATCATTAGGATATTTTTATGTCATGTAACTTGACCATTAGTTTGCCATTGCTCCAGTGTGACAATATAAGGTTATTTGTTCAGTTTTTCTTCATAAAATGTCTTTATCTCTCAAAACAGCACCTATTCTTGTTAGAATCAGCAATATAGCAACTATAAACACATCTTCTCGGAAGTGTCTGTAGATGATATGTTTCTGAATTGTTTTAATTTATGGTAGGACTGGAGGAATATTATACACATCAGTCTTATAAATAATGTGACATAAATAACAGCTGCATTTAGTGCCAAAGCAATTATTTTCTTCCCAAGTAATCATTCATTTTTTAGTGGGAATGGAAAATTTGCATCCAGCCTTGTCTCCTTATATAATTAGGGTGAGTCTCCTTTACTCCCTTGCCTTGATGTTTAATACCTAAAAATAATTAGTTTTTTCTTTGAGAAGTGTCAAGATCTACTGACACTTTTTATTTTTGCCTCGGGTAAGGAGCAAGATTGTGCTCATGGTAACTGACATTAGTACCTATTTTGCTCTCAGAATTATAGGGTTGCTTTAAAGAGTTGATATAGTGAATCTCAAGTGCCTGATGCTGTGTGCTTAGCTCATTCATGGATTAGCTCATTCTATAATTATTTGTAGAAAACCTGCTATATGCTGGATTTCGTGCTACATCTTAGGTACACAATGGTGAATATAACAGAAAGCAGCAGAGTTCAAGTGAGTTCAAGAAGTTTTTTTGTTTTGGGTAAGATGCATAGAATAAAGAAATACAAATTTCAGTAAGTTCTATAAAATATAGAGACCTATGAAAAAGAATAGCTTAGTGATCAGAGACCATGGGAATTTAACTTTTAAGAAGTGCTGTGAAGTAGTGGAATAATTCAGTTTATTAAGGGCAAAAATGTGCTCCAGGAAGAAGGACAAGAGAATGTGTGATTCTTTGGATCTGGAAACCACTTGATGTTTCTGAGGAACTGAAAAAAAGCCAAATTGAACTTAGTAAGCAAAGATGGCTATAGGTCATGTGAAGTCATTGAAGTTGATGGAAAACAGTGAGATTTCACAGAGAACTTTCTCTGGGCCATCAAGCTAATTACAATGATAATTTAATCCTAGGTTTCTGTGAATGCAAATCTCAATTTATTATAAATTCTTTGAATCAAGCCATTCAATAAAATAATGATGGGCCGGGCGCGGTGGCTCACGCCTGTAATCCTAGCTCTCTGGGAGGCCTAGGCGGGCGGATCGCTGAAGCTCAGGAGTTCGAAACCAGCCTGAGCAAGAGCGAGACCCCGTCTCTACTATAAATAGAAAGAAATTAATTGGCCAACTAAAAATATATAGAAAAAATGAGCCGGGCATGGTGGCACATGCCTGTAGTCCCAGCTACTCGGGAGGCTGAGGCAGGAGGATTGCTCGAGCCCAGGAGTTTGAGGTTGCTGTGAGCAAGGCTGAGGCCATGGCACTCACTCTAGCCCGGGCAACAGAGTGAGACTCTGTATCAAAAATAAAATAAAATAAAATAAAATAATGATGATAAAATAATAGTAATAATAAATGCCTCCACTGATTTAGTGCTTCCATGTGTCAAGCCCTCTTCTAATGACTTTTCATGCACTAAAGAATTTAATCCTCATATAAAACCTATGAAGTATTTAAATCTTTGCATGAAACTTAATATTATCCCCATTATACAAATGTATGGAAGTTAAATAACTTGTCTGTATCACAGACAAGGAATCTTCCAAGGGATGGAATTGAATTTGAGTTCAAGTTCAAATTCCAACTTGAATTTAAACCCACGGTTACATGATACTTTAGAGATTGAGCAGTTAATCCTCCTCTGACAGATGAAAGATTTTTTATTATGAAGCAATTTAAAACTTCCCCCAAATTTGCAAGAACAATACAATTTCTTTTCTTGAATTATTTGAGAGTAGGTTGTTGACATGATGCACTACCACCCCTGAAAACTTTAGTATTCAATACCTACAACCAAGACTTTCTCTTATATTACCACAAAACAACCATCAAAATCAGGAAATTAAAATTGATACCTTTTTTTCTTACTGAAGACTAATATCTTTATAATAAATGAATCCAGTTCAGGATCATACATTGAATTTAGTTGCTCTGTCTATTTTGTTTCTTTCATGTTGGAGAATTCCCTGTTCTTTGCTTGTGTTTCATGACCTTGTCACTTTTGAAGATTATATGTAAGTTATTTCAGGGAATCTGCCTCAATTTGGGTTTATCTGATGTTTCCCCATGATTAGATTCATGTTATACACTATTTTGGGCAGGCATATGGCTGATATGTTGCAGTATTCTTACCATTGCCTCTTAGCAGGGGATACATAATTTCTATTTGCCCCAATTGTAAATACAACAACGTTGATTGCTTGATTAAAGTGGTGTCTTTGAAGCATCTTTACTCCAGTGTTTGAGCTTCAACATCTTGGACTGGGCTTCTGCTGCTACCCACTGCATCCCTGCACAAATACTCTCCTGTACTTTGTTGAGCTTGACTCCCTGTTCCAGGCCACCACTGCCACTCTATCTCCTTTCCCCAGATGCTTGTAGTCCACTCTCCTCCCCATAGGTGACCCTCACTCACATCCTGCTCAGGCTCTGACCCTCCTATGCAGATGCTGCCCTTACTCAGTCTCACCTAATGGCTGTCGGACAGAAATATAAAGGAAGAAAATAAAGAAAAAGAGGGAAGAAGGAAGGGAGAGATAGAGTGAGAAAGGAAGGAAGGAAAGAAGGCCAAAGGATAACTTGTAATTTAAAATAAAAGACAGAGAGAAAGAACACTGAAATCAATTGCTTTCATTTGAGAAAAGTGCTCAGAGTGATACTAGCTGAAATAATGTTGAACACATTATTCTTTCTCATTACACTCTACAGAAATCACTGCCCTTGCCCAAAACACCAGCAACAAAAACACAACACAACAAAAAGCATTCATCTGAACTTGCTTTTTTTTGGTAAAATACAACTGAAGTATCCTCAAAGTGTAGTCAAGTCATACCCATTATCAGCAAAAGGGCCAACACTATGCATACATACATGATGGCTTTTATAGTATGAAGTTTCCTGAGTCTACCTCTTTTTATCTGTTATTCAGTTATTCAATCCCTGCTCTCAGGAACTTGAGTATTTTCCTAGTGAGAAGAGTGTGTAATTATTATTTATCCAAGTTCTTTGTTCTATCCATTCTAAACAATAGAAATATAAAACTGGAGAATGCATTTCTGCTCTCTCTCTCTTTTATACCACGATGCTCTTGATGTCTGCCAGGAGCAGCCCTCTCCATGAAGGCAACACTGCATAGAAGTTACAAGAACTAGTTTTGGGTTCAACTCCAAGATCTTCTACTTATGATTTGACTTTGGCCATGTGAACTAGCTTAAGCTTCATCATCTTTATCTCTAAAATGAGTATCATTTTATGAGAACAATAGTCATTGTGAGGGCTAAATGAAATGACTTAGCTAAAGTGCTTTGTGCAGGTCATAGACTACAAAGTATAGAATGAAATTTTTCAAACGTGTTTTCCATACTTGACAGCTCTTCTTCTTTGTGTTGACTAGGACTTTGCTTGCTTTCTTCTCATAACAAAAGTTGTTTTCTATTTGTGATCATATAGAGATCATCCCCACTTGGCTAAGATTTTCTTAAGGTTAGGAATCATTTCTCATCCCTATATCTTCAGCACTTAGTCAAGTTATTTGTAACATTAAAGGTGCTCAATGTATATGTGGATTGAAGGATGGAGAGGATGGTGGAATTGTGAGATGATTAGATGAATGGATAAAAGTATGAAAGAATGAATGGCTAAGGAGACAAAAGATGAAAGGCTAAGTAGACAAAAGAATAAACAATTATAACAAGGCTAGGGGTAAGGGACTCAATATTGAACATCTGTGATGTTCCAGACAATTAATTGGCTATTTTACATGCATTATGGTATTAATACATCATCAGGTTATTATGTTATATAAGAGAAAGACAAAGCTTGGGAAAGTAAAAACAAAAATAAATACAAACAGCTCATGTTTCCATCTATATGCAATAGGTCTGAAATTCAAGTCTAGACAGAATCTGAAGTTAAGGTTCTCATTTTTTTCACTGCTCCCTGTTAGTGATGATGTGGATATTGAGATTAAAAAGTACCCAGGTGTATTCTTTTCCTGGTCTCTTAGTATTCTGGAATAAAGAGGTGAAGATGATAGAATTTTCCTCTTTGCCCAATAGCCAGAGATGAAGCATTTCTCAAGTAGATATGCACATTTATTACATTTTTTAATAATAGGCGTTCAAACAAACTTAAATAGTTTTAATTTTTAAGAACTTTTCTGAAGCACATCACTATAGGATGAAACCATGGGAACCCCAATGACCCAAGCTGACACTATAGGCTGAGGCACAGAATTTACTTGATATTAAACAAAAGAATTTTGGGATTAGAAACGGTTAAGAAACAGAGGAAATATTAAGTGGTTTTAGCCAAAATAAAGGATTTCAACTAAATATGACGAAATCTTTCTAGCAAGAATAGGATCCCTTTAATTAATTCAACATCTTCATTGTTGAACACATTCCCTTCAACTAGACATGAAATTACTATATTAGATGATGATTCATCAGGGATACCAGAAGATTCACTAATAGAGAACATCACTGGGCTATTTAGACTTATCAGATGGACATTCTATTTTGTTAATTCTATAGAATGCCAAATACTACCTTGTATAAAATTAAGGGTGGAAGACTCAAGTTAAATATAGAGAGATCTAAATCTCTATGTATACGTTTGTTCTGTTCTATGTTTACTTTCAAGACACAGAAACATTCAAGTGAAAAGGGTGGTCTCTGTTTAGCTTCTGTAAGAATATGCCTTTTCCCTTCCAGAGAGTGTTTTATTTTCTCTCTCACTAATGGATTTACAAGCCTAAGAACATTAGTCCATATGGTCAGAAGAAATAAATAAAAACATTTTCTATGAGTCCATTATAATGACATTCCTTGATAAATTCCAAGGAATTGCTTACTTGCTTGGAATTTTACCAAAAGAGTTAGACAAGTCTTCTTTCTGCTTTGATATTGCAGATAGTGGGCTCTATCTATGTAATATAAGATAGAAATAATGTGGAATGAAAAATTTGGTGAGCATTTCTAAATATGATCAAGCCTATGGTCTTCTCTAAAGGAAACACAATTTTGTTTGTAATCTGTTTCTGGATTCTATCCAGTATTTTCAAAAGTGGAGAATACATATAACATCTTTGAAGGATAACTAGGAGGGATTGTGTGAGCAAAGAATTCATAGACTTCTATAGATCACCAAGAAAACATCATGTATAATTTCTTGGCAAAAGTTTATGCTTGTGAATAGGATGAGGTAAACTAAAATGCAAAGAAATGGAGCTTACAATAGAGGAGTAGTTAAAGAAATTCTAAAAGGGAAATCAAATATAATGTAAATTTAAAGTACAAAGAACAAGCTATAATTTTAGCCAGTAGTACATGCAAGCAAAAGGAATACACCAATAATTGTTTTCTCCTTATTTTAAAAATTTTTTGCTGTTTTCTCTCACAGTAATATTCACATTTTTGTTCCTTCTGACTGATATTCTTTCTTATTCTGCTTTACACAGCACTCAAAAATTGAATGAATGACAAAAGTATTGCTTATATCCTCCTTTCTATTTTTAGTCCTGATGAGGAGTGACCCTAACAGGATTAGGAAAATCAGAACCCCTCATTGAACAGCCTGAGGAGAAGCACAGTTCAGCCTTTGCTATTTTCACTGCCATATCATGCCAGGCTGCTTGAGGTCAGTTGTGCTCTGATCCATAATCAGCCCTTTGGAGAAGACCTTCCTGAGGACTTGAGGTCCCACTTGACTTTGGTGGGGAGTGTACTCATGTGAATGTCCTTGCTGGCCCATCATTTCCCAGACCACATGATCATTCCTAGGAACAGAACAACATTCCTGCTGTGTTCTGTGGGTTATTTTTCAAATGCCTACGAATATGTGCATTTTGTGAAAGAGCCTAAACAAATAAATACATAAATAGCTTTGTATAGCAAAAGATATGCATTGTCTCAATCCCTTTATTTATTGGATGAGAAGTAGCATATCAAACAGCACTTTACTCTCCAAAATGCTGGCTCAAGTACAATTACCTTTCCTCTTCTCTACTTAGGCCATATTTTGTGCCACTCATAGTCTGTGTTTGAAAGATATCTTTAGCAGGTTTTATCTTAAGCACGTTATTAGGCTTTCAAAAATAAGATAACACAGTTTGGATTTTTGAAAAGCAAAGAGCCTCTTCAAGAAGGACTCTCCCTTCTTTTTCCTTTGAAGGTAATCATTTGTTGGAAACAGTAAGTCAGGAACAAAAGAATCACAGTAGCATGACTAAAGCTTAAAGAATTTGTTCAGAAAAGTTCCCGCAATGTAGATCTATGAGAGCCAATAATTCAGACCTCTGACATACTGTCTTATTGGCCTCAACACACAGGGTCATCTGATTATGCCTGCTCATAAATGGCCAAGTTAATCTCAATCCTTTTAAAAGTTATTATGCCTGTAGAACTCAAGAATATGTGGTTAGTTTACTGTCACTTTTGGAAGGTTCTATTTCTCTGGTAGTAACTGATAAAGGAGGGGATGTCTCAAAGTCAATCACCCAAAATAAAGAACTTAAATCCATTTTAACACACCTCTGGGAAGCAGAGATGCATTAACCTAGTCTATGACTTCTCTGGCAATAATAAGGTTTAAGAGAGTACACAGTCACTGGTGATTTCTGCAAGTGATACAATGAAGGGACAGAGACAATGAGGCAAAAATAAAATGGGACCTGGGATTAAGGGATCTTCCACTCAGCCATGTGCAGAACGTTGAAAATTAATGCGGTATTGTTTAGCAAGCAGCTGTCAAGTTATTGTAATTTGCAAAATGTTTTTTTTCCTTCTCCTTCACTGAAGGAATATTAGAAACGACTTCATTTCTAAGGGATGACAAAGTTAATCCTATTTTGAATTCCATTTGAAGGAAATGACACTTTAAGCTTGTTTTGCATTTATCAAATGAGCCAATGAGTTCAACATTTACTGAGTACCTCTGAATAGAAGACACAGTGTTGGATTATTAGGGTTATAAAGATGAAGAAAGAGCAATCATTCTCATCAAGATATTTAATATTTGTTGGGAGTTGCAAACAGAGCAGATCATTGTAATTTTCTGTTTCTGTAAATATAAGAGTAGAGGTAAGCAAAGCGTTGATCTAATGGGCTGCCCCAAAGTTAAAGGGCAACAGCCTGGGGACAGAGGTAAGACAAACCCAGAGGATGTAGCCTGGTGCTGAAGCAGGCTCCTGTGTCAGGGATGAGTCTTTTGAGACCTTCATTTAAGGTATCCAGAGGTAATCCATGTCTCCATAAAAATACCTCACTGTATTGTTATTACACAATAATACATAGTAAATATAGCTTAATTAAATGCACATGAACAAGTATACTGTGTTTACATCTTCCAGCATCTAACAGTGTGTAGGGTCATGTATGCACAAAGTAAATATTTGAATAACTGAATCAAAAATGACAGAAATTTAGTCATGCCTAAAGAAAGTTTGTGAGAACAGTATTAGTGCTGCAATGTCCAAGTTCAAAAGAATCACAAGCATAGGGCTATTACTGTGATACAAAATAGCAATTGAGAGGTTGGGACAATAATAAACAGTTCAGCAAATAGGGGTTTAAGTTGAGCAGGAAGAAATTGTCTGAGATATTGTCTATAAACAATGTAAAACTGCTGAAGAAGAGTTCAGAAGAGGTGGTGAATTTTGAGAGCAGAGCCAGTGGGGAAGTTTAACAGCATAGGAGTTGTTCAGATGATCTGTAAAAAACCCCATATGACCTTCATCCGCTGGCACTTTCTTTTATGCTAAGGCATGCCAAAATCACAATCGCTTTAAATTTCCGTGGGCTCTTCCCTATATTGCTCTGTCAACAAAAACCTTCCAATCATAAGGACTGCACTGCACCCCCAAAACAGAAATGCCATGAAGTTTATTTTGATAAATTGAACTCATTCCATCTCTGAGAAATCTACCATTGATAGAGTATATATCAAATGATTACCTTGGTTCCCACGTGTTGGGGACTTCTCACTCTTCAGTTAGTAAGAGGCTGATCAGCTGCTGTAGTTTCACTTTCATCCATTACATTTTATTTTTTTCTATAGCTGAAGAACTTGGTATTCAAACAAAAGTGTCATCACCTGGTAATAAATATGCTTAGACCATCTAAGCCACCTACTCAGAGCAGGATATTTGTTGGTCTCTCTGTAGAAAAGAAGATGCTTTAGAAAAAGTTCCTCTCATTTCCATGGATTTTCAAGATTGAAGTTTCCCATTTTGCCATCTGTTTTTTTCTAATTTTGCCAGCTTGGATGAACAAATTGTAGTGGAAAGAGGGAGGATTCAAATATACTCATTCTCAGACATCAGGGCAGTGACATCAATAACCTAAGATCTACCATAATCACTTAACCTCTCTGGGATTCATTTCATTTATCTGTAAAAAAATTTACATCATTCACTCATGCATTAATTCATTCAATAAGTATATATAGAGACTATAGTATGCGCCATCTAGATACTAGGAATTCAGTGGTAAGAAACAAGAAAATCAATCATGAATCTTAATAGGCGTGACATTTACTCGAAAGGTTCACATATTATAAACATGTATAACCTTACCCTATGTAGAAATATGCTTATGAAAAAGAATGACACTTCAACTGAAATCTAACATCTAAAGATAAGTTAACTAGATAAAGAGGAGGAAAGAATAGTTTCTGGAGCAGGGAAAACAGCATTTGCAAGAGCTCTCTGGTGAGAAAGGTTGTGAAAGTTTGAAAAAGGACCAGTGTGAATTAAACACAGAGAGCAGGGAAATAATGCAGCTGTATCAGTGCTTCTCCATCTTTCATGTATATGTGAAACATCCGCAGACATTTCTTTAAAATGCAGGTTCTGATTCAGTAGGTTTGGGCTTGAGAACAAGATGCTGCTTTTCCTAAAGACACCTCCCAGGTTGTGTCAGTGTTTCTGGTCCACAGACCACACTTTGAGTAGCAAAGTCCTAGATGGGGTTTAGTTTCTGTCACTGTGACCAAAATGGGGAGGTTTTTTTCCTTTTAACATTATGTAGGAAAGGGTAGAGATGATACATGAGTCACACCAAAACTACAACTTTGTCATTCTCTTATCTCTCTCCTCTCTCTCTTTCTCAGTTTTTACTGTGAAACTCTCTCCAAAGCAAATGTAGAGAGAGACATATTTTTCTCTATACAGATAGTAATTTTCTACCTAAAGAGAATGGGGCATGAATGGCTTGGCTGGAGTCTGATGCCAATAGTTTAAACCAATCTCTGTAGGTAGGGGAGAGTTATTGGCCCATCTTGGATCATGAGTCTACCCTGGTAAGGGGTAACCTGATTTACCTGAATATGTGGTTATCAAGATATCAACAGTGGAGGAGGAATGATTGTGAGCATATCAATGACCCCAATTTGTGTCTCCCAATAACACCAAAACAATAGCTTAAATATGAAGCCATAATTCAGGATTTTTGAATTATTTACTTGGGCAAGTAACAGAAAGAGATGTATTCAGCCTTTAAATAATTTTATTTATTTATGCACTAACATGAGTAAGAAATCATTAAGAAGAGAAGAAAGATAATGACAAATTAAATATTAACTCCTCAAAGTGTATGTTAGAACTAAGTGAAGGGAAGATTACTTGGAGTTGCTCTAATTCTACAGACAATTCATGTGGATGTTCAGAATAGAGTCCTTAAAGGTCAGCTGCATTACATGTGATCCAAGACATCACAAGCTCCTCCAGCATGTGGAGAATTATTATGAGACCAGGGATCCATCCTTCCTTTCTTTCTTTCTTTCTTTCTTTCTTTCTTTCTTTCTTTCTTTCTTTCTTTTCAGAAGTCCCTTTTAGTAAAGAGAAAGCATCAGTTGAAAAGGAAAAAAAACAAAACAAAACAATGTAAGAATGTGATGTCAAAGCTGTCCTGATAATGGTTAAAAACAAACAACACACTAATAATGTGCAAGCTTGAGTTATACTCATGTGGCCTTGAATATCCCATTGGTTCATTTATTACACATAATAAGTACACACCATGATATGTCTTTGTCTTCATGAAGCTTACTTTCTCCTGGAGAGGACAATAATTGTTACAAGCAATTTCCATAAGAAAAGCTTCAATGATGGGAGAAATTAAAATAAGGAGAAATACCATTGGGCAATAAAGAACCAAAACTTGCCTGTGTGAATCAGAGAGATCTTCACAGAAGTGGAAGTATTTCAGGCATTTCAGCTAAGGCTTGAAGAATTAGCAGGAGATTTTTAGGTGGCAGAAGACTTAAGAAACAGAAAAGAGCCATTTGCCATTTTCTCACATACTTCCCAAGACTTCCAGTAGGACACAGTGTGTGAGTATCTGTATGTGAGACAGGGTAGGAGATGGCGTTGCAAGTAAATTATCATGAGAGGAGATTAGTCTGAATAGGTAGAAGGAAGATACCACACATTTTATTTCTTGGCAATTCAGGTTTTCCACCTGTTCAACCAGCATGAACATGCATATATCTTTTCTCATTTAATGGTTAGGGCAATCTCAGAAGGCAAAAGAAGTGTCTAGCAGATCGTTAGCACTTTATTAATATTGATTGAATGGGAACCCTGTTTGTACTGGAACACAGAGTAGGGTGGGGTGCGTGCATGTGTGAGTGTGTGTGTGTGCACACGCATACAAATAAAGGCTGGCAAAACTGCCCATAGAGGAAAGGCATAGAAAGGCATACCTTTACTCTTAGCTTTTCTACATAAAGTTAGGATGAATAACCAAAGAGTATTCTACTAGAAAACATTTTTTATGACTAAGGCTTAGTAGTAAAAGCATTATTTTATTAATTAAAAATTTCAAAACTTTGTTTAGAGCTTCAAATACCAGGCATTGTTGGTAAATGTCTTAAAGATTCTATTTGATTGTATAGATTTCTATTTTTTTTTAGACAGAGTCTGTCTCTGTCACCCTAGGTAGAGTGCAGTGTCATTCATTGGCTCACTGAAACCTGCAACTCTTGGGCTCAAGATAACCTACAGCCTCAGCCACCTGTATTGCTGAGACTACAGGCTCAGCCTCTAGAGTAGCTGGGTCTTACAGGCATGCTCCATGATGCCTGGCTAATTTTTCTATTTTTAGTAGAGACGGGGTCCTGCTCTTGCTTAGGCTGGTCTCGAACTCCTCAGTTTAAGTGATCCTCCCGCCTTGGCCTCCCAGAGTGTTAGGATTACAGGCGTAAACCACTGCGCCTGGCCTTATTGTATATACTTCTCTATCAATGTAGTCTCATAACAATTCCACGAAGGACTTAATTATTGTCCCAAAGGTACAAGTGAGGAATTGTGTGTGTGTGTTTGTGTGTGTGTGTATCTTGCTAGTTAGAGGAATGGATAGAATTTATAATGCTGAATAGCAAAAACTATAACACATGTAATTGTAGTAATAGCTTTCTATAAAACCCAAATGTCATTCCATCTTTTTAAACTAAGATCCTATTCTCCACAAAGCAGAAGGAGAAGAAAGAATGGAGAAGATGACAATGATCTCTTTGGTTTACTTTTTAATCCATATTCCTCATTAGGGCTGTTAGTGACCTACACAGTCTTGTTTAACATTATATTGTAACTTTGACATACATCTACTAAAATTTATCATCATTCTCCACTTGAAAGTTGCATCTGTCTGGAAAACAAAACACACCCAAAATAAAAAAAAAAAAAAAACACAGACACCCACAAAAAAACCATATCATGAACCAATTTAAATGGCAAAGATAGGAGGCAGCACAGAAAGAGGACAGACAGATGGGAAAGAGGTATTTTATAGTTTCTCTCAAGATTTGTGTTTGTCTTTTGATTTGATGAGAAAAAAAAAAACACATAGAAGGAGGGTAGAGAAAGAAGAGCTTATGGGGCATATCTTGCTTTCCTAAAAGTTGTTAGTATCTCCAGTGAACTCTCATAACATGATGCCTCCACAATTCTGCAATACATTTATAATGCATTAAGAAAATATTAATAAAAGAAAGGCTTGTCTACTTATCCATGTCAACATGATGTATGCTTCATGTGAACTGTGGCATTTAAACATGCCTGACATGTGGTAGATACTCAGGAAATATTTACTGAATGCTTAACTAAAGCTACTTAATTATTGGAAAGGAAAGGGTAGTAGCTTTTTTGCATAGGCAATGATTTTGTATTTTTTTCTTTCTTTCCTTTTTCTTTTGTATCTCTCTCTTTACTGAAGCATCTCATCTAGCTTTCCTCCTTTTATTTCAAATAATTCTATTCAACCCCAAGGGCAAATGACAGAAAGGGTATGAGTATGTATATTTGCATATGTATTTGTTTAAGGTTCTGTATGTAGGAGTTTGTGTCTGTCTATATATATTTGTGTGTATCTATGAGTATATATTCTTGTGCATTTGTGTATATATGAACTGTGCATGTATATATGAATATGTAACTGCATGCAATTGGGTCTTATGTGTGAGTTTGTGTCTGTACATACAGATCTGTGTGTGTTTAATGTGTTCATGTTCTTGCATCAGTGTGTGTATGTGTGCGTGCAACTGTACATGTCTATATGTATGATTGTGTCTGTTTGTCTATGTGTATTTCTATTACTGTGATATGTGCCTGGGTAGACATCTGTGTGTCTCTGTGTTCATATGTGTCTTTATATAACTGTGTCTGTATTTATAAATTTGTGTGTTGGTCTGTGTGTGTAGGTGAATAAGTGTGAGTGTGTAGGTGAATATGTGTCTGTGTGTTTCTACACATGCACCAATAAACATATTTCCTACCTTTTAAATAAATGAAAGTGTTGCTTGCAGAAAAAATAAGCTACTTAAAACCTAATGTTCTGGAAAAATTCATATTAAAAGACATCTGCTTATACAAATTCTATTTTGTCTACATTTAGCCACAGGTGTTAAAAAAATGATAAGCACTTAGAAAGTAGACAAACCAAAAATTGTAATAATGTTCATATTTATCTTAGGTTTCACAATGAATTAAAGTATAAACAATGAGGAAAAGTTAGTCCAAGATTTTCATAATTGGTGTAAACAGGACTTATTTCTCATAGAAATATGTGGGCACTGAGCATATTCTGAAATCTTATAGTGCAATGAACCTGTTTACCTATCATTAATTTATTTTTTATATTTCTATTACCACAGTATTAATTAAATAAGCATTTGGATTAATGGCCTTTTAAATTTGAAGGGACTGAAGAAATAGTCTCAACACAGAATGATAACTGAAAGATTAAAATGTTTGAAAATCAGTTTTCCAAGTATTTTATGCCTTTCTATTTCATATATCATTATATATTCACAGTATATATTATACTAATTTATACTATATAAATATATTATCAGAAATATGTAGGTATTCAAGTGTTATACACCTGATACACAAACACATACACACATTTTATATATATATATAGCATAAATCAAATTAAATTAATGTAAATTATCTTGAAAATTATTTATGGAATACCTGATAAATGCTAAATATTATACTAGGTACAGAATAGCATGTGCCCCAACTGTAAGGGACTCAGTTTTAAGTAGGAGTGGTGCTGGCTACATAATTTGCAGGTCCTGGTGAAAAATGAAAAAAACGTGGGGTCTTTTGTACAATAAGCAAAAACAAAAAAAAAAGTGATATTAAAAGTACACACAAAGATTTTCTTTTTTTCCCATGGCCTCTCCCTCTCTCCTTGTCATTTTAAAATTTGCTAGCAAATGCCATTCTAAGTAAAAAAAATTAAAATCTTAAATTATTAGCACTAATCTTACCATTGATCTTTATATTGTGCAACGATAGTTTTAAGTGCAAACATCAGAGCATTTAGCCCTTTCTAAAATTGCACAGTCCACATGTCTCATCCTTGGAGGGTGCCTTGAGCTGGCCAGAAGAGACAAGCACAAGCTGGACTCAAGGAGAAAGAGATCTTCATTCTAGACAGGAGTCAGCAGAGGGAATGCTGGGAGCAGCAGGATACTCATGGGGCAAGTGCTGACTATCACAGGTACCCCAGAGTTACCCCTCCTGCCATCTCACAGACCTATCCAGTGTCCCAACCATTCATGGAGCCTAGGAAGATGAGCTAAGCATCTCTCTTTCTCATGTGCCTGCCACTTCAACCCATGGCAGATTAGTAGCCCCACAAAGGTCTTTAAACTGTTTGCCAGGAAATGCTGGGCACAAGGCTGGAGAGGCTCATTCACACGAACAGGCAACCTCATCTGGCTAGTCACATCCCAGATACTCTGGGGAGCTGTCACCTACCATAGGGTAGCTGCCACCATGCTCTTTCCCAAGAGGCCTTGGAGCAGTGTACCCAACCCTCTGGACATACACAGCGTGGAAGATAGCAGCGATGGCAGAGAGAGGATGGGGAAGGTGAGGCTGGGCTGGGCAGGCGTACCAGGAGTGAAAGAATGAACTGCTGAGAATCTGTTCTCTGGAGGTTGTGGAAAGTTGAACCATGAATGAAGGATCCAAGCCCCAGGCACATTCTCCATTGATACATATTCCAAAGCACAAATTCCAAGATAAAATTATTAAATATTTAAAGGTGGCAACTGCAGAGCATTATTTTCCAAGCAGAAACCCTTCTGGGGGAGGCAAGGGCTGACTGGTCACATACCGTGAAGCCAACCCTGAATAGGAGTGACAGATACATAGTTTAATGAAACAATAGAAATATGTACAGGCATATTTTGTTTTGTTGAGCTTTTCTTTATTATGCTTCACAGATATTATGTTTCTTACAAGTTGAAGGTTGTGCAACCCCGCACTGAATGAGTCTATTGGTGCCATTTTTCTACCAACGTGTGCTTATAACTTTGTGTCTGTGTGTCACATTTTTGGTAATTCTTATAATATTTCAGACTTTTTCATTATGATTATGTATGTTATGCTGATATGTGATCAGTAATCTTTGATGTTACTGTTGTAGTTTCCCTGGGGCACTAGGAACTGTACCCATATAAGATCCCATACTTAATTGATAAATATTGTGTGTATTCTAACTGCTCCACCAGCCAGCTGTTCCGCATCTCTCTTCCTCTCCTCAGGCCTCCCTATTCCCTGAGACAAACACTATTAAAATAGGCCAATTAATAAATATATCTATAATGGCCTGTGAGTGTTCAATTGAAAGTAAGAGTTGCATGTCTATCACTTTAAATCAAAAGTTAGAAATGATTAAACTTAGTGAGGAAAGCATATAGAAAGCCCAGAAAAGCCAAAAGCTACATCTCTTGCACCAAATAGCCAAATTGTGAATACAGAGGTAAAGTTCTTGAAGAAAATTCAAAGTGAACACATGAATGGTAAGAAAGCAAAACAGCCTTATTGCTGATATGGAGAGAGTTTTAGTGGTCTGGATAGAAGATCAAAGCAGCCACAACATTCCCTTAAGCTAAAGACTAATCTAGAGCAAAGACCTCACTCTCTGCAATTCTGTAAAGGCTGAGAGAGGGGAAGAAGCTGCAGGAGAAAAATCGGAAGCCAGCAGAGGTCAGTTGCATAACATAAAAGTACAAGGTGAAGCAACAAGTGCTGATATAGACAATGCAGCATGTTATCCAGAAGATCTAGTTAAGATAATTGATAAAGGTGGCTATGCTAAACAACACATTATCAATGTAAACAAAATCATCTTCTATTTACAAGAAAGTACCATCTAGAACTTTCATAGCTAGAGAAGAGAAGTCAATGCTTGGCTTCAATACTTCAAATAACAGGCTGGGTACTAATACAGCTGGTGACTTTCAGTTGAGGGTGATGGTCCTTTACCATTCTGGAAATCCTGGGGCCCTTAAGAATTATGCTAAATTTACTCTGCCTGTGCTCTATAAATGGAACAACAAAGCCTTGGTAATAGCACACCTGTTTACAGTATAGTTTACTAAATATTTTAAGCCCCCTGTTGAGACCTATTGCTCAGGAAAATAGATTCCTTTCAAAATATTACTGCTCTTTAACAATGCACCTGGTCACTCAAGAGCTCTAGTGGACATGTCCAAGGAGATGAGCACTGTTTTCATGCCTGCTGGCATTGCACCCTTTCTGAGTCTATGGATTAAGGAGTAATTTTGACTTTAAGGTCTTATTATTTAAGAAATACATTTCTTAAATCTAAAGCTGCCATATATGGTAATTCCTGGTGGATCTGGGCAAAGTAAATTGAAAACCGTCTGGAATGAATTCACCATTCTGGATGCCATGGAGAACATACATGATTCATGGGAATAGATCAAAATATCATTAACAAAAGTTTGGAAGAAGCTGATTCCAACCCTCATGGATGACGTTGAGGGTTAAAGACGTTAGTGGAGGAATGAACTGCAGATGTGGTGGGAATAGCCAGAGAACTAGAATTAAAAGTCTAGTGTGAAAATGTGACTGAATTGCTGCAACCACACAATACCACTTCAAATGATGAGGAGTTGCTTCTTATGGATGGGCAAAGAAAATGTTTTCTTGAGATAGAATCTTCTCCTGGTGAAGATGCTATGAACATTGTTGAAATGACAACAAAGGATTTAGAATATTGCATAAACTAAGCTGAAAAAGCAGCTTTAGGGCTTGAGAGGACTGACTCAAATTTTGCAAGAAGTTTTACTATGGATAAAACAGCATCACATGCTACAGGCAAATATTTTGTGAAAGGAAGAGTCAGCCAATGTGACAAAATTCATTGTTGTCTTATTGTAAGAACTTACCACAGCCACCCCAAACTTCAGTAACCACCACCCTGATCAGTCATCAGCCATTAACATAGAGGCAAGACTTTCCACCAACAAAAAGATTATGAGTTGATGAAGGCTCAGATGATAGTTAGCCTTTTTTTATTAATAAGGAATTTTCAACTAAATTGTATATACATTGTGTCTTTAGACTTAATGTTATTGCACATATATAGTGTAGAGGTACAGTATAGTGTAAATATAATTTTTATTTGCACTGGAAAACCAAAAAATTTGTGTGACTTGCTTTCTCATGATATTTGCTTTATTGTGGTCTAGAACCAAATCTACAAAATCTCTGAGATATGCCTGTATTCAGTACACAGTTAACTTGGAGGAGGATGTGATTAACCCTGTAAGTCTTGTAGAGTGAAGGGATGGCTACTAGAAGGATAATGAGCTGAATGAGGTGTTTAGCTATAAATCTGAATTCTGTGAGCCAATAAAGGATGGGGAAATATATTCTAGTCACAAAAAAGCCCATGCCCAAACTTGAGAAATGTGGAAGCTCATGGCGTATTTACAAAGCTGCAAATGATGTTATTAGTAACAATGTATCCATGTGTTCATGCTTACATGTGCATGTAGGGTAAAATAAAAAGATGCCAGACAAAGGAACAGGCAATTCAGGTATGAGTTGCATTGTGATACAGGTTGTCTTTCTCCATAAGGAATGTAGGCTCTGTAGGTACTTGAAATTAAGACTTTTGTATACTCGAACTAAAAAATAAGATATCCAATGCCAAGCAGCAAAAGATAACAGGATAAATTATACTTTACAGTCTCAATATGTCAGAAATTCTTCATTGATATGCAGCAATATCAAGCATTCAAAGGTTTTAAGTTAGATTAAAAATTGGAAGAACAGAGTATGCATAATATTAGACTCAAGAATTATCTGATTTCCTCCCATTAGAGTATGCCATTTATGTTATTAGATAACTATAGTTAAATTGAACTTGGTGATGGGTATTTAGGCCACCAACACCACAGATATATATTTGTATAATACTCCAGACAAAATATGCTTATTATGAATGGAAATTGTTTTTTAAAAATTTCCATTTTATTTGTGTTTGGTTTTTCAGGAACAGAATATATAGACCTTCAATGTCCAAACAAGAAAAATAAACATCGTTTTTCTCCTCTCCTCCACTTTGTTCATAAAGCTATAGTTATAAATGTACAGTGGAGATTAAAAACAAACCCAGAAATATTTACATTGCATATTCTTTGTCTTCGATTATGACCAAAGAAGAGATTTTCAATGGTTACTAAAAAATCTGCTTTCCAAACAACAGAAGTGTAATAGTAGGGGGTTCCTAATTCTTCTTCATCTTTATAAAGGAGTTCTTCTTTCTTATGTTCCTGAAGTACATGTGTTCTTATTTTATAGATCCCTGAGATTCTGTACTAATTTTTCACAATGATTCTGAGTATATTTCATTATGTAGGTATGTTAAAATATGTTTAATGCAATATTTCCTTCTAGCCTGATTGCTTAAGGAGAACCAAGACCATGTTTTTCTTATTCTCCCTGGTACACATAGGCCATCAACATTGATTTGAGCTTACAAACAGCTCTTAATATTTGTTGTTTTAAATTAAAATCAATGAACTGAATTAGTTACAGTGATTATGACTCTAAAATTATAAAGCAAAAATAGTCTTTAAGTTATTTTTTCTAAACCATGTTTAAAATGATTTTTCTTAAGCTATAGTTTAGGTTACAGCCTCACAACCTCTGGATTACAGACTCTGTCAGGGATAGGAAGAGTGGGGGTAGATCATGTATAGGTGGGAATGTTAATAAAATTATAAAAAGAATCCAATAGTTCATAAGCATATTAACATTTCATTAGCATATTAACACTAGTATTCACTGAATATTAAAATTTAACTAATATTATGTGAATGTTCATGGAATTTGGACTTGTTAGAAAGATCTTATTTCCAAAAGAGCAAGAAATCCATGGGGCATCAGAAATCAAAATGGTTTATAAGTGTGTTTATGTATGTGCACATATGTGTTTGGCATGGGTGGGGGTAGTCAGTAGAGATGAATGAAGTAAATGCATCCTTTTGTCTTGGTTAAGAGAGTACATGACTGCGCATTGCAGTATTTGCCTGCTTATGTTACCATCATCATTTTAATCCTCATTAAAGATGTAACAACACTTTTAATAAACTCAGTATTTTATTGAGTACTTGCAATGTATAAGTACAGCCCAAGTTGAAGAACATACATTAATTTTCACTCTCAAAATAACTCTGGCAGTTAAATATTCTTATCCCTATTTTATATATGAGAAAATTGAGGCTCCCAGGGATTAAGAAACTTTATCTCAAAGTCTCAAGTTCTTTTTTTTTTTATT
>VBSM01000949.1:3422404-3444270 GCA_008086735.1 Cheirogaleus medius
CTAGGATTCTTAAGGTATCATGCCTTAGGTTTAAGTCTGTTATCCATATTGAGTCTCAAGTTCTTGATTAGCAGAGCTCAGGATTCAAACCCAAGTCACTCTGACTACAAAGACATTGTGTTTTTTGTTTGTTTGTTTTGTTTTTATAATATGTTTTTCAAAATGCAGTCTATGGATCAGCTATAGCAGACTTACCAGTGGGTTTAGTTTCCTGGCTAGGAGTGCATTTGTATGTATTTAGGACTTACAATTCATGAGGCATCCCTTTCTGGCCTCATCTTTAGAACTGTACAATACCTGAGGATGGGACAAGGATCTGAATAGCTACTAAATAGCATTTGAGAACCACTACTCTAGAGTATATTGTTATGGAAGAAAAATTGCACTTGATGAAATTTTAAATTTTCATATAAAATCAATATTGGGAGAGCTAAGAAGTGGTAAAAGAGGACCTGATGATAGCTATGGCAAGGAGGGACCTCCTGGCATCCACTTAAAAGAAAAAAAAACCCAAAAAACTCTCAAGTCCGTATTGCTGAGTATCTACTGGTTGTGAACATTTCCAAAAACTTCAGGTCGATTGAATTGGGCACCAAATTTTATCACAGGGCAGCATTTGCTGTGGCTATGACTTGGGCATTGGAGCTGCTGCATGTATAGTGACTTGAGTGTGCGTGTTTGTGTGTGAGACGTCAAAGGTTTATTTTCAGACCTATAAGCTGATTGAGATTTTCTTGTTCTTTGTTTACTTTGAGAAGTAGTTTAATCTAATTTTTATATATTCTAAGAAAATGTCAATTTTAGCTCCAGTTCAAATACCGTCTAATCACAGCACTCCGATGTAAACTCCAGAGCTGAACTGGAGAAAACTTAATACTTTCCATTTTGTAATATAATAACCAAGTTTAAATCCTGCTGTACTAGGAAACGACCAAGAATGTAAGGGCAATTTAAAGCCTAATGATCACATTCACTGCTGCTGATGGTGATGATGATGCCTGCTGCCTAAAATGACTGTAGCCAAGGAAAGCAAAGCAATTGATTCTGAGCTTCCAAAAATAATTTTTTTTAATGAAAGGAAAGATAACTGTCTCATTCAGGAAATGCCCTCATGCTTTCCCAAAATGTAAATGATAATAATAACAATAATTTTCAGTGGATGTACTTCTATCCTTCCTGGCCTACATCTCAAATCAGGAAAGACAAAGCTTATAGTTCTTCACCTGTGTCAGACTGACTCTGGGTCCTCAATAAATAGTTTTTATTTCTACCTCTTTTGGCCATCAGCTTGCTGCAGGAGGCAGCTTAAGCTTAAGGCTTAAGAGCATGTGTATTGCAAATAGACTGGTTATGAATCAGGACCCTGCCTCTTTAGAATTGTGTAAAGAAACTTGACCTTGTCACTCTTTAGACTATTATTCCATCACCTAAAAAGAGGGATGATAAGAGTGTTTACCTCACAGGGATTGTATTGCATATTAAACAAAATAATATGTGCAAAACAGTGAGCCCAGAGGTTGCCATACATTATATTCTCAAAAATGTTAGTTACTATTAATAAACCATTATAGATTTTAAAACAAAGGGCTGGGGAAGCCATTTCTAAGGATGACTGATTTAGAGGTCTAGGCTGGAGGGAGTTGGTCAAGGAGCTAAGAGATGAGAGAGGATGTGCTGATGACTGTACAGCTTAACATGCAGAGAGTTTACATGATAGTGGTGACAATGTAGCTTCTTAAAAGGAAGAAGAAAAGAGACCTTACATTGATTAATTGATTTCTAGGAGCAAGAACTGTGCTGTGTGCTACATATTTATTAATTCATATGTCCAGATTTGAAATTTTGAGAATTAACCAGAAAGCAATAGCTAGGAAAGATGGAATAAAACGTTTTATTTTACAGGAGGTCATAGGTAATATAGGTATCAGAAATATCAGTCTTAGAGTTTCTAACATTTACTTGCTCTAAAAGCATGAGCAGGTCAATTTACCTCCATGTGCCTCCGTTTTTACATCTATAAAATGTGTATAATACTGCTTTAGAGACAATGACCAGAACATTTGCATAATATTAGAATTTATAATATAATTTTTGGGCATTATAACATAGGATTTTATCCTCAGATTTTTCTGTGTTTTTTTTTTACCCTGATTTCCCTTCTTATGAAACTTGAGATATTTCCATCCACTTACTAATCTCTAAAATTGCTATAACCTATCCGTACTGGTATTTACACTTGTTTTTTGTGTCTTTTATACAAAAACTTACTCATTTTACTTTCCTGTCGAGTCACTCTTCCACTCTGTTGCAAGAGTTTTTGTTATCCTTCAAGACGCATCAAAATATTCTCTCCAAGGCCTTCCTCATCCTGTCACCTAGTCTCCCACATTTGGACATTCACTCTTCTGTGGTCACAGAGCAATTTTCATCTACCTCTTCATACTTGTATCAAATTATAATTGTCTGCATGCCTATCTGTTTCTCCTGGTACAAGCTTTTAGAAACAAAGGCTTATTCATTTTTGTATACATAGCACCTAACATGGCTTCTGGCAAAGAGATGACATTCAGTAATTCTTGTTAAGTATGATAATATTAGTCCATTGATATTAGTATTATTGATATTAGAGGGACTCTCCCATTTCAGTTTTGGACACATTACTCTTAGGGAGACTATCAGGAATCAAAGAAGGAATTTCTATTATGTTTCATATAAAACATGAAAAAAAATTCTAGCATACATATTATATACCCCAAAAGAGATGCAGTTTTAATATAATGCATTATATAACCTTTCATAGCATACACTTGCGTGAGTCA
The DNA here is from genome assembly GCA_008086735.1 of Cheirogaleus medius. Taxonomy (NCBI): domain Eukaryota; kingdom Metazoa; phylum Chordata; class Mammalia; order Primates; family Cheirogaleidae; genus Cheirogaleus; species Cheirogaleus medius. Next base: position 3,425,224 of record VBSM01000949.1, read on the forward strand.
TATCAAAATGGATGCTAGATATTTCCAAACTGAAAAAGTTCCTGTGGCTCCTTCCTGCATTCAATGCCTCTCCTCCCACCCTCACCCACACATCTGCCATCAATATACTTGCAGTCATATCCTAAATTCAAATACCTCCTGATCTAGCCCCTCCCTTTTGTTCTAAGCAGCTAGCTATTTATTTTGTCATTTAGCTACAAAGTTCCATTAGAATTTTGATCTCACTATTCTTTCATTATTTCAAGTCTACATTATCCCCCATTATGCCCAAGACTGAGGAGTTACCACACGGTGGGCACGTTGGTATCAAGTGGATGCAGTCAGTTCTTTCAATACTCTCCTGGTAAGGTTGATTAGCCCTGGGCAGCTGACCATATGTTAAAACCCTTGACCAACAGCACTTGGATTTCCTTATGGTCCCATCTCAGTCTATAGCTAAGTAGACATGAAATCAATATGCACTCATGGAAAGCCGGCCCCTGTGAGATACATTCTAAATAATGCAGCATATTGTAACAATTGGATGGTACATAATTCCCTCCAACTAAAACAAAATTGATTTTTGTCCTCTAACTATTATCCCTGTTCTGCAGAGGGATCTATTTTCATTTAAAGTTTCAAACTTTCCAGCCATGCACCATAAACAAACACTAAAAGATTTCATAATATTCTCAAGATTGTCCACTCTCAGCAGCAAAGAAGTGCCACTAAGAATGCCAAAGGCTAAGAAGTAATAAACCATCAAAAGCTCCATTGCAAATGCTCTGAAAAATCTCTTTCCTTCCACAGCTCAGCAGGGTACAGCTCTGCTTACACTTTCAGGCCACGATCCAGAAAGTTGCCTTTGGTCTCATCTGACCCCCTTTTTCCATGTCAGAAAGGGAGAGAAGAAACAGAAAATGGAATGAAAGAACTGAATGGTTTGCTTCTTGTTTCTGCCAACCCAGTGTTTGCTGCAAATTAAAAAAAAAGGAGGAGGACAGAGAACTACATTCTAAGCAAGTGCTTCTTCTTAATATGCATATAGATCTCCTGGTGATCTTGATAAATTGCTGTTTGAGTAGACCTGGAGTGAGGCCTGAAATTCTGCATTTCTAACAAACTCCCAGGTGATGCTGATGCTGCTAGCCCAAGGACCACATTTTGCTCTGAGTAGTGTGTTAGGCAGAATTCTAACTATGCCCTTCTTCCTCCAAGATTCTTGGACCCTGGTTATTTCATTAAAGATCAATCTAGGTACTGCTGGGAAGGAAGTTTGCAGTTGTAATTACAGTCCTAAGTCAGTTTCAATTGACCTTAAGATATGTGGGTTATACAGGTGGGCCTGATCTAATCACATGAGACCTTTAAAAGGCAGAATAGGAAGGAGAAGAGGAGTCAAAGAAATTCAAAATGGTAAGAGGGGTTTGACACACTGTTATTGCTTTGAACATGGAGGGGGCATGTGAGAAGGAATGTGTCAGCCTCAAAGAGAGGAGGGTGGCCCCCCACTGACAGCCAGCAAGGAAATGGGATCCTTCAACCCAACCTACACCTGCGAGGAACCAGATGCTGCCAAAAACCTGAACATTTGGAAGGGAGTCTATCCCTGCAGAAGAGAATGCGGCCTTGCTGACACCTTGATTTCTGCCTGGACAGACTCAGCTCAGCCACACTGTGTCCAGACTTCTGATGTTTTAAATTACTAAATTTGTGGTAATTTGTTATGCAGCAGCAGAAATCTAATATAAGTAGGAAGGTTGTAATTCAACAGAACCAACTAAAATCTTACCATTCATGTGTGAGTAGGAAAGAAGTTTTGATCACTGTTCCTTAATAGCTAAGGATAGAATCATTTTCAAAGTGAAGAACAAAGAATTTACAATGGACAATACACATAGAGTAGTCTCTTTCTCTCAGTGTTTCTGTTATTACTTCTTTGACTTTGAAGAAATCTTTAAACCTCTTTGGGCCTCAGAGTCCTCAATTTAAAAAAATAAACAAAGATTAACATTAATAGTACCTCTTCTAACAAACTGCTAGAAATATGTTAAGAATGACATAAAAAATAAGTGAAAAAATCCTGTAAACTGTATAATGCTAGACATATCTACAAAATCAGATACAGAGCACGTTTATGCCTCATTGAACTTTTCTCTGGTCATAAATAAGTTCTTGAGATGTTAAAATATCATAACTATTGTTCAAAAATCTCATCATTGCAAATGAGAATAGCTGAAAGTGAACATAAACACTTTGAAAATGCATTGTTGGCACCCACTCTTCTTATCAGAGATAGTTATTTAATAGCAGAGCACCAGAAACAAATGTATATCATGTTGTTTTTCAATTATATTGAATTAATTGAAGAAACTAATCCATTTCAACTTTCTTTCTCCTTTACTGTCAAATGTACTTAGGTATCTTGTAAATAATTCAGGTATTATTTGCAAGCAAGATTGTTCTCAGGTGAACAGGTTGGAAATTGCTGAGAAATAGGATATGGGTGTTGTGAGTTAGGAAAGAGCAATTCAGTTATGTACTCAGGGTTAACAGAAGAGATATCTAATATTTAACATCTTTTCCAAGCTTGGTGCCAAATCATTAGTTTATGGCAACCTTTCCTCTGCTTTTAGTGTGTGTTAACTTTCTGCTGTGAGCAGATGCGGCCACACACATTCTGTTTGGCAGAAGGCAGATGCCAGCTCCCAAAATGGGCGCACAGTTCCAAGGGCAACATCTGGATCCCTGGCTTGGCTCTGTTCCTGTCTGTGCTTGTGGCTATACAATGCCCCCTGGAGACATTTTATGATTAGTCTGCGACAGAATTGGCATGAGTGTCTTGTCTCCTTGGCAACCATTTTCCCTTTGATTCTTATACATCTGCTCAGTTATATACAGTATTTGGGAAACTGCTCCCCATCTTATTTCCAATCACAAAGCAGATGACAGAGGACTTTTGTTGAATAGAATATCATTTTCCCTGGTGTCTAAAGCTATTGTTTTCCAGTGCGCTCACAACTGCATCGAACTGCAGCCTATGTCCTCTCTGCCAGGCTACTAAGTTAAAGACAAAGTGTTAGACTCTAATGAATACTCAGTGGCACATCTTGAACCTGTAAGGATTTTTCAGAAGCCAAGAGGGATCTGGGTGGTTGGAGCAGACTGCCCAGGCTTTTTTCCTGGATAAGAAGGACCTAGTTGGTGAATATGTTATTCGTCATTTAAAAAAATATTATTAATGCTATTTTTGATTGACAAATCATAATTGTATACATTTATGGGGTACAGCATGATGTTTTGATATATATGTACAATGCGGCATGATTAAATCAAGCAAATTTACATATCCATCACTTCACTTACCTGTCATTTTTTAAATAGTGAAACATTTGAAATTTCTCTTAGTTATTTTGAAATCTGTAATACATTGTTGTTGATTATGTTTTAATCACTCTTTTTCTTTCTATTTTTTTTTCTTATTGCCAGGTCCTATGGCAGTAAAAATTCAGACTTCCCTATGGGAAAGAACATTAGGCTATGCCTTTATTTACTCCCACCCAGCAAAAGGCTGTTGTTGACAGGTATCCCTCAGGCTGCTCTTTTTTGTCTGCAGAGAAAAAGGGATGTGATTGAGGCATTTGGCAAAACTGAGTCAGTTATTAGCCATTCCCCAGGTGAGACTGGAGAAGAGATTATGTTAAGAATGAATCCTTCTTCCCAGCACATCCCTGTACATTTCCATTAATAAGGGGTTGAATTATGCACAGAAGGAAAAGAGTTCAAATTTACTAAGAATCTGTTATGACCAGACATTTACAGAAAATAATGAAAATAATTACAGCTACCCTTTAGGATAAGAGTGTGTATATTTCCATTTTACAGATGAGGAAATTGAGGCTCAGAAAAGCCCAATAATTTGAGAGTGAAGTAGGGAAAACATAGCATTTAGCACTTTTATTCTAATAACTTGTATAAGAGGAGCAGTGCAGGCTATACAAAATCAAGACAATTTTCTAACAGGGTGGCTATGGAGGGAATTGCCAAAAAAGATAACCTTCAAGAATTAGCTTAACATCACTCCTTTTTAGGGAGAGTTGGAGTTATCAGGATGGAATTAAAGATGCTTTCCAACAGAGGAAATATCTCATGCTATGGCCTAGAGGCAAGAATAAAAGGTCAGAATGTGCACAGGAGCTGTTACAAAAAGTTCACTCACCTCTACTAATTCATAGAAACACATTTCAAATATGACCTCCTGTTGGAAGCCTCCATAAATGCTGGTCCTAACATTCTCTCCACTACTGCCACCTGCAAAAAGGAAAAAAACAAGTAACAATTATTAGGCAAACAGATAGTTAGGAACCTAAAATCCAAAAGACAGTTCATTTTAGGGATGATGTCAGCGCGAGAATGGAGTCTGCAACCTGAGTGCATCATTAGGTCTTTGTATTATCAGACCAGCATGCTTTTATTGCCAATGTTCTGCCAACTGCCATCTTTTGGGTGTCACGGACTCTCTTACATTATAGGATTTCGTACAAGACCTAACCCAATATATCAGTGTTCTGACCATGCCTCCTCATGTCTTCTTCCTTCTGGATATCATCAACATTCTGTCCTGCTTTCTTTTCTGTTGTAAATATGAAAATGATAGCTCTGTAGGCTTTTTCATATCACAATCTTGAATGGATCCAGATTAATCATCCCTCACAACTGACTGGAATATAAAAAATTGAGAGATGAATAAGTGAACAATGGATAAAGATATGATTTCAAATTCTAAAGAGTGCCTACTATAGCTATAGAAAGGTCCAAGAGCTAGCTAATAACTGGAAGTTCCTGTTTGCCTATTAACTGTTTGATCTTTGGTTATTCAACCATATGGTCTGAGTAACTTTCAATTTCTTCATCTCTGAAAAGGGTATTCGTGAGAGCATCTACTTCATCAGATTGCTGTGAGAACTCAGATAACTTATGGATAATGCCTGGGCAGAGCCTAACTAATAGTAAAATAGCAATTATAAGCATTGAGGCTGGTTACATGACTTTGAGACAGAAAGTAAAATGAAAGATCATTGGAAAGTAATCTTGAGATCCATGGTTAAAAGCAAGAATACGGCTGAGCAGAGTGAGAAGTTGGACTGAGAAGCAGTCACAGCAAGGATTCTGCCTATACCTCAGAGAGCTCTGAAGCTGAAAAGGCCCTTCTGAATTGTCCTGAATTAGGGTGAAGGTCTGTCCTTTGTGTGAGGCAGCTCTCTTGAGCAGAAAGCAATTCCCCTAGGGTAGGAAGTCTTTCAGTCATGCAGGCAGATCTGGAAGGCACAGAAGAGTATTACTAAAGCATTTGATAATTATTGTGTGTTAGTATGGCTTTTGTGGTTCTTTTGGTTGTGTTTTTGTTGTTGTTTTTGTGGTTCATCTTGAATTATTTTCTTTAATTTTTCAGTTCCTTACATAAAAACTATCATCTGTGGAATCCCGGGCAGCAGTCCAAATAGAGGGCCATCTGCCATAAGTCTAAGTATATAAAAGGTATAAAGCAAGCTACTAGACAATTAAATATATATATGTGCTATATGTTGTGAAGCATATACCTTTATAAATACCTGGGAGGCTAGGTAGGAATTTAGGACTTAGAGATCCCTTGGAAATCTGTATTGACACATGATGGGGTGGGAATAGCCAGACTCTAGTCTCTAGGCCATTATCTGCTTCCTTTCCCATCCTAATTCTGCTTCACCCTACACTAAAAGGAGCTTACATGGATGTATATAGAACCTCAACCTGCATTTCCAAGCACTGCCCATGACTCCCACAGAGAGCTGCCACTTTGCTGTCCCTCAGGTAAACAATGACTGATGACACAGTCCATCCTCAGAAAGGCAGACTTGGGCAAGAGACTTGCAGGGGATCTCAAATCAAGCATGGGACCTTTAGGGAAAGGCATTATGCGAGTTCAGTTACCTGGAGCAAAGTCCAGGAAGTGGGGACTTTCAGGTGGACTTGTCCCCTTATTCTGTTGGGAGAAGAATAGCTGGAGGAAGACCACAGTGGGAGCCCTCTAAAACAGAGGTAGGATGACCTAAGTTTCTGGATAGCTCAGGACTAAAGGATTCCCTGGATGCAGGAATTTCAGTGCTAAAACCAGGAGAGTCCTAGCCAAACTGCAACAAGTTGATCACTCTCACAGAACCCAAGGCAGGATCCCTCTTGCTCAGGTCTAAGGGCAGTACTACCCTGTGAAATGATAAGAAATATAAATATATATTTGGCCTGTGCCCCCATTTTCTGGCACATAGCTCTTAAAACCATTGGAATATCCGAAGTGATGTGTCTTTTTGTATACTAATGAGATGGCTCCTAACTGGGGACTCCTGGATAGTACCAGGAAGAAAGCTGGTTACCAGGGGAACCAACCATGTAATTAGAGGGTTAGAACTTCAGCCCCACCTCTGACCTCCACGGAGGGCATAGGGTTTCATTTGTGAGTTAATCACAAATGCCCAATGAATTTAATCAATCCTGCCTGTGTAATCAAGCCTCCATAAATATCCAAAAGGATGGGGTTCAGAGGGCTGTCTGGGTGGTGAACACATGAAGGTGCTGGGAGGGTGGCATGGCTGGAAAGGGCAGAGAAACTCTGCACCACTTTCCCCATACCTTGCCCTATGCACCTCTTCTATCTGGATATTCCTGTTTGTATCTGTATCTTTTTATAATAAACTGTAATCTAGCAAGTAAACCATTTTTATGAGTTCTGTGAGCCACTTTAGCAAATGATTGAACCTCAGTAGAGTTCATGGTGGGTACATTCAATTTATAGTGGGAAGCACAGGTGACAAATGGACTTGTAATCGACATCTGAAGTTGGGACAGTTTTGTGGGATTGAACCCTTAACCTGTGTGATCTGACACTATCTCCAGATAGGACACCCAGTTGGTGTCTGCAGAGAATTTGAGAATTTCTTAGTATGGTAAACACCTATATATGTGGTGTCAGAAGTGAAGTATTGAGAGTGGTGTGAGTATAGAAGGAAAACAGTTTATTTTTCCCTATTCATAACCTTAACATTCCTATTCCTTCTGCCTTAGGATATATTCACATGCTGTTCTTTTTCTGTAAAACTGGAGCCTCCTTCTGCCTTTTCTATATATCTAGTTAACTCCTTAACACTCTTCAGATCTCAGCCCAATTGTATCTTCTTCAGGGAAGACTTGCCAGATATCCTTAATAGGGTGATTTGATCTTGTCTGATTCTTCTACAGCAATATGTGCCACCACATCCATAGCTCTCATCACAGTGGCAAATTGACATGTATTCCCCATAGTAGATAATCATTTGTTTGTCCTTAACATCCCAAGCATCTTGCCACACATGCTACTTTATTAGGCACAGTTGCTCATTCTCAAGTGCTCATCAGCAAACAGATTCTCTTTATTTTAGGGCAGAGTCTTATGATATAAAATGGGCTATACTAGAAAGAGCAGTAATTTCTCTGGAGACTTTGACTGGATTGCTTATTAAATACATGGATAGAGAAAAAGACTTTCAGAGAAGTTCTCCTTTCACTGTGTGACTGAGTAGAGTTCGAACAAATTCCTAGGGTACAATGCATCTCTTTTGGACCTGTGGCAAATCCATCTTAAGCATGTGTGGTATCAACACCAATTCATTGATTAATTAATTAACAAACATGGATTGATCCTGTATAGCACCTGACTCTCCAAATAAATACTGTCATTTAAGTTAGCAGTTGCAGCTGTAATAAGAGTGAAACAAGGTAATGAGGCAACCTCCTCTGCCCTCTATCTGGGATAATGAGTTCCGGGAAGGCATCTTCAAGGAGCTAACATTGGATCTGACAGCTGGAGAGATAGAAGAAATGAACTATTTGAGTGTCAGAGAGAATGGTACCTCAATCAGAAGACACTGCAATAGTAAAGGCTATGAGGCAGGAATGATTTTGCAGGTGAAGGAACACTGCAGCTGGAATCCATGCACAGGGAGACGAGCAAGGGTAGAGGTTGATGGAGAGCCAAGTGAAGCCTGCAATGTGCAACTCCTCTATCGCCATGGTGAGGAGTTGGTGAGTAAGTGGGTGAGTGCCTCTACCTCCACCACATCTGCAGATTTAGTATGTAGGATCTTACTAAGGAACATCTGGGACTTGACATTGACATGTTTACAGGATGGGAGAGGGCACCCAACCCAAGTGCCAAAGTAAGGACATCAGGTGAGAGAGAGGACTGTGAGGTTAGGACTGCCATAAAATGAGAAGAAAAGAACCAGGAAATAGAAAATGCTCAATAAATGCTAATTCTTACTATTAAAAAGCCAAGCAATCTGCTAAACTCTTTTAAAATAATAAGGACCACAACTATTTTTCTTATATGTATAATGGGGATAATAGTATAATACTTTCTCTCTACTAGAGTAGTTAGGTTACACATATTAGATAGCCAGGCATATATAATTAGTAAATGTCTGAGGCAGGATAGATAACCAAGTGTTCTGAGTCGGGAGCCTTCAGGTTCATAATCCACTACACCATACAACCAAGTCTTTATGATGAATGGAACGAGTGGTGGGAAGGAATGTTGGCACCAGCTAGCAGATACCTGCAGCACTTCTTTTATGAGTAAGTATATTTTAAAACATAATGGGGATGCTTCTTGACTTATGATGGGGCCATATCCAGATAAACCCATCATTAAGTTGAAAATGCATTGAAAACACCTAACCTGCCAAATGTCATGGCTTAGTTTATCCTACCTTAAACATGCTCAGAACACTTACATTAACCTACAGCTATGAAAGCACAAAGCCTATTTTATAATAAAGTGTTGAATGTCTTTATTAGTCATTGTAATTTATTGAATACTATACTGAAAGTGAAAAGCAGTATGGTCATATGGGCACTTGAAATACGGTTTCTACTGAATGTATACAGCTTTCATATCATCATAGTCAAAAAATAGTAAGTTAAACTGTTGTTAAGTCAGGACTGTTTGTATTAACTAATTTTATCATAAAATATTTCCTTAAAAATATAAAATAATCCCCATTTAAAGGAAATTATTAAAGGGAAATTTATATTAAATCCCAACACTTACAAATAAACCCTGTGAATATTTTGATGTATTATGGTTCATCATCTTTCTGTGAGATATATATATATATGTATATATACACTTAAGTTTACCATACTCTTCTACTTACTTACATACTCCTATGGCATTAAATATGCTTTGAAAATATTATTTTATTGTTTGCCTAATACTTTACCATCAATGCTATAATTTCTTTTACCCATCCCTTTCATAATCATTTAAATTTTAATTTGTTATTACTTCAACAAGTGTTGCAATGTATTCATTCATATGGCTATTGCCACATAAATTGTTGGAAATACAGTCAAACTTATATTTATTTTTCCTAGTTTGATAGAATTGAAATGTATATAGGTATTTATATGCACCATACAAATAATATATAATATACCCACTTATTTTTTCTTACTTTTCTCTCCTACACTATTTACCACCCATGCCTAGATCAGCATCTGGCTTATAATAAGAACTTAATAATTATTTGTTGAATAGAGTTTGAATGCAATTCCTGGTCAAAGGATATGAGCAAGTTTCAGAGAAAATATCTTTCAAGGGATGAGAATAGTGCAAACATTAGGACTTTTGCAAGATAGAAACTAGTCCAGCTTTAGCCTTTATGCTTCTGCCAGAAGGGAGGCCATGTGTACGTGCACTGTAAAACAGAAGACATCCCTAATTGCCCTGTGTTCAGACAGTCCTGGGGTGCTCTCATTTCCTGATATTCACCAGAACACCAATCTTCACTTAACACAGTTAATGATATAATTTTTATTTTTAAAAGGGAGTGCTGATGTTGCTACCAGCTTCAGAAGATGTTTCAAATCTGGTTGTGGAGTCATTCTCTTTCCAATTAAGCAGTGGGGGGATTCAATTACAAGCTGTGGGAAGCGAAGAGTTTGTGTCAATAAACCAGCAGTGGTATTAAGGGTGGTTGTCTGGTTTGCAAACATTAACAGCTTGAATCCTAAAGGCGTATGCTTTTGAAATTATCTAACTATTGCTTCTCATGTAGACAGGATTAAGAATACCTGAATCCCAGCCTGAGGTTTCCTTTGGAAGCATTTTCTCTCCTTGAACTCTCAGGGAATTTGGGCATTAAAGTAGCATATTAAAGGGCTCATAGGGAGCTTATTAACGAGGTTAAAGCCATTAAAAAATGTGTCAGAAAACTATCCAGAAAGAAGGCAAAATAATTTGTTGCAGAGTCTGGTTAGGGAGGAAAAGGGGAAGATTCATTTAAAATCATAATTTTTTTAGAAATGATAGGGCTTTTGAAAAAAAATACACACACACACACACACAAATACACACACATAGGTACTACACAAAACAAGAAACTAAGATCTCAAAAGGTGAAGGCAATACCCAAGAACTGTCAGCTAACTAGCAGGTATAAAGTGCCTACTATATCTAAGATGCTTTTGCTAAGAGTCAGATATACAAATGGAATAAGCCTTAATATCTTTCTTTAAGAAATGTATAACCTATCAAGATCTATTTTTTCTTTAGTTTTATTGCCTAAATCATGCTGATCCCTTTGCCAAATAAGTTAATCTTCCAAATACTTCTGTACTCTGCCTTGTCATTTTCTCCATTGCGTTCTTTCATTATTTTTTTCCTACTTTGCAATACAACAATTTAAAATTGCTTTGTTATAGTTGGCTTTGAAAGAAATTTTTGCTAATAGGATTGGTCCATAGTATTTAGCCTTCATGTAATCCCCTTTGGAAAGAAAATTTCTCTCTTAGGTTGGAACAGTTAATTTCCAACCTGTATTTTTTTTTTCCAAAACAAGGGCTATTTCCATTTACTTCCCCATGCAGCTGAGAGTAATTCCAGCTTCTCACAATTTACTACCCACTATTCTCTTGGGGCAATGAATAATTCACCTGAGTGGTGTCTTTGGGAAAGGGAACCAAACATATCCATCTCACCTTTTCTCTTCTTCTCTGCTCATATTTGGGGTAAACTGGGCACACAGTCAGATCATACTGCTGTGGTCTGGCTTTAAGTTTCAGTTCAGGAGTGAAATAGTAGCATGCCCATTTGCTCAAAGATTAAAAACCACATTTTCTAATTTGCTTTTTTGGAAGCAAAGTTTAGGTTTTGACTTCTAACTCTCTAACTACTAGTCTCTCTCAATTGGGTCCAGACTTTTGGAGGGAGAGAAAGAGGACTTTATTTGATGTGGTGGGGTCCCGAACCACAATACATCTGTTGGGCTGGAGAGCAATGGTTTAAGAAGCTAGGTTTTACTACTGAATATAACTGATTTTCAAGGCAGAGACAATCTGCACTAAATGGTCCCTGGAGACAGTACTTTCCTAGTTAGTAAGGCACGAGATAGAAGAAACAAGTTGCCGAGTTGACTCTTGCTCTTTTTTTTCCCCCCAAAGATGTAGGATTAATAGGAGAAAGGAAGGGATGGGACAATATGCAAAGTAAATTAAATCAAGGCTTCACAACTTTAATCCCATAAGCTAATAGAGAATTTAAGTTGTTCTGGGGTGCTTTAGATAACCAAGTATGGAAGGGGAGAATTTTACTTTTATATTTGTCTCCTCCTCCTCCTCCTCCTCTTTCTCCTCCTCCTCCTCCTCCTCCTCCTCTTCTTCCTCCTCCTCCTCCTCCTCCTCTTCCTTCTCCTCTTCCTCCTCCTCCTTCTTTCTGGATCTTTTATAATTTGGAAGTAGGAGTGCAGGAGGGGATGGTCTTTATGTATTAAAAAGCTATCTATGTAATTTTCCCCCCAAATATCTGTCTTACAGATCAGGAGAAAACTCATCCTTAAAATAAATGGTCACTTTTCCAGGATGGAACTGGGAACTTCATGTGAGTGGGTGTGTATGTATGTGAGTAGGTATGCATGTTTTTATATGTGTGTGTGTATGTGTGTATGTGTATACAAGCAAAAGCACCTGCAGGTTCAGACAGGAGAGGAAAAGGGGAAGCAAGAAACAGAATAGAAAAAGACTGAGAAAATTGTCCTTCCACCCTCTTCTTTCACATAAAGTCTGTTATCTGAAATGAGTTCTATAAGGCAGGGGTCCCCGACCTTTTTGGCACCAGGACTGGTTTCATGGAAGACAATTTTTCCATGGGTAGGGGTGGCTCTGCAGCCCGGTCCCTAACAGGCCATGGACTGGTACTGGTCCATAGCACAGATGGTTGGGGACCAAAGCTCTACATAACAGTTTAGTCAACTATTATTGTCAAAAAGCTCTTAAACACAAAGTACCATACTTCTGGCCCAGGCCTAAGCTTAGGCAGAATAGAAGGCAGGTTTAACGTGAGCAGTTCTGAGAGCATGACAGGTAGCAAATGTTGAGGATTCACAGACCAAAAGCCCATTAAATATCACAGAGCCATTCTTCTCTAAGCCGTTCAGTTTGCCTCTTACATAAGGAAATAAGTTTAATAGCTTATTCAGGAAATAATTGGATTTTAAAAACCCTAAAATTAATTATAATATAAAATTATTGCATTTTTCCTTAAACTAAATAGAGTAGTAAAATTTTGAGTGTCTTAACTAAAGCCATCTTTTTTTCCATATAAACTTCCATTTCAAAGAAGTTCAGATTTTAATAGTTCTTAAAAGTCTCTGTTTTAAGAAACCCTAAACTTTACTATTATAGTGAAAATTGGATTATAAAATCAATCTAATATAAATTGAATCATTAATTAAGTCGATTTTAAAAGAAATAATTCAATTTCATTAAGGAATTGTTATACTGATATTACAAAGTGAATGGATTTCTGTAATTAAAAAGCATTGAATTCCATATGACCATTTATCTTTTTCTGTCTTTTACCATTTTGGTGAATTTCTAAAACAGAATTTAATTAAATGCTGAAACAAAGACATAACTCAAAATTAAAATTCTATAGAAGAGCTCACTAGCAAGTCATCAAAGAAGCTTTCCCTTCAATATTTTAAACAAAGAATTTTACATTTTTAGCAAAGTGAAAGATATATAAAATTATTAGAATATATATAATAGAATCACAGCTACTAAAGCATCATTCATTATCTATGTTATCTCCCACCAAGTAAAGAACCTTTTTCTAAATGTCTCAAATGAACATTTATTAGGTGAGTGACATTTTCCTGGAGTTTAGACCCAGATTCAAACTATGTTTTCTAGCATTAGATTTGGTATTATGCAGATCTTACTGAAAGTAAACCAGTCATTTGGAAGATCATAATTGAGGAAAGAGTTTATAAGGTCAGAGAGACTTCAGCTTGCCTTTTACCAGTGGTGTTGAACTTTGTCAAACTGTTAACAGAGGCTCAATTTCTTCACCTGTAAAAGGAGAAACATCTCTTACATGGAGTTGTTACGAGTATTAAATATAATATCACTTGTCAACTGTCCATTGCAAGACCTGGAGCAGGGACATGATCAGTGAATATCTATTCTTTTCCCTTTTTACCTTATAAGGTTGTAGAATTGTAGCAGAAAAGGAAACAATTTGACCTCTGCTAGATGTTATATGCTAGTGGGAGAGACTTTTTTCTATCTTTGCTTCAAAATTGTGCACTGCAATTTCTATTATGTAGTTTAAGTGGACATCTTTTGGATAAAATAAGCCTGTGATGAAATGGCTTTGACAGATTTATAAACTATAAAAAATGTACACATATATGTATGTGGGTTAATACTGTTATGATCCTACTATTATACAAATAAGTTTTACCTTTTTCCGTTTGCTATTTTCTCAATTTCCTTTTGTCTTCATGGATATATTCATTTGAATGACTTTCATCAGTAATTTCATCCACAGACTTGCATCTTTAAAGAGGCTTTGACTGGGCCTCCTGTTTTTGCATCTCTCTAATAATTTGGACCACAGCAGCTAATTGCAGTGTCTAATTGTATCCTCAATTGGCTGATTGCACCCACAATTAACTAAATATAAGCACCAAGCATCTTGGTACTTTCAATTTTATGCCTGAAAGGGAGCCTGTGTGAGAGAGGGTAGTTGGCAGTTGGCGATCTTCAGAAAAACAACTTCTCAGACTTGGAATTGTAGGTCTAATTGTAAAACATTCAAATATTTTCTTGTTGGCACAGTCCATAAACCTGGTAACAATTTTAGCTATACTTTGAAGGATGTAAAATCCGGATGAGTTGCAGATAGGCCACACTTTAAGAAAAATGTCAGTAGAGGCATGAGCTCACATCTCATCAGATCTCTCCTTTTAATATGCTTGAGCAGCTCATGGAATAACTGTCCTGACCAGTATGTGTGCAATCATGGTGGACTGGGACAGGAGAACTGTATTTTAATCCCACAGTGGGTTTGATTGCCCTTCTTCAGCAATATGAAAGTCTTCTTTTAGGAGTTAGTTGGAACAGTGAATTTGAAATGCAGGCATTCCTACAAAGCAGGTGTCTTAAAAACAGACTTGGAACCAACTTAAATCCCACTCTGGAAATCAGGTTGGAAATACCATAGGGATGGAAGCCTGTCACAGCCTGGGTTTGGACTTCCAAATTAGCTCACATCTTAGACAGAGATGCCAAAGATAATACTGGTTGATCCACCCCTTAAGGGAGAAATGAAAACTCAGAGTTTTGCAAGGTTGTTCAGCAATCACTAGAATGTTGTTTTGAAAGCAAATCAAGAGGCCTCTTATCTCTAGATTAGCAACAAAAGTTTCTCATACAAGTGTGTAGAAATAAACAGATTGGATAGCCAGAGAAAAATAAGGAAGAGAGATGCTGGAGGGAAATTTCCAGCCTGTTTTCACCTCATAATTTTAGTCTAAGCAACCCCTAATCCTCACCCACTATTTCCAGTATAGTCGTTACTCAATGGTTTCAGCAGTAGCTTTCACTGTCTCCTATGATGTGAAAATCCTAACTTGGAAGTGAACTAATTCTGGGCTAGGGGCAAGTCTGTGACTTCTAATTGCCAATACAGATTAGTGTTTCCACAGTATAAGCCATGATTCAAATATTCTTTAATGTTAGCTGGACAAACATCCTAAAATTTATCCAGCTTCAGAAACCATATACTTGATATGTGTTATTATATATCAGCTATTTATTCTTCTAGTACATTAGTCCCCTCACCACCACCTGTTATAGACCAGCCTTTTAATATATTTCCTCTCAATTCTTCTTTATACATGAGATGAGGTAAAAAGAATATTTTCTTATCAGCTGAGGGATAATAGACTTTGGTAAAATAAAATAGCTTGATGAGTGTGTTCAGGGTTGATGGGCAGGTTAGACTTACAGAAAAATTTGAACATGAAAAATGCAAAAGAGGTAAAAAAGTAAATTTGTTGTTCTAGAGTGTGGGTGTTGGAAGTAAAGGGAACAAAGTGAAAGAAAAAATAAAGGAGGAGGTTACCAGGGGATTAAGGAAGCATAACCATTCATTGGAGGGATTTTAGCAAGGTTGTTCTAAAACAGGCATGTCTAAAATGAGATTTTAATTTAGTTTGGGTATGCAAAGCACGGTGTTACCTCAGTAAGAGCTACTCTATTCATGGGAAAATATATGAGTGAATAGTGTGTTGAGACTAGAGAAAGAGCTGGGCTGTGTGTCTGGTTCTACATATAATATTCAGAAGAAAGGAATCAGAAACAGAAGTGTCCATAGAAAAATAAGTTCCTGGGTACTTACTTAAATGTATGGGAGGCCTGACACATTTCCAATTCATGGACATGCGTGTTGCAGATAACCTTACATAAAAATCAAGGAGCCATGGAGTTCCCAGCTAACATCTGAGTTCCACTTTGCCGAGGACTAATTCTGGTTCCACTAAGTATACAGAAATGTTTATGAAAATAAGGCATTCCCATAAGATGCCCCATCCTAGTAAGGAAGACTGTTAAGGTCAAAACAATGTGATTCATGCAACGTCAGGAATGTGCACAACTTGCCATGGTGATGAAAAGAAAGCCCAAACTTGAGACTAGTTTCTGGGATATTCAAAGTCTCCTTGACATCAGCCAGTTCTGCAGCATGAGTTCAGAGGACAAAGCCTGCTCTAGCATATGAGCCGTAACTTCTGGGAGATATTATGCCAGACATAGATATATTAGGGTGACAGGGGACTATAAAAAATTCAGCAGTTTCCTAGCCTATCTGGGATCTCTTTGAATAGTTGTCTTTTGATGCCAATCTCTTATCCTGTTGGATCTTCATATTGGAACTTTTCTAGGTAGGCTCTGAGAAATCTGAAGTAAAAAGCCTGTTATTTTTGAGATTGTAGAGTTTTAAAGAGTTTAGAAAGTTCAAAGGAGGTTTTCATGGCAATTTACTATTCTGAGCACTTTATCAGAAATGTGTGGGGATCGCAAATCCATCACTAAAAGAACAGCCAAAATGGTCCTTCTTTACTTTTCTGAGAAGTAACCCTAACATGGCAAGTGATTTTCTTTTTCCATCTAGGGGAGAAAATATTCTGCCTTTACCAGTAAGCATGAGGCTGTCATTTATTTTTTGGTGTAATTTAAAGCCCTTTAAATGCTTATCTTTAATTTTAATAATTTTGAAGGTGTTCACTTGTACATTAAAATTCAGGAAGCTGGCATAGCCCTCGGCTTACCCTCAGGGCAAAACTGTGTGCAAGACTGGCTTCTATGAGATAATTTGTTTCCTAATTGGCATCCGTTTGCTGAAATACAATTAAAGTTATTGCTCTAATATTAACATCAACATCTTGATTGCTCTATAAAATATGAATATTTATAAATTTTTTCTTCCATGACAGATATCTCTTAGGCACTTTATTTATTTATTTATTTTTTGGTGTTGTCAGTTTCATATTTATTAAGAAGTTTTATGAGGAGGATACAGGAGGGTAGCCCACTGAAGTTTAAAACACTACAGGGTTAGACCAGTTAGCCACTGAAGAGCTGTGCAGGATATCGTTGCTAAGAAAATGTGTTTGGATTTTAAGGCCCAATTGACTTAAAACCTTTGAATAGAATCATCTACTCTACTTACTTTGTACCATTGTTATGAAGATCATGTGAGCTAGATGATTTTGGTGTCCCATATTGAAAAAAAAAAATAGTATGCTGTATTTACACAGCCCTTCAAGATTTATAGTAGGCTTTGCACCAATCTCAAGTGTAAGACATGATATTTCACGACTGTAAGTTCTTACAAGCACCTGGCAAGTTGGTTTCTTTGTTTGTTTTGAGAATGAACTGAAATTTTCATGGTTGCAAGAATATAAGAATGTGAGAATATAATTCTATAACTGTGTACTGAGAATGAAATGATTACTGTTTATGAATTAAAATGCCTACATTTATTCAGCCACCGAATTCTCAATTTGTCTTTCAAATTGGAAAAATAATATAAGGTAGCATTCATGTTCAACATATCAAATCATAAGAAAGGGTATGTATTGAAAAATAAAACCACCCTTTCACGTTTGAATACTCAGTTTGCCTCTCCAGAGGCAACTGTGATTAGGACTTCCTTTGTTCTTCTCCTTCCTTTTTCCTTCTCCATCTTTCCTGAATAATTATCTAAAATTACCAGGTAGGCCAAGCAAGACAGGAATTTTAATGAGTTAGGAAGTTCTACAAAGATTCAGTGCATTTGTTACACCCAGAATAAAATGAAGAAGGGATCTGTGCAAGGAGCAGGGAGGATATTTGATGTGGGTATATGACTCCCAGAGTGAGAATAGTAGGGTATATACATCCTGGGGGTGGGGGTGGGGTGGTGAGTGCAGGGAGAGTGTGAGCCAGAATGTGATGAAGGGGGTATCGCATCTACCACCCACATAAGTGAGGGGAGACATGAAGAAATATTGCTTATATGTAGAGTCGGGATCAATAAGTAATATAGTAATTATAACAGGATATTTGTAGGTGTAAATAAATGTATTTCTAGCCCTGTCCACTGAACGACTGTAAGCTATTAATGTAAGACCCAGTAGTGCCCAGATCCTGGTTTCTAAATATTATTTCCACTAAATGGAATCAGGGCTCCTTGGAGAAATGGCTGATTCCAGGGCTGAAGTAGGAAAAAAACTATCAGAAAGCATGACAGAAAATAAAAATGGTGACAGCATATAAAGATAACACAAATGCCAGCTTAAAAGAGATACCATACGCCAAATCTGGATGAATTTCAGCATCATCACATTAAAGAATGAAAGCAATAAATTGAAAGCCATGGAATAAGAATAATTTATAAGATTATAGTGACAAATAAAAATAAATTAATTGAACATTTAATGAGGAATGGGGTAGTTATGTAATCTCATAATACCTCCCCACAAAAAGCACTTATTGTTTATAATGAGAAAACAACTTTATAGTGGAAATGCCTGGAAACACCCCCTTAACCAAGTGATTGAAATTAGCATCACCAGTCCTAGTATATATTGAAATTCAGTGTCACTTGAGAAGATATAATGAGAACACAGCATTATTACTATGATACTGTTGCCAAAGATGCATCACCTAAATCTAACAATGAGGGACTATTAGACAAACCTAAATTGGGGAATAGGCTAAAATGTCACTAGTCTATAATCTCCAAAAGAATCATGATTATCAATGTGCAGAAAAAATTGTTCTAGATCAAGGGAAACGAATGAGGGGATGGCAACTACATGCAATGCAAGACTCTGAATTGAACTTTTTTGCTATAAAAGGTACTTGTTGAGACAACTGGTAAAGCTTGAACATGACACTAGTGAAACTTGAAGTGTCTAAAGATTAAATGATAATCAAATAGCAAAGTTAATGTACTGATTTTTATGGTTCTATCATGTTATGTAGGAGAACGTCTTTGTTGTTAGAAAATAATTATTCAAGAGTTGGGGAAATTTGCTCTCAAATGATTCACGAGAAACTCATTTTACTGTTTTGCAACTTTTCTCTGAGTTTCAAAGTAAAATTTTTTTTTAATTAATTTAATCCACTCATGCATTAATGGGCACTTCAGTTGTTTCCACATCTTTG
>VBSM01000949.1:3444370-3458715 GCA_008086735.1 Cheirogaleus medius
TCCCTGTTCTTGTGCCAATTCCAAGCTGTTTTAATTACTATAGCCTTGTAGTACCTTTTGAAGTATGGTAAATTTTGTTTTTATTGCCTAGAATTGTTTTTGCTATGCAGGGTCTTCTCTGGTTCCAGACGAAGCATAAAATTATTTTTTCTATATCTGTGATAAATGATGATGGTATTTTAATAGGGATTGCATTGACTCTGTAGATCACTTTGGGTAGTATAGACATTTTAACAATGTTGATTCTGCCAACCCACGAGCATGGTATGGTCTTCCACCTGTTTACATTCTCTGCTATTTTCTTCTTCAGCGTTTCTTAGTTCTCTCTATAGAGGTCTTTTACCTACTTAGTTAAATATATTCCTAGGCACTTTATTTTCTTTGTTGCTATTTTGAATGGAATTGAGTCTTTGATTTGGTTCTCACTTTGACTGCTGTTGGCATGTATAAATGCCTCTGATTTGTGTGTATTGATTTGTATCCTGAGACTTTACTGAATTCAAAATAAAAATTAAGAGAAAAAATTCTAGTATTTTTCTAGAAATAACACCTCCACATGAAAATAGTTGTGAGTCTGTAAGTCCATTTTTATATTTCCTCACACAAATGGGAGTATATTCATGCCATTCTTCACTTGAAAGTTTTCTCCTAAGGGTGATCTTGGCAATTGCTATATATTAACGTATGTATCAGGCATTCAAAACTTCTCATTTATTTTTAAATAGGAAATTAACCGTCTGTTTTCTTTGTATCACAATTCTGAATAAAACTCTATGGTCATATTCTGATCTCAGTAGAAAAATTTTACTTTTTATAGTTTACATGTCTTTCTTGGGTTTAGATATATGTTTGTTGCTTATGTATAACTAGACTTAATTTCATTGAATTCATTTTAAATCACCTTTTTCACAGGTAAATTCAATTTGTGTGTATGTACACAGTGTGTGTGTGTGTGTGTGTAAAAGAGGGAGAGAGAGATAAATAGACCAAAATATTACTTTCTTTGACTTTTCAGATCACAAAAGTTCAAAATATCTTTATTTTTATCTCTATTTTAACACACTATTTTAAAAGAAAAATAACACTGGATGATTTAACAACTATAGTACTGATGGCAAGTTACACTCTGGGGGCTATGATTGTTTGCATTCTTTTTTGGCATCATTCCTTAGTGTACAAATAGCTGGTACTTGTTTTGTCAAAATGCTAGGTGTGGCTTGATAAATTCAGAGTACAGAATGACTACATTCAGAAAAACCATGATTCTAGTCAGCATTAGATTAATTATTAGCTCCTCCTTCAGTAATGGGTGCATTCTGGATGTTAGAGTCAGACTTTCATAGGAAAGATATGAGACAGCAGATATTGAAGACTTGGCAGTACCCAGCCCATATCCCTCAGACTCCACTGTTCCAGTGATCTCTGTATACTTCCCATTTGCTGGAATCTGCCAAGCTTTGTTGCTTCTAGTCCTCAGCAGGCCAGAAATCCCAGGAAATTAATGCCATTCCAGAACAAGCATCCACCTGTGACTGCCAGCAATTGATGTATACATAGAATACCCCAGTTCTCTTGCTCATATAAGACATGTTAAGCCTGAGATCTACAGTTTCTCAGTCATCCCTTTTGAAATTAAGCTTCCGTTTCTTACTAGGTTCCTTTGTCTCATTTCTTCAAATCCTGTCTATGTTCCCTGCACTTGTCAAATAAACTACCTGCATTAAAATTCTAGTTTTAAGGTATACTTCTGGAGGATTTCTGGTTAGAGTTTTGGTAGCAGTATCGTTGGTAGCTTGATATGGGTCTTGGAAGAAATATCTCATTTAGGCATTTGAATTAGCTCAACATGCTGTCAGATTGATTGGAAGTATAGGACAATAGAATTCCAGGGCCGCATATGTCAAGGTCTTCTACTGACCACTACAACTATTTGAAATTTGAAATTCTACAACACTCCCACTTCCACGTCTTTAATAACTAGGAACTCAGGACCTCCTGAGGCATAAATTTCTACTTGTTAGAAAACCCTTTTTGTTTGGAGATGGAATAAGATTCTCCAATCTTCCTTCAAGGACACCAAATGATTTCAGTTCCTCTTCTAATCTCACACATTTCGATGTTTGAAGACAAGCATTTTACTTTCTCTCAGACTTTTCCAGACAACACGTTGTCAATTCCTTCAATTTATTCTCATGAAAAACTGTGTGAAGACACTTCTTGATCTTAGTCTCTCCCTGCTAAACATGACAATGAGCCAGTGTTGGTCTGTGCTTCTCAGAGTGTATGTGAGAGATAGTCCCAGGAAGGTACTGGTTGCTTAAGAGGAGAATAGGCTTCTCACCTCTCTTCTGTGCATTGCAAAACTAAAAGTTCAGCAAAAGATAATACAAGCTTTTTATGCCATTATTTTACCAAATCCTCATCTAACCCCATTGACTTTGGTGTTCAAATAGCCACTCAGATGCCAGTTCATGGATATGCCTCCACCACTGAAATCCTATACACAGAGGCAGATGATTCTATTATGGCCAAGAAATTCCATATTACCCCTGGAGAAAAAAAACAATAACATGGAATTTTTATTGTTTAACCAGCTTTGAACACCAATGATTTGTCTAATCCTATTGACCATAGCAAAGACAAGGGAGCAAAGGGGACCATTTAGAAATGTATACTATGGTGGTCAGCTCACCCATGTCAAAGCAGAGTGAGTAGCCAGTGAAATGAAGCCTCACCCACAGCACCAAAGAAGGTTGTAGGATTCCTTTTCTCTTTCTGAGTATCAGGGTAGTGTCATGTGCCTGGGCCCAGGAGTACCCATGGACGGCAATATCATAATGTTTTATTTAAAGTGAAAAAAAAAATCCTTGCAAAAGCCTCAGGATATCAGCAGCACTTTTTAGGCTAGAGATTTGAGACTGACTCTAAGAAATATTGCCAATGAGGATGACATTTGAGTGATGCAAAAGCAGGGAGAGGCAAAGCATTAGACAGGTGAGGAGAGGTTAGTGGGGTAGCACCCATGGGACATGTTCAACTGAGCCTATGTAGTTTAATGAGTTTTTAAGGAGAGGGAAAAAACAGACAGGTGAAGTTTCATATTTTGAGTTTAATTCCCGTAAGAGAAAGAAAGACAGCAAGAGACATGCTTGCACTTGTCTTTAGAATACTTGCATTTTAAAATGTTTCCTAAGGCCATTTGAGTCTTAGAGAAAGGTATCCAAAAGGAAAAAACAAAAACAAGAGCACAAAGGTCGAGTTTGGACTGACTTGTGCTTGATTGTTTTCAACCTATCATCTTTGCCTCCCTTCTCTACTACGTCTCCGTTGCATGTGGAACAATCACTTCTACCATATCATGTTCAGTTCTGGACACAGCATTTGAATGACATTATTGGCAAATGCAGCCAAGCTCAGCAGAGAGGGATGACAATCATGGCACAACTCCACACAATGACTGATGGAAAAAAGTAGAAGGCATCCTGTGCTTTGAATACATGGTTTATACATACCAGTGCAATAGAATATGAAAAAAATAATAATGAATGTGTTGCATTTGTCTGTCTCTCGTGTCCACAGCATTGTTGAGTGTGGGGACCATCTCTATTAAAAAGACTTTACCTTCCTTACATATTATAGGAACTCAGTAAATGTTGATTAAAATGTTCCTTATTTTCACATAAAATGGAAGTCCAGTGAGAGTTACTAAACTACTTATATTGATATTTTGTAAAATCATCCATTATAGCATGGATTTCATTGTTTGAGATTCTTTTTTACTTGTTGGTCTTTTCCACCAGACCATGAATTTCTTTTTTGAAGGTTGTATCATCGCTGAATTGTTAAGATCTTACAGTATTTGACACATTAAAACTCTTCAAAAAAAGCTAAAGAAAATGCATGAATGAATGAAGATTCTCTAAACTTTGATTGCAGTCATCAGATGAATACATTTGATAATTCACTTTCAATTTATCCTTATTAAACTTTTCAGATTTAGGTAGGCTTAGGTGCTTTTAGACCAGCAGATAAAGAGTACTTCGTCTTCTTTTTACTTTTTTTTCTTTTTTTTCCTCTCCATCCTACAAGAAATGACTCCTTGCTACTATGGTTACTACTTTTTTCCAGCAAAGAGGAAGTTTGTATAAGATACATGGCAGACTCACATACCATAACTCAAGAGATTTCTGGGCTCAATAAATCCAAACTGGCCCCTAGATTTTGGGAATTACAAGGTATATAAATGAATGACATCTTTGCTGTACTAATTCATTTCCCCATTGCATTTTTCAGCTGAATCAGTTTCTCTTCTCCTAGCATGCACCTCTCTGAATTATTTTCTTTGAGAATTGAGACCTTACTTTCTCCATGTAATTATATGTGTCAGACTCATCTGCCAGTTACTCCAAAGAATGTTTCATTGATCTCATTGTTAGTAGCTAAAGTAGTCCCCAGAAATATGTGGCATGGCAGCTATGGAACTCTGGAAGAGTTGCTAATTGTATGCTTTATTTTTTTAGTAGCTTTCAATTGCATATTAATTTCAGGGCTGTTAACATTTGTGTTTGCCTGCATTTGTGACAATTATGCTCAGAGATATGCCATTATTACAGTGTTAAATCTAAATCTCATCACTACTACTGTCCTGCATAAATAGAGGAGTTCCTCTTTGACCTGGTGTGCAGTAGTCATTCAATAACCCTAAGACATATTAGTTGGATTTTTTTAGCCCACTCTTCGTGCTTAGTGTCATTTATTATGAAACTACTATGCCCTAGACATGTTTTAGAAAGTTTAGTTTTAGAAAGTTTAAAGGATTTGGTCAAAACTAGACGGCCAGTACGTGGCAGAACCACATATTGTATTTAGATTTGTATAATGCCAAAGCTTGTGTTTATTCTACCAAATTATACTGACTTTGAGCAGATTTTTAATAGTGATGTTTAAACAGGTATTTTATTGTCATGAATTAATGCATTCTTTCACTAATAACAGCTATATTTGACAAATCTTTAGGGAACATGTGAAATACAACACTACATAAGCATATGACAATTTTACATAAAATTGATTTTCAAGTTTCTTTTTGAATTGTATGCACTATTTTAAACCATCCCTGACAAACTCAGAGATGATTCTAGTACTGTATTCAGTTCCTAATACTCTTTATGGTAGTATTTACTTGGATTAGAAAATATGTTTAAAAGGCAAAGGTAGTCCAAATAATCAAATGATCTTTAGACATTTGGCTTCATTATCTGCCACTATCTTAAATCTTTCCATTTATAATGGAAAAAAATAAGTTCTAAAAGTTTGCTTGAAGCTCATACAAGAATTTTTTCTACTCTGACCACATTTCACTAACATTTTGGTAGAGGTGAGTGAGCCACTGAAATATCTAAACTTTAAGTCCATTACTACAATATCACCACTTGTGAATACCAGTCCTGTTGTTTGCAATTTAAACCCAAATGTTTATCACAGCAAAATTCACAAAGGCAAAGATATGCAATCAACTTAAGTGCCCATTACCTGATGAGTGGATAAAGAAGATGTGCTATCTATCTATCTATCTATATATCATGGAGTACTACTCAGCCATAAAAAGGAATGAAATGATGTCTTTTGCAGCAACTTGAATGCAACTGGAGACTATTATCCAAAGTGAAGTATCTCAGGAATGGAAAAACAGATACCACATGTTCTCAGGTATAAGTGGGAGCTAAATGAAACATATATTTGGTCGTAAAGAGCAGTAATGGATATTAGAAACTAAGAAGTGGAGAGCATGGGAGGAGAGTGAAGGGTTAAAAATTCACCTATTGGGTTCAATGTACACTATTCTGGTGACAAGTTCACTGAAAGCCCTGAATTCAGTGTGATACAATTTATCCACATAACAGAAAACACTTGTACCCCCTAAATTTTTTGAAATTAAAAAAGAGATTCTTTTAAAAGTAAAATAAAATTGTAACCAGTGCTTGAAAAACTACAGTGAAATAAACACTCTTTTACAAAGCTATATTTTTATAACTCATTTGGTAAGCAACTTGGCAATATATGCAAGAGTTTAAAATATTTACAAATTTTGATCTAATAGATATACTTCTGTGAATATAAACAAAATTATTCTGAATTCCGAAAGAGTATGGGGAAATGGGAAGCACTTAAGTGCAAAGAAGTTTATTGTACCATGTTTTACTACATTGAAAAATAGGAAAGAAACATGAATGTCTCCAATTGAGAATTTGTTTAGTAGCCTATGGTGCATCTACATGATAAAATATTATGCAATCATTAGAATTATAATTTCGAAGATTTTATAATAACAGAAAATGCTTATGGTGCCATATTAAGTAAATTTGCTTTGCTTTAAGTGCACCTGCATCTATAATCCCTTTATACTAAATCTTCCCTGCCTTTATTCCCGTGAAACAGTTCGCAGGATTCGAACTCATATTTGTAACCCCATGGCTCCCTCTGCAACATGTCTTCATTAAAATCTAACAGCTTCTCATGCTCCTTAGAGAGAAGAGAATCTAAGTAGAGATGTAAAATTGATGCAGGAGGGATGAGGAGCCTGCAGATGAACAATACAACAGTTACAGTCTCAGATGAAATTCTGTATGTTTTTTTTTTCTCGTTTGCTTCCTGAAGATCCTTTAAAATCTTATTTTTCAGTGAGTAATTTTGTCTTTATGGTACAAAAGGTAATTCCCATACCTAATATTGTTTCTAAGCACATGTGAGTATCCCGCTGAGTTATATATGAGTTTTTTTATGAATATGACACAAAATGAAAATTCTATTTCTAGGATTGAAAAAAAATGTAAATTGACTTTCATGCCCAAGTGAGTTGTTTCAGGGATGGAGGGGGATAGATTCAGTGCATCATCTTCTCTATAGTCATGTGTAATTGAGATAACTTTCAGCAATTGTTCTGTGTTTGCAAACTTCATATTCAAAGAGTAAAGTAACAGACATTATTGATTTTAAACAGATCTTAGGTTCCCCTCATCAAAAGTTGTCTGCTCTTGGGTAAAGGCATTAGCAGTCTCCTTAAAAAGATTGCAAACTGCTGAGCACTACAAGTTTTAGTCCTTTTGTTGTCCAAGTTAAATTCCTAGATATCCTGCATTTTGCCTATTATGTAGTGAGAAATTGGCAGCTGGCATTCTAGCTGTCATTATTTATATGTTTTTTTCAGTTTTTAGGCAACTGTTACAAAGCTTCCTAGATGAATAAACAATACTTTGATATGACATGAGGAACTGTTTTCAGTGACCCTAGCTGATCAATAATAACAAGAATGTCATTTCTGCCAAAGCAAACACAGTTGTAAATAGACCACACATTAGTGCTGAAATGTGAGCTTTCTAAAGATTATGGATGAAGTTCCACAGAGAAAAGTTGGTAAAAAGAAAATGCAGACATTTGGTAATATTAACGATGGTTTGTTTGCATCATAAGTATTAATATAAACAGCAAAGTGCTAAGTGTTATATAAAGACATTTCTATATATAAAACCACCCAATTCATCCATCTTTATATCTCATTTGTAATATTAGGCTTCAAATGTTGATTACTTAAGCAAAGGGCATTTAGCTAAAGGTGGTGTTATTGATCAAACTTAGGTCATATGACTACAAAACCTTCTATGTCCTTACACAGCAGTAATGCACCCTTAGGAAACACATGTGTACACATGCATGTGGTTGCACATATGCACACAATGTATCTTTAATTAACAATATCAATTAAGCTTGCCTTACCACTTGTATTTTCTTTAACTAAAGTATAGCATTATGATTTCTGCTATATCTGCAAAGCTTATTACTGTGTCAGGCTTATAATCAACGTACAATTCAATCTTTTATATGGGAGAGTAAGTGATTGTATATGTGATCATATCATATATTTATAGGGAGAATACATTAAATGCTCTTTAGGCATATATTGGGTAAATGCTTTATATTTTTATCAATTCAAATAATTCTCATATGTAGAATAAATACACCTTTACCTAAACAATCAATAATAAATGGTGAGTTATTCATTTTGATATCCTTGTACTTAACGGAGGGTTTGGAAAGTAAAGCTGGAAAGTGTAATTAATATCCTATGCAGAAATAAGACACCCTAGCTTCCTGATGGCTCTGCTCCTCAGCAAGGGTATGCTGGCGGAGATGCTAGGACACCAATTGTTCTAGGTTGCTTATTATTACCCTGCTGTGCAGAAACCATAAATGTAGTTTGTGTGAGGGAATTCTAATTACAGGCTAATTTTTGTAAGTGCTTTTAATGGTTGCCTTCTGAGGTCATTGGTCATGATTTGTAATATTATTCATCCTTTCAGAAAGGAAAATATAGCATTTATAGGAAAGAACGCAAACCTCGGTGTAAGAATAATAACAATGTGTTTTAGCTAATGATACAGATAAGAAGTATTCCAGTTGGCAATATGATGGTAATTAAAACTTTCTGGTGATTCTGATGATAATACACTGTTTACTATCTCAATTAAGTGCATGATGTGCCGCAATTTAGAACTGTAAAAGTGTTAGTGTTAGAAAACACTGGATGATATTTAGCTAGCCTCCTTATTTTAAGGATGGTCATGGAAGTGTCTTGAATTCTTCCAGCATAGATGATCCTTTGATGACATCAGGAGACATGATTTTACAATTTGAATGAAGGATTCTGTATAGGAATCTAGACACATAGCTTCTCTACGAATATTCAATTTAAATGACACGACTCAATAAAAAAACTTGTTCCTAAGGGAAATCTTGAACCTCTGGCCCCAGACAAATTGAAACATTATCTACTTTTCTGTGTTCCTCACCAACTGGCCGCACAACTATTTTTGTTTTTGTTTTACGTTTGAACCACATAATTCCTTGAGGATAAATGTATACTAACATTAGTATTAGTATTACTGTTGTCATATTTATGTAACATCTTTATTGGCTTTACTTATTACAGTATATTTTTAACATGCACAGTTAATAGCTGAAATAGCATTAAAAGAAAACAACCTTTCATGAAGGAGGGAGAATGGCTCTTTTATTTCTTAGTAAAAATTCCTTGAGAATGTAGTGTGATACTCTATTTTTCAGGACATTCTTAACACTCTTACTGAGACCTTTGCAGGGGAAAAGGAAGAGAGAGAAGACTGAGGTGAGGCTTACAGGGGAATCACCCAGTGACATGAATTAGACAACAGATAGAATCACAAGTAGCATGCTCTCCAACTGAATGGTCAGGATTATTGGGTACAAACTTACTAAACAAGTCAGAACGCCCTTCAATGATCACAAAAAGCCATTTGGTCTTTGCAATCTTGAGAATATTAGCAATAGGATTTAAAAAGTGATGGGTGTGTGCATTATATGATGCACTTCAAAATGTGTTTAACAAATTTCCTGAGAATCCTTGAACTTTCCCAAACAACACTAATTGCTGAACAAAAATAAGGAAGGTAGAAGCCAGGCCCACAAGAAACTCATTTAGTGAAGTCACAAACATATAAAAATATCAGAGATTCATACATTATAAAAAATACCAAGCTAAAAACATGATTCCCACCACCTATGGGAAGAGAGTGGGGGGCAGGGAAGAGCTAATGCTTAAATAATTTTTTAAAGGGGAGGTGGAATTCAAGGTGGATAAGCAAAATGGGAGAGACTATCTTTGAGATCATGGGTGTAGCACAGCAAAATAGTCCTTCGGGTATCCAAACAATCATTAAAGATAAAGAGAGGTTATCAAAATTAATATAATAATCCACATGTGACAGAGTTAGACCGCTAGTCCATGACCTTAGTTTCTGGGCTTGGTCCCATTCTGTTTCTCTCTTATTGTCAGTGTCCAGATTCTAAATCATCATTTCCATCTTGCCAAGTTGACATTTTCCATGCTGGTTGCAAGTGCATGACTTTGAGCATAAGACCTTCCAAAATGTCCAGCAGGGCTGGCACATCTAAGGGTATGCCTCTCACATTGTACTTATTATTTATCTGTGTGTTTGGTATGGGAATTTTGCTGAAAGGGGATGTAAATGGCCTTGAGAAATGAGTGGCTTATTATGACTCCCCAAATATTCCGTGGATGGTGATGTCCTTGCTGCCAAGATCCCTCACAACTCAAGGAAGAAGCTACATTGTCAAGAATCTCAGAGGTCAAAAATTTTCCCAGAAAGAGGAGGACACATCAGACTGTGTAAAAGTATCCTTGACTTTATTCAAGTAGAAAATTATGTCTTCTGAATAAATTCCTGACTTGTTTTGGCCACCTAGTGAATGCTGTGAGAGCTACTTTTACAAAGAGGGCTGTATTTTGCTTTAAAGTATGTTGTAATTGTGGACACATTCTACATAATCGCCTTCAGCAACTGCCTCTGTCTCAATCTAAGTAGCATATGGAGGAAATTTAGCCTTGGGTCTAAATGTCATGCTTGCATCCTTTTTTATTTATTTTTTTGGTATTACACTCCATCCTGTCTTTGTCCATTCTTATTTACAGAACATCTTTTGTTCTCCCCTTTAACTTTTGCTTCAAGATTTAGACTGACTTAATACTGTTTTCCCAGCTAAAGGCATCCCCTCCCAAAGTGTCTGGATTTTCTTGTAGCAAGTCTACTGAACACATTTCCTCAATCTATCTAATCTAGTCATACTAAGCAGGAATTGGGCATCTACCAAAAATTTTACTATCCAGGAACCAAAATGTTTTCCATGTAGAGCCACTTTATGTTAAAGAATACCGATTGACTTTTTTTATTATTGATTATTGACTTCCATGTCAAGGGAAGTATTTACACTTACAAGCTAGTGTACGTGGGATTTTGCCTTGATTGGGGGTGGAGACTAGAATCTTCATCTGTTCAAGGGAGTCTGTGCTGATTTGTAAGTGGCATTTATAATGATATTCACTGTAATCAAGACCTGGGCCCTCATTATCTGCTTTTTCTCCTTATTCTATGGATCCACCCACCTACCCCTGTTGGTCCTGCATTTAGATACTATTTTTTCCTTAAGGAAGTACCATTTTGATCAGAAGATTTGAATTCTTCATAAAATTCCCAATCACTCCTCTCAGAACTACCATGAAAGGCTGATTCTACCTCCCCTTTCTAGTGGGATATATTGGCTGCTATCCAGGAGAAATACAAAGCTCAGCCCATCAAGATTGGGGCAGGATGCATTCATGTGACAATCACATAAAGAGTTGTGAAATCATGATTTTTAACGAAACTCCATTGTCTGCTATACAAATTAGAGTATGTCATCCTCATGAACAAGAAGAAACATTTTCAGATTGATTGAGCCATCTTTGCTAAAGCAGTATCTCCATTTATTTTGCAGAAGCCTTTGACCCCTAAGAATAGTAGCTGATTGTAATTGCATAAATGGCATAATATTTGAAAGACCTATGGAGAACTTGTGTAGAACTGAAGCCTTTTTTGAGCAGAGCCTGCCGTTGTACACAGTCCTTATTCATCATTCCTGATTTCATTAGTAAGGACATTTGTATGGAAATGGATTAAGGTTTATAGGTTTATTTTACTGTGCTGTAGATTCTGCTATAATTATGCCACTGACAGATTGTATTAAACTGCTTTGTGATAAGCTTTCAAAACATATCAGATTCCAGAAGTGCCATGGTCCACAAAATCTGCTTGCTTTGGGTCCCACCTAGAGTTACTGAGAAAGGCTGTCTCACTTAGCTCACCCACACCTTCCAACTAATATCATTTTTCTCTTCATGTTTAGGCTTAAAA
This sequence comes from Cheirogaleus medius, assembly GCA_008086735.1. Classification (NCBI taxonomy): domain Eukaryota; kingdom Metazoa; phylum Chordata; class Mammalia; order Primates; family Cheirogaleidae; genus Cheirogaleus; species Cheirogaleus medius. The sequence continues at coordinate 3,456,154 of VBSM01000949.1, forward strand.
GCATTAAGGTGGCTGAGATAAATATACTTGAAAGAACTTCCCACTCCCAAATTTATACATGCTGGTAAAAAATAAAATCAAAATTGAATAAGAGGCAGAAAGGGAATGAATAACACGTTTATTTGGTCTTATTGTATGATTTTCTTTATTCTAACCTCTGACATTTTTAAATAAGAAATTTTCTAGAGGGCAGAAGCATTACTGTGAATGTTCGGATTACAGAGGTGTGAAATGTTTGGAGTAGACTCAGATTAATTTCTTTCTAAAGTAGTCTATGATTTCTAAGGAATTGACAAAGGACAATTTGAAAAAAAAAATTCTTCTCTCAAGGAGTCATTTGAATGAACTTATTTATGGGTCATCTATGTATGCCTATCAGATTATACCTTGGAGGATTCAAAACTAAGAAAGAGTTCCCTTCCTATTCTTACTTCCTCAGTTCAAAAGGGTGGCATAAATGTTTTATCAGGCCACATAATTTTTAAGTCTAAAAGCAGTCTCTTAGCATATCTGAACATAAAGACTCAAGTCTCTGGCAATTGTTTTACTCAAAAGGAATTGAGCCTGAGGAAGGTGAGGCAGAGTAGAATTCACTAAGGAAAAGTGTATAGTTCTCTCCTCCAAGCACCAGATTTGTATATCCAATTGCCTATCCCATATCTCCGTGTAGATATAAAATATGCACCTGGAATTTCACCAATTCAAAAAGAATAAAAGTGTCTTGATTTCTACACAAAATCTTGTTCCTGCCTCTGTCAGAGTTGGAGTCTGCCCTCAGTTCTCGGTGTGCCGTTGGCTGAAGAATGACCAGACACACCAAAGCGTCAAGTCTAGACTATTATCTCTGTCTTCTGACTCTTTTCTTGGAAAAATCACCAGCAAGTCCAATATGATGGAGTAATCTCAGGCAGAGAGCAGTTTCACAAGAGCAGCTCTTTATTGTAGAATAAAACGGGTCTGTCTCTGAAAGTGGAGAGAGACAGACCAACTCACTGTCTTACTGACCGCACTCACTTCTGACTTCTTGGGTTGTTTCCTTTTATTAGCCCAGTCTGTAGGCAGGCTCCTGGGAGATGTAGGATGTTCAGATGATCAACAGGTGTCCTCAAAATTCCATCTGCATGTACGAGTTCCCTCTAAGAAAGCCTACCTGGAGGCAGGGTGGGGGATGAACCGCAATGCAGTTTCAAGCTAATGGCATATTTTTTTTACCCTTAGGTTACTTCTAAATCTTATTATTGCCTGGGCTGGAGAATTCCCAGATTGATAAAACATGCCCTCCTTCCTCAGGTATAGCAGTTGCTGGGGATAGGATTAAGGGTGGGTCAGCACAAGAATGAAGTGCCCGCCCTTATCCTTCTTCCCAGGTGGAGTAATTACTCAAAACAGCACCGAAACAGGAAACTTGTGTATCAAAAAGAGCTGGAGAACCTAACTATCTAGCTAACACCTCCACAACCCCAGGATCCCATTTCTTCTCAAGTTTGTCTCACTTCAATAAATGACATCATCATTTCTCAGGCTAAAAACAAACAAATTTTCTTTCATCGCTCTCACATATATTTCTTCCAATCCAAGATCAAGTCCTCTAGGCTCTCATTTAAAAATCAATCTCAAATTGAGCAAGTTTCTCAGCTTCAGAAGAAACACTCTAGTTATTCCACACAACGGTGATCTCTCTCCTGGAATATTGAAATAACTTCCTTTGTTGTGTGTATTCCTACTTCTACTCTTCTATGTCTGCAGTAAATTCTTCACCTGAAAGTCAGAGTGATCTGTTAAAATTGAAAATCAAAACACATCAGTCCGTCTGCGCACCACGGTGTGCCTGGCACCGTCTGGCACCACGGTGTGCCAGTGTTGTGCCTTCATAGTCAGAATAAATCCCACACCTTGTCCTGGAGCCTGCCATCTTCACCATCTCCCTGATCACAACCTTCACCCTTCTCCTTTGTTACCGAAAACTCAGCACTTGTCCATGAGGCTAAAGAAGAATGAGGACAAGTGGTTTGAGGACAAAGGCAAGAGGGTTTACTTTGCCGGAAAAGGAGGAAAAATGGCAGACCTTCTTGTCTCAAAATCCCCAATTTTCCTGAACATTCACAGAAAAACAGAGCTTTTAAAGGATGGGTTCTCCGCTTCAGGCAATTACAGTTGATAATTATGATCATCCCCTCTCCACTGAAGACAATCTCTTGACCTCCACTCAGGATCTCCCTTTACCAGGTTGGGCTGGGCCATCTCCTGTTGCACAAATAAACAAAAGACTTACCCCACCCTTCCCAACCACTGGCCAGAGGCAGGGATGCAGGGAAGAGACAGAAAAGATTTTTCCATTTTTTCCAGGCCATTCCTTCTGTTATACCCTTTGCTTATTCTTCTCTAGATACACTGGCCTTCTTGCCATTGCTGGAACATACTACTTGTGTATTAGAAGTTTATATTTTTTGTTATCTCACTTAGAATATTATTTCTTAACATCTTTATATGTCCTGCTTCTCTTTCATTCAGGCATCTGTGCAAATCTTACCTGCTCACAAATACCTTTATAACCACCCCGTC
>VBSM01000949.1:3458809-3470078 GCA_008086735.1 Cheirogaleus medius
CTCTTACAATAAATTCCAAAGTTCCAGGACTTTTTGCCTCAATCACTTAGTTCCGAGCAGAGTGCCTGGTTGGCAGTCAATAAATATGTGATGAATCAATGACCAAAGAAATGAATGAAAGAAAAGGTTAAGGCTGAATCATAAGGAATTCAAATTTTTAACACCTGATGAAAGGCAAATAAAAAGGAAGGGCTAGGAAGATCTGAGAAAAATTGGGAGAAATACTACATGGTAGATCCTTGACTTCTCTTCCACGAATAGGTGTCGCAGCGAGATATTCAGAGCTTCTTAGAAAAACAAACAAGTCATCAACCTGGCATCTGGGAATGGAGGGGAAAGCAAAGGAGAAGTGGAATCAATTAGAAGCTGCAGACTGTCCCTTTAGCAAATGACTGAATGCTAAATTTAATTGGATGTGCTCCACTAGAGAAAATAGTCTACTCATTAAAACATCAATACTTGAAATTCCAGGCAATCTGGCATCTTTTTTGAATTACAACATGTGCAAAAGAAAGACTCCTACAATATTTTATCTTAATGGTAGTTTTTGCCCAATTTATATGGGTTGTGCAATCTGCACAGATAAGAATTTTCTAGGTATCGATCATCTGGTTTTGAATCAATGTTATAAACATATTCATATTTGTGAAACTGATAGAATGCTATATCCTATTTCTCCGGGTTTTAGATCAATTCCAAACACATACTTTCAAATCTTTTTTACTTTGAGCTGGAACTCAAAGGAAAAGACCAACTTTGTGTAGTGGAAAGAGCATATGCAGTTCAAAACCCTGGATTCTTGTCCTTGGTTTAAATGTTAGTAGCTCCTAAACCTTAGGCTAGTCCTTCAACCTCAATGTCCGTATATATAAATTAGAGATTGTTCACTGGTCTGATGTGAAGACCAATGAGATAACATTTATAATTGAATTTTATAAATTTAAAAGTATCATTATGAATATTATAACAATAAATATTAAATTGAAAGAAGAAGTAACCATGGTAACTTTAAAAAATCATTGAGTTATGCATCAGTTTGGAGGTAAAATGGGAATGTTGTCCTAAGGTCTTCAAAATTCTACAGTGCAACTCTTGACTGTTGCTTCCAACACATTGATCTTGTCACGTTGGCCTTGCCAACATTTCAGGCTTATTCTTACCTCAACGATTCTCATTTGCTGTTCCTTTGTTTTGGAAATTTCTTCCTCCAGATACTTTGGGCTTTTGCCAGATGTATGATGAACCTCAAATCCTGTGTTCTCAGAAAGTTACTTCTTTGCAACCCTATGTAAAGAACCACCCACCTTTATACAGGCATTCCCAAATAGATACATGCTGTTACATTACATGCTGTTACACTTCACATTTCCAAGTAGTATCAACTTAAAAGCCCTTTATACTATCTGGAATTACCTTATTGATTGATTGATTGATTATTGTTTGTTTTCATGTTCAGTTTATTACAAAAGAATATAGGTTTCATGAGAGCAGAAAATCTTATTGACTTTTTTTTTTTTTTTTTTTTGAGACAGGGTGTTACTCTGTTGCCCGGGCTAGAGTGCCCTGGCATCAGCCTAGCTCACAGCAACCTCAAACTCCTAGGCTCAAGCGATCCTCCAGCCTCAGCCTCCCAGACATGTGCCAAGATGCTCAGATATTTTTTTCTATATATTTTTAGTTGTCCAGCTAATTTCTTTCTATTTTTAGTAGAGGTGGGGGTCTTGCTCTTTCTCAGGCTGGTCTCAAACTCCTGAGCTCAAATGATCCGCCTGCCTTGGCCTCCCGGAGTGCTAGGATTACAGGTGTAAGCCACCACCCCTGGCCTTTATTGACTTCTATATCCCTGATCTTAGACTGATAGTTGTAGAAGGAAGGGAGAAAGAAGGAAAAAGGAAAAAAGAAATGATCATAAGAAGGAAAAAAGGAAAGAAAAAAACAAAATTAAATTGGGAAATGTGAAGAGTTTATGGCATTATTTGGCATGTAGTTAATGCTTAATAAATGATAGTTGTAATGATTATGGTTGTTTTCACTCTTGGTGTTAGGATTGTGTAGGTTCATTATGTAGGAGATAGGAAAATAAATCTTAAGATTTGGCTTGGGCATTATTGTTTCTAGTAAATTGCTAGGCATAGTAATCTTGTATTTAGCACTTAGCCATTACCCAGTTACCAATAAAATAATCAGCAATGTCATGGACTACACCATCAGTAGCACCTGGGGGAGATTATAGACTGAAATTTGAGGAAGAAAATTAATTTATAGAACCTGGGATTTCTGAACCATTAAGTCAAGTATAACATTTAACTTAGAAAATTTCAGAAAGTATTTGTTTCCTTTCAGCATTTCATGTGTTTGTATATTACAAGTATATATGGATATTATTGTGGTGTTTTGGTCTAGAAAAGATCTATTAATATTCAATTATCACTGAGATTATTTTAGTTTTTCATCCCTGGAGAAATTGCAAATTTCTTTGCTTTTGAGCCCCTACATAGACTCAAATCCCCTATGCGTATTTAAAAAATGAATTTCAAAAGCAATCTTACAAGACATACATTTTTCATTTACTATAAATAAAACAGAATTTATGACAAAAAAGTTTAGTAATTTGGAGAGAGATGATAAAATTGATTGAATAAATAATTAAAATCTATTAAGTAATTGTCTGATTTTAAAATAACAATCATGATAATAATAGTAATCATTAAAAACAATAGTCACCATTATCATTAATATTTGTTATTTTTATTATTATTCACATTGTTTTGGAAAATTGAAAATATCGATCAGGAAGATATTATGATAGCAGTTATTTTCCTGCTTCTCAGGCAATCCATTCTATAGGCATGTATGACAGGCAGAAATAGGATAAAAACTTAAGAATACAATAAACACTTCATTTTCAATATTGATTTTTTCAAAATCTATGTCACAACAGGTTAGGTTTTAGTGATAACTCAGCACAGACTGAGTAATTTGGAAGAGGCTCAAGGTATATCTTAATAGGTCATGTCTAAGAAGCAGCACTTTATAAATGAAATACTTACTGTATTAAGTGGTTTAATTTGAAAGAAACTTAAGAGAATCATCTTGAATCATTATCTTGTAGTGCTGAGTGTACTATGTTATATATATTTTCCTGCTAAGTAATAATTCAATTGATATTTGAAACTCCTGGAAACTCTGTTCTGGTGACTGCAGCAAAGAGTGGTTCCTGCAAGGAGTACTTCTAAGGAAGTCAAAAGATAATATTCTTTCATGACCTGTCCTTCTCAAGCTTCAGTTGCTTTATATATTCTACTGATTTGGTATTTATCATTCATTTTCTCTTTTGCCAATTACTTCCATAAGTATTTTTACCTTTAGTAGACCTACTCTTTTGTCAAGCTTCCCCATTCCAAAGATTATAGACTTTCAGGAAATCATTCTTGAAGAAAGTGTGTGGCAGATTCTTATGTTACTCTTTCACTTTGGTTAATTTTTATTGCATTTTTCTCACTAAAGTCTTCTTTAAGGATTAGATTGAAAGAATCAGGTGTATTGTCCCATGTGACGTGATCAGTTGGGACTTAGTGTTTGCATAATTATACTTTATTTATAGCTATAATTTCTGTTTATGGTTTTGAGATTTTAGTGTTATTTTTATTCTTTAGTCTCTGTTAAAGATTTAAAAAGACTAAGGCATCACACACTGAGGAAATGGTCGTTTTCTAAATTTCCATTAGAAATAAGCAACAACATGGAATCACACAAAAGCTAGCTTAAGTACTCATTTGAAAAGAAATCCAAGATAAAAGTTATTGTTTGGGGTTCCAAAGAGCTTAGTTAAAGTATGGCAGGTTTCACCTTTCCTTTATTTCCTGACTGACATTTTTGAAGCCATAAAATCTGTTTGTTATTAGAACCCCTGGATAGAAACAATATTAATACTGTATTGTTGCCTACTATATTTTTTGTAAGCAGTAAGTTAATAAAATATTGGGGTACATGTGTTTAAGCATAAATACTTTAGGCTGTGAGAATTTATCTGATGAGATAACAATAAAGCCTCTAGCAAACATCAGTTATACATGTTTATGCTACTGAACTGTATTTGGAGCAAATATTTATTTGTGTATATATAATATATCCAATCATTTGTATATGGATATATTTGCTTCTAATTAAAAACACTAAGTATTTTGAGGAATAATAACATGAATCCAGAGTAACAGTAACACTCAGTGTTAAAGCAGAATTTAACACATAGGATTATGGTATTGAGGAAGGCAAGCATTTTGGACAATTTGGAAGTGTCAACAGAAAAGAAGCCAAACTATGTAAAATAATTTATAGAGGTTATTTTGAGCCAAATTTGAGGACCATTGCCCAGAGCCACACTCAAGAAGCCTTGAGCAAGTGGACTCACAGTGGTTGGGTTATAGTTTGATTTTATACATTTCAGGGAGACAGGAATTATGTGTAAAGTCATAAATCAATACACGGAAGTCATACATTGGTTTGACCCAAAAAGATGGGACATTTCTAAGGAGGAGGGGCTTACAGGTGGGTTTAAAGATTCTTTGATTTGTAATTGGTTAAAGAAATTAAGCTTTGTCTAAAGGCTTGGAATGTTTTAAGTTAAGATAAGGAACTCTGTTCTTTATCTGAGACAAGCCACCAGACATATATCCAGACTCAGTGATTTGTTATGTAAATTGAGGACCTGCAGGTTTGTCTTGCATAGCCTTAGGCCTTTTAATGAGTTTCAAATGATATCTACAAGAAGGGAGGGGGCAATATGAGACATGTCTGACCGCCTTCTCATGGCCAACAGCTCATTAGGGTATCCTCTTGGTCAAGAGGGGGTCCATTGAGGCAGTGGGTGGTGGGGAGCCTTAAAGTTTTCTTTTAGTTCACAGAAGAATACATCATCTGAGTAAAACGTTGAGTTAGTATTTTAATACTTGAAGATTAAAAAAAAAAAAAAAAGGAAGAAAAGATAACCAGGTTGAGGGAATAGCATGTACAAAGGCACAAGATAGTTAAGGAGCCCTGACCTGAATATGCAAGAAATGGGAAGTGTAGGAACCACATGGGTTGGAACACTTTAACACCATTTCTGCAGTCTGTTATCTGAAGTTACTATTTTTGTTTCTTTGCTTAGTCACCTAATTTCCAGTGTGTTATTACTATTTTATTATATCATGTCTGCTTAAATTTGCTAACATATTTGTTTTTCCTCTTGTATCTCAGACCTCTTATCTGGAATCTCTTTCCTTCTTGAAGAACTTGCTTTAGTTCCTTTTAAGGGGGTTCTGTTGGTGATGAAAGTTCTGTTTTTGTCTATCTGGTATATCTTTTTTTTACACATCATTCTTTGATTGATCCTTAATCATAGGAGCTGGTTATATAGCTTTATTAATAGCTAATATAAGTATTCATCATTTGAGTATTTTGTGTTAATTGTCCTGTCTATTCTAGGTTTCTCCCTCTCTTTCTTTCCCCCTGCCCTCTCTCTCTCTCATTCAATTTTGACTGACTGAGAATGGCTTTAACCAGTTTTCCTCTTTACTAGTGTGGTAGATATGCTCTCTAATTCCAAAAGTTCGTGACTACTCTGGAAATGAAACACCCATCCTTAACTTATCAAATTCTAATGTCAATCAATTCCTCCTGAATGACATAGAAACTTTGTATAATGTAAATATTTACACTCCTCCTAAGTTATATGTACTGCTTTTGTGTGTTTTAATTCTAATTAATTTATATTCCACAAAATATTGTTTTTGCTATATATGCTCAGTGTTTATTGTTATACACATTACTTATCTGATCTTCATTCCATTGGGAAAATTTTACTGTCTGGAATTATTTTCTGTCTGACTGAAGCACATACTTTAGAATCACTTTTCGTGTAGTTCTGAGGATGGAGAGATCTCTTTTATTTGTGTATGTCTGAAATATCTTTATTTTACCTTTATTCCTGAAGAATAATTTTACTTATAATTGAATTCTAAGTAGGCACTGTGTTTTGCTTCCTGTGATTTTTTTCACATTGAAGATATCATTCCACTTTCTCAGCCTTCCATTGTTCCTATTGTGAGGTTAGATAGCAGTCAAACTTTTGTTTCTTTGAGAGTAGTGTTTCATTTTTCTCTTCTTCCCTTTAAAACTTGCCTTTTTTCTGTTTTTAATTCTGGTTTATTATAATTTATCATAGTGTAGATTTATTTTGAATTATCCTTTTTAAAAAATGTTGAGGTTCTTGAAACTGAAGATTAATGCTTTTTTTCATTCTGGAAAATTGCCAGTTGTAATCTTGTCAATATTTGTCCTGACATTTTTTCTGCTCTTTTTGTTTTAGGACTACCCAGCTTTTTTCATTCTATTTTATGCATCTCTTAACTTCTGTTTGAGTTTATTATGTCTTGTCTTTCTGTGCGGAATTCTAGATTTCTGACTTATGTATATTCCAGTTCACTAGTTATCTTTTCTGCTTTGTCCATTCTACCATCAGACATGATCCCTGAGTTATTAAATTAGATTTTTTTTTTTTTAGAATTTATATTTGTTGTGTCACCTCGTATTTGCTTCTCCCTGCTCACAATTTCAAACTTATTCTTTACTTGTTTAAATATAGTTAGCATTTTTTTGTTGTTTTATAATTTTGGTCAGTATTAACAATATTTAAGTAATATTTAAAATTCAATGTATGGCTTTTTCTGTCCTCTCGTGTTTGTTTGTTTGTTTTTTCATGCTGGTACTCACTCAAATTGTCTCCTTCCTTCTTGTGGCCAGTTATCTTTGTGTATCCTTGCCCTTGAAAATCTGTGCCAGTTTCCTGAGGCCTGGAATAAATATGCCTTTTTACAAAAAGATGAGTGTTTAATTCTGCTAGATATCTGAAGAAACTGCCATTTTGGTACTACCTAAAATAAAGTTTATGATTTGAGTTTCCCTGGCCTACCCAAATTACATATACACCAACAGAAAGTCAAACTGTGGCTGAAACTTCTCAGGAACATTCTGTTATTTTCTCTCCCTTCTCATTCTCACCTCAACACCAAACATTTGCTTCATTGCTTTTTGTTTAGGCAGGAAGAAAAGGCATATTTATATTTTCCCTATTCCTAGAAATCCAATTATTATGAGAGACTATAAGTCTCTTACCTTTGGTGACACTAGTCTTGAGTTTGGTAATTCTCACCCTTCAAGGATGGCACATCAAAGCCCAGGAACAAGATATTTGTAAATGCCACCAAGTGAAAGTGGCTGTGTGCTTTAGTACTTCATCTTATGATGATGACTTTTAAATTCTAATGCTATATTGTTTTCAAAAGAGAGATAATCATGATGACCTCACTTATTATATTGCATTTTTCATTGATGGCTTGCTCTTCCCTTTCTGACCATCATTTATTTAATTATTTTTTGCATGTTATCAAATTTTATATATTTCCTCTTACTTGAAGTTCATAGGTTTTTTTAAAAACAAAAACAAAAGCAAGATAATGAGCTCTGTTGAATAACTGCATTTTTTTCTTTTCATTTTATCTTAATTTTGTCATTATTTCCTTTCTTCTTTTAAAAGTTGAATGGCATTAATTCTTGTAGTTTAACAATGATCTTTTTCCACTAAATTGCCTTTTCTCCATGAGATGGGGCATATTTATGTATCTCATAATGGGTAACAATAATTTGTAACATTTATATTTGCTCCAAAGTCATTTTCTTCATATATTAAATAAGGATATTAACAGAGTATTAGATAATACATGTGAAACACTTAAGAATGTATCTGGAACATATTTGGCATTCTGATGTTTGACACTTTTAATATTCAGAATTTTGAATAAGTGGGATATGATAATGTAGAGAGTTTTTGGATTTGGGATTTATATGCATTATCATTTCCCAAATGTTTGAGTAGAAAACAAATAGCAAAAATCAGTTGAAGTTCTTCTCTTTCTAGAATGTTATGACTCATCAGATTAAGAAGTAAGACTGTAGGTATTTAGAGCAAAATTATTTTGCTTGTCAGGGGAGGAGAGGGATATTTTCCTACCATAACCTGATTTTATCTATTTTGCACAGTTTCCCAACATTGGTTCAGCTGATAATCAGGAACATTCTTTTTTTCTCTTTTTTTTTTAATGTTGTACATGAGATCTATAGTGATACTTAATAACTACAGCATCACACATTCATATATCTGCTATTAATTAAATGAATTCTTTTTTTCCATATGTGGTGCATCTGTAACTACTTCAGTGCATGCCACATGGAAATACTGATTAGTTCTAAAAACTCTTTTTTTCACAAACAGTAAGTATCTGCCCTGTGGCACAGTAAACCTTGAAGTTTTTCAGTTTGTTTATAGAACAACACAAGGTGGGTAAAGGAAGACTCTCCCACATTTATAGAGACCTAGATGATTACAATTAGAAAACATGTTAGAAGCCATCTAATTTTTCAGGTGATGAAGAGGAGCTTCTGAGATTTTTTTCCTCCATCACACCAGGTGACTGTTCATAGCTAGTCACCACTATCATTGAGAAATGCCAGTTGGCCTTTTTCTTGAGAACTTTAGTTTAGTTACTTCATGTGTCTCATTGGGCTGTCTCATCAGGGATTCAAAAGACTCCTGTAATCTCCCTGGATCTTCAATTCTGAATCATAATAACTTTCCCACAGCACGTACCCCTTTGAAGAGTTGTTTAAGTTTTTCTAATTTCTTCCTAGATTTTCTACTACATTTACAGACACTCATTTCTATTTCCATTATTCATGAAGGTATGCAAACAGTTGGAAAATCTCAAAATGTGAGCCTAATAATTTTTTTTTTAAAGTCCTAAGTATTGAAGTATTGATTCAATCCACCTTGTAATGCCCTTTGGACATTAATTTTCAGTAGTTGTCTTGCAAAAGCTTTTTTTTTTTTTTTTTTTTTTTTTTTTTTTTTTTTGCTGTGTTCACACACATGCCACAGATGTGAAATTTGACTGTACCAATTAGAAAGATTTTGGCAGCTTATAACAGAAGTTCACTATTCAAATTGACTTAAGTAAAAAGGAAATATATTACCTCACATATCAAGGAGTCCTGTTGAAGCATGGTATATTAGTTGGGTAAATATAAAATTTTTATAAAAAATTATATCCAAAAATATAATGGTTTAACAAGATAAGAGATCTATTTCTCCATGGACTGCTCAGGGCAGGTAATCAGCAGTGCTCTATGAAGTCATTCCCTCCCAAAATTTGTTCTGTTTCGTTACTCCAGGATCCTGTGATGATATCCTCATTCTTCTGTTCATTCCTGGCTCACTGGCTAAATATATGTGTTCTAGCCCATAAGTTAGGGTATCAAAAAGTACAAAACCAAGTAATTTCCTTTTAAAGAGGCAGCATGAAACTTGAAGAACATGCCAGTTCTAGTCATGTTCTCATTCTCAAAGCCAAACTTAGTTGTGAAAATGGTTGACCTAATAAAATTGAAGTGAAATTTATTACTAAAAGGAAGAGGAGAGAGCTGATATTAATGGAGGAGAAATTAGTAGCACCAGCCACAAGCAGGTCTCATGATGTATTAATTCAGTGGCTCATTTATATCATCTTCCTTCCTTTGTTCTATCATCAATGATGTGTGATTTTTTTTCCTTATGGAAGTTCTTCTCACTGTCCTAAGACAGAAACCAGTGATCCAAGTACTCAGTCTAGATCTTGGATCTTAAAGGACAAAAGAGATTATTTTTTGTAGGATTTTATTTCAGAAGTGATTTAACCTTAGCAGAAGCCCTTTAGCAGACTTCCTTCCATGGTCATATGGCCATGGATAGATCTGTAAAGAGAATCTGAGCATTATGATTACACACAACAGTCAGTATAAACTGCTGACCTGGGGCTGGGCCATGGCCTCTAATTCTTAAAGGTAAAGTCTTAAACAAACCAGGAATTCCATTTTACAGGAAGAAGAGAGAGGAGGGATAGAAAGCATCCAGTGCTTACTAAACAATAACAAGTACAACTGCCTAGTTTAAATTGGTTCCAGAAATCTTATAATCACCTTCACTCCCTCCCCAAAACAAATAAAGAAATTAAATTCTTGATAGTTTAAAGGACTTGCACAAGGTCATGTAGAAAGCTAATGGTTTAACTGTATAATGTCATTTTTCGAAGAGCCTCAAAACAAACATATGCGTATAAATAAACAATGCAACCTATGTTTCAACATATGCTTATGTTGATAAAGCAACAACTATGTAAGTTTGTGCACATGAATGAGCAGCAAGAATTCATTGTAACACTTGCTCAAAGGGGCCTTAAAAATAACAACAATCTTCAAGTTGTAATTTTCCACTTCTGATCTCTGAGAAAAACAAATGCTGCTCTTCTCTGTGACTCTATCAGGTCCAGACATTTAAATGATATGGTGATTTAAATCAAGCAATGTTGATTCTATAACTATTGTGTGCCAGCTGTGTGTAGGGCAATGAAGGGGGCTACTAGGGAGAAGAATATTACATGAGGAATATGAAGGCATAAAGTTAAAATGGATGCTGGAGAAAAATGAAAAATGAGGATGGGTATAATGGAATGCAGTACTGAAAATATTTATGAAGTAGCTGGGCTTAGATTTCTTGTTAGCACAATTTGTAAAAATAGATTAAGCATTAGAATGCAGGGCTCAAAAGACAAAGGAAGGAGAACAAAGATTAAGGCAAGAGGGAAGTGAGAAGAAAGGATACTAGACTTATGAAATGGGCCAGAGAGTTAGAAAGCTGTATATTGGGACCCTACTGGATCCATAGAAGCCTGTCACAGGTTACAGATTATCCTTTGGTTAAAGTTTGGACTTCTCTCTGAGGAGTTAGGAGGTTTTTAGCAGGAATGAAAATGATATGGTTAGGAAAGAGATAAATTGGACATGTGTGTAGATGAAAACTTGAGGTGAAAAGAATGAAGTCAATTAAACTAGTTTAAAAACATTGCAGTAAGCAAGAGGCAAGTTATTTTTTTTTATTTTTTTTATTTTTGTTTTCCTTTTATTTCATCATATAATGGGGGTACAAATATTGTTAGGGTTACATACATTGCCTCAACCACCCCTCCCCCCAACATGCCAGAGCTTCAAGTGAGTCCAATCCCCAGGTGGCACGCACAGCTCACATTATGTAACTCTACACTTCCTCGCCCCTCCCGCCTGCCTTCCATCCGACTAAAGATTATTATTTTTTTTACATTTTGGATACGTTGTATAACTTTGCCTCTCCCTAAGAAGGGTT
>VBSM01000949.1:3483094-3494060 GCA_008086735.1 Cheirogaleus medius
AGCCTAGCTCACAGCAACCTCAAACTCCTGGCCTCAAGTGATTCTCCTGCCTCACTCTCCTGAGTAGCTGGGACTACAGGTGTGCACCACCACACTCGGCTAATTTTTCAGTTTTTAGTAGAGATGGGGTCTCGCTCTTGCTCGGGCTGGTCTTGAATGCTGGAGCTCAAGGGATCCTCCTGCCTTGGCCTCCCAGAATGCTAGGATTACAGGTGTGAGGCACCATGCCAAGCCCCTAGTCTTATTTCTTAACAGATCTAAACGTGTCTGTGTTTTATCTGTTGACTTTCTAATTCCCAACATGATGAGCTACCATCCTTCTCCCCCTCTATCATGCTTTATTGTTTTTGATAATTAGTAGTTTATATTTTGATAGAGATGGGTAGAGATAGAGTCAGTCCAGGGAGAAATAAAATCCAATAGTCATATCAAAACCAGTAACTGTGTCAAAAAGAGACTTTTAGGCAAAAATTCTGATTGGAACCAACCTAGGGTCTCTGGCTCTGGGAAAAGAAGTGAGGGAGACAATGTGTCATCTTCCTTTTCAAACTAGGGTGTTTTTCTCCAGTGGCAAACAGAGAAAAAAAGTGTTGGCCATCAACTCAAATTCCAAACTGAGCTGCAGAGATGTTAGACAAAATTTACAAGGATCCGATTTGAGAGAATTTTTACACTGTCTGCTTTAACTTTTGATTGTATTATCAGTTTAATATGTTATGTGCTTTCACAGGAAATAGGAAAGTTGAGATATGCAAAACAGGAATTGCTGTTTAGATGCCACACTAAACTTTTAGAACCTGTAGTTATATTCTTTAGCAGTTTCTAAGTCATAAGGAAATGATATTATCTATCTTGCATTTTCCATTTTGCTAAAGCAAATTAACTACATTGTTGACTTTCTGTAGTCTCCCTTTGAATGGAAAAAGCAATAAAAATGAAATAATGGTAATAATCACAGATGCCGGAAGGTTTTTCTCCACTGTGCATATAGAGAACACAAGTACCCATAAATGAAAACCCATAGGACCAGATCTTCTTCAAACAGGTCACTAATTAGCTTCTATAATTAATATATTGCTATAGTAGGGAAAGCCAGGTAATTATCTGGTATATTCTAAAGGTGAGTCACCCCATTTTAAGTAGCCATCATCCTAGAAATACAATTGTAGAATAACAACTTCTTCTGCATGTTTAAGGGAGTCATAAACCTCTTCAGCAGTTCTAACTACAGCTGTATAAAGCACCTTTTCCTGTCTGTATCAGCAAAAAGATCTGACATAAAAGCTTTATCTTTTTGACCATGGTGCCAATAAACAGCTTCTTTTATTTTTAAGACACCCATATGTCTTGATGCAAGAGATTTAAGCTATTTGGGCATTTCTTGTACAATTATAATTTAGCCTTTTCATTTTTGAATTTTTCTTTTATATATTTCTATTTCCTAACCTAGTCAACTAGAAGAGTATTTATCCCTTCTAACTGGCTACTTCCCACACAAGAAAGACTTGTGTGGGATGAGGAGAGTGATTAGAGAGAATTATAAGGAAAGTGAATGAATCAGAGTTCATATCATACAATCCCTAGATTCATTAAAAGACATCAAACATTTTATTTTTCTTTTTGCATGTGCCCCCACTGCCTGCTAATTTTTGTGTTTTTTGTAGAGATGAGGCCTCACTCTTGTTCAGGCTGGTCTCAAACTCGGCTTCAAACAATCCTTTTGCCTCAGCTAGGATTATAAGTGTGAGCCACTGCAGCTGGCCTGAGCATTTTCTCAATATGCTTTCTCCTTTTAAGATACCATGTCCCCACTTTTTATCTAATTTCTTGAATTATATTCTACAGATTTATATCTATAGGTATCTATTATATGGGGAGGGAAAAATATATATACACATTTATGGTCTTATCTCGTCAAAGTAATTGAATTTCCTGATATTGTTATAACAATAAAAATATTAGCTGTCAGTTAAAAAATCTTAACCTAACATGGCACTTTTACTTATATTAATTCTAATCCTTACAAAAGCTTTAAAAGCCATAATCTTTATCTCCATTTTTACATATTAGTAGTTTGAGGCCTAGAAATACTCATATACTATATTCAAAGTAGTCAAAATTCTGACCAATTTTGGTAAACTTCAAAATACCACTTGCATTAGTCTATGTTGCTTTACATTACTAATGTTTGTTTAGCAGTAATATGATTGGCATTTTTTCTTAGGTGAAGAAATAGGAGCATATCATGACATTACTATGGGAAAAAAATGTGCAGATAGATTTGGTTATTGACTGTAAGACTGGGAAAACTCTGGCCCATGGAATAAATTCAGCTAGCCACCTGCTTTTATAAATAAAATTTTGTTGGAACACAGTCATGCCCAATTGTTTACATATTGTCTATGGCTGCTTTCACATTACAATGGCAGAGCTGAGTAGTTGTTGTCCATAAAGACCACAACCTAAATAATTTGCTCTCTGGCCCTGTACAGAAAAAAGTTGCCAGCTCTGGAACTAAACTATTACTGTAGTAACTATATTGATGTAAGGTTTTCATCAAAGCAACATGTATATATTTCATCAACATTGAATCACAGGAGCCAAAAAAATTAATTAATTTTCTCTCCATTAGGTAAAATTTTTCCATGATACCTACAACATAACTGTACAGTTTTATTTTTAAAACAAAAAACGTTAATAATTCTATTTTCTTTGTGAGTTTCCCCTTTTGCAATCTATTCCATGAATTGAACACAAATATGATAGTAATCCTGTGTAGATATCTTCATCTTAATACAAACCATCTTCAGATAGTGCTTCATTTATACAACACATTCAACTGATTACAAATTCTGGTCAATTCTGCCTATGAGATGTATGTGTGTTTGTGTGTGTATGTGTGTGTGTGTGTGTGTATTTTTTAATTCAAGATATCCTTCCCTGATGTATTTTCAATTTTTTATCTTTTTATACCTTAGTTTGGTAGTCTCCTACTAGCCCCTACCTTTCCTCCTTCTTCCTTAAAGTATACAGTTTTCATGTTTCTGGTTCATTTGTCATGAATCTAATAATAATAATAAAAAATAAATACTTACATTGCACTTACCATCTTCCAGTCACTGTTTATATTTATCAACTTATTTAATACAACAACCCTAATGCAGATAAGGAAACAGAAGGGTTGCATAACTTTAGAATAAGTGTCTGAGCTTACAGAGAGTCTATGTCTTTCTCAAGCATAATCTTCATGTTCCTTATCTGCTTTTAAACATTTTTTCTTGTTACTGAAACTTCTTGGATTAACAGTCTGATCTTAGAATGGTCATTTTCTTGAGGCCTTAAGAGCCCCTCCCCCCACCCCAACTTTGCCACCCTCTCTAACCCATCCTCCAAAATGTGACTCTCAATCTTAGGAGCTGTGGTATGTGATCCGTGCTGGCAGTGGCAGTGCCCGATGGGAAAGCTTCCATAGATAGAGCCTTTTGCAACTCAACCCCTTAGAGATTGTACTTCCTATACTGTAGGCTCTGGGTTAATTTTTGGTTGGTACTGTTTATTTCATTTGTAGAATTAAATGTATCTTGTCTTTAATACCCTTTACCAGCTGAAGCCAGTCTATAACTCTAATTGTATCATTCATTTTTTGTGACTATGCCTTGTTTATATCAATGTTCAATATGCTTCCTCAACTATGGTTTTATCAACTTTTGTGACTTTATTCATTTGATTTCTGCTGTCTAGGCTGCTGGATTATTATGTTTCACTTTTTTTTTGCACGAGAACTGACTTTATAATTCAGCTGAGGGAAGGGCACTCAGAAGGTTGGTAGTGAGTGCTTGGCAGCCATAAGGCCAGGGTTTCCATCCCACTCACAGGAAAACACTAGGAACTAAGCTCTGGTAATTCCATTTACCTCTTCATATTCCCTGTAAAATCCAGGAATCCTTTTCAGGTCATGTTCTGAGCAATTCTGCAAGGTTGTGAGGTAGAAATTCTCAGCCACATTTTAACAGATGTTTAACTGCCCTTCATTTAGATATGAGAGACTCTTAGATCCTGCCTTCTTTATATTTTGTAATTCTCATTAGTGAATCAATAGACCCCAAGATTGGAGCAGTCAATACATTTAATTGTATTTATACATAAATGAATCATCAATAGTCATTTATTTTTTGTAAAATGTAAATTGGAAATTCAGATTTAAATGTAAATTCTCTCTGAAGACATTCTATTGGATGGCATCAGATGCTGGTGCAGGTGACAGAGCACCAGTACTTCTCTGTAGCAAATGGAGAACCATTTAAAATTCATATTCATGAGACTATGGCCCGGGTCCTAGGCTGTGATGCTGGAATGAAGGTTGGTAAATTAAGTGCATTTTTTCCTGGAAGAAAGTAAAGGTTGCAGGTTTACTTCTGGCCTTTGTTCCCTTTATCTTTCATGGTGAAATAGAAAGGGTGTATAGTATTCAGAGTTGAACCCTGAGATTGTCACTTCCCACACATTATTCCGTAATCATCACAAGATGTCTTAGTATACAAATGCAAAAACAGTGTCTGAGAATCATTAAATTACTCCCTGAAGCTAACACAGCTATTAAGTTGTAAATCTATGAATCATAACTTACATGCATTTGATTCCAATACCCATAGAGATAATCCAAGAATATTTTTCCATTAGCAAGGTAATTTTTAAATCAGCAATCCAACCATACTCTTTGAATATAACGCAATAATATGTGTTATTATTTTTAATTACTAATTACTTCTATTATCCTTGTTAATTCTGCTAAATAGATACTTTAGTTTCTGAGCTTATCTGTAGTGTGGTAGATTGTAAAATGTTAGAGGAGAAAACATCTATTTTGTGAAAATAAATGTGCTCTAAATACCCTGACCCCCATTCCTTACAACCAATCTTGGTACATTCTGGCAATATTCCTGATATCATGAATCTCTCTACCTGGGATACTATCTCAATGCATAATATTTTTCTTGGCTTTGGGCTGAACTCTGTTATTCATTCTACAAGCTGTCCCCTGCTGTCTTCATCCAGTTCCAAGGACTGAACTAGATATGCTGAATATTTCAAATGGAATAACACAGTCCCTCTAAAGCAACCTCCCCAAATGAGACTTGTTTTGAGCTTAGCTCCAAAATGTGTTCCACATCTGAATCATCTTAGTGTTTCCTATGATGAAATGGGAAAAATCGGTATGGCATACTGATCCTGTGTTTGCTTAGAATTTTAATATTTTGTTCATTATGGGTGTTTCACATTAGTTTTGATTTTTAAGAATATTACCTTAAATATTTATCTTGATTATTGAGCTTTTTGGTGCTTGGGGTGAGTGCCTCACTGCTTTACCCTATTCCCTTCCCTGGTGAGACCAAACAGATACCAAGTCCTAAAGCCAGTCTAACCAGACTTAAATTGTAGGGCCGACTCTTCTTGGCCAAGTTTCTTTGAGCAAGTTACTTACCCTCTCTAAGCATCATTTTTTTCAACTATGCGTAACTGAGGATGATGATCACAACCTAGCCAAAATAGGTGTTGTGGGTTTTAACAGAATAATATATGAAAAACATTTAGAATACATCTAGCTAATTTTAAGTGCCATTGAGTTATTTACTATTATTAAAATAGTTTAAAACTTACTGATCAAAAGACACTTAAACATAGAAGTAGACCTTCATATGTATAATAATTCATTTACTGAATCAGTATCTTGCAGAGTGAGGCCAAAGGTCAATATTTAAAGAAATAAAACAAGATTCAAATATTTCCTCATACCAATTTGATGACCATCATTATTTGGGATGCACTGTGTGGGATGAGCCTTTTTGAATTTCTTCAGTGTTAACACATTTCTCACCCTCCTCAATATCATAGACTAGGTTCAGATCATAACTGCTTCATGCCTGAACTGGTTCAAGAATAATCTATATGGTTCTCCTTCCCGTAAAAATTACAGCACTGTAGAAAATTAGGGAACAGGGTAGTTATTTGAAAATACATCTGATGATATCATGACCTTTTTAAAAAAATCTTGAGGGTCAAAGCTAGAGTGAGTCAAAATCTTTGAATTCTTTAGTGAGTACATAAGGTCCTTAATGATTGGGGCCATGTCAAAATCTCTAGGTTCATCTGTGCATGCATGCAGTTTTAAAAATTTGGAACACCATTTCTTACTATGGTATTAATGTTTCTGTGCATTTTATGCATTGTCCTCTGTTTAAACACTCATCCCTTCCTGTCTCTTGTCTCTGTTACTTATTTAACATGTTGTCATCCTTCAAAACTTAGCTCTAATGTAATCACATCTGAGATACTTTCCTTAAGTGCAATCTCTGGAGCAAATGTATGTCTTCTATGGCAATCTTGGTTAATGTAGATGACTTTGGTAAAGTATGTACTGGATGTTCCAAGAAGCATAGAATAATATGCCCAGCCACTTACTTGTAAATTCTTTGATGTCAGCTACCCTGAAAGTATAATCTCTAGTTCCTGATACATACCTTTCTCATGCTTGGAACTCTTATAAAATTGTTAAACAAATGAGTGTACAAATGAATGGATGAAGATAAAGACCAGCCTTTTACACTAAAATGCTTGAAGTATCCAAGGGCTCTATATAATTTAGGCTAATTGTGCTGACATTTTGTGACTAGAAGATAGACAATTAATTTACTTTCATTCCATTCTCTCCTCCATCCTCATAATCAATATGTCACCAAGCCTGGATGATTTTATCTTTCACATATATATCTCATAAAACCATCTACTTTTTTCCATTTCCACCCGGCACCCAAAATAGTCATTTCAAACACATATCTGACAGCCAACTGCCTTTTGGATAAAGAGAAAACTTAAATAGACTCCCAGGCCCTCTTTGATCCAATTCTACCCCTGTATGCAACCTCATTATGGCAAATTACATTTTTCCAAAAATGACTGCCACAATATGCCTTATTCCACATGATGTCCTTACAATGTGATGTTCACATTCTCATTGAGTCCTGCAATGTATGCACCCTTGCCTTGAAACTGGGCCACCTTTGTGACCAACTTGATCAATACAGTAATGTCAAAACAATGTTAGATCGTAAAGATGCAAAATACTTCCACTTTGTTCTCTTCGAGTACTGACTCTCAAAACCCAGCCATCATGCTGGAGGAAGCTTATGTAGAGAAGCCACATAAATGTATTCCAGCTGACTATCCCAACTGGCTCTCAGTTGACAGACAGTGATACTTGCTGGAGATGTGTGTGATGCTTCTAGCCTCCAGCTGTGGAGTCACATATCCAAGCCACCTCGGCTCCAGCTACACAGAGCAGACATGAACTCTCCCTACTGAATACCGACCAAAACTGCAGATTCATCAGCAAAATAAATGCTATTGTTATTTCAAGTCATTAAGCTTTATGATGATTTGTTACACATCGATAGCTAACTAGGACACTCATTAGACACCATACCACTCCCCATAATGCTCTGTTTTCTAGCCACACCAGCCTTCTTCCAGATCCTCAAGGCTTCCTGGTTCTCCGTTGCATTCACACACTGTTTTCTCTGCCTAGGGTGCTCTGTCTCACTTCTAATTAACTTTATCAATCAATTCTTATTTATCCTTTAGTTCTCTGCTCAAGCATTACTTCTTTAAGAAAGATTCCTTAGACTTCTAGCCTAGCTCTAGCCTTTTTTTCCTCTGTCCTCATTAAAGCTATAGATTGTCTAGTTAAAATCACAATTTAATGACAGTTTGTCTCAGACAATAGACTAAAAGCTAGATGAGGGCCAATCTCTTTTATCATATCAGTATATCCCAGAACTTGCTATAGTGTGTGCCACATACCGAATTTTCTGTATTTGTCAAATAGAAATAATTTGTCAGAAATAAATAAGTTAGGAATCTTTCAAAATATTTATATAATTCTTAATCTGTCTCATGCAATGTTCTAGGTACTGGGTATTCACTGTGAACCAGGAAGACTAGGCCCTGGTCTTCATGGAGCTCATGTTCTAGTGGGTCAGGAAGAAAATTATAGAAATAATTTCAAGTAGTGACGACATGCTATGGAGAAAAACAAATCAGAGTACTAGGAGGGAAAGAGAAGGAGGATGAAGTGGGTATTTTGATAAGACTGACTTAAAAGATCGTGTTTAACTAGGAATTTGAGAGAAGATATATTTCAGGAAAAGGAAAAAGCAAGTGAAAAACTACTATAGTAGAAGTAGATTTAACATTTAAGTACTAAGGGGAAGTGGGCCAGAGTAAACAGAGAGTGAAGGTAAAAGAGAAAGATGAATCAGGTGATTGGACTCCAGATCTTAGACAGTTTTATAGCATGTAAAAGATTAGGGATTTTCTTTTGTAAGTGTGGTTGGAAACTAACGAAGAGTTATGAATAAGGGAATTTGATGTTATTTATGTTTTAAAAGGTATCTGTGTAGAATAGGAACTCTGTTGGGTACAGTGGAGGAGTGGAAACAAATTAAAGTAGAAACAAATAAACAGTGGTCTAGAAAAGAGATAATGGTGGCTTTTCCTAGAAGTTTTGTAAAACCATTGAAATGTGTTCAAAGCTGGGTGAGGTGGTGCATGACTATAGTCCTATGTACTGGAGGTGTGGAGGCAGGAGAATCTCTTGACTCCAGAAGTTTGAGACCAGCCTGGGAAACATAGTGAGACCCTATTTCTTAAAAAGAAAAAAGAAAGAAAAGAAAAGGAAGCGTCCAGAGGCTGGATCTATTTAAAAGATAGAACCAGTGGAATTTACTGAATTAATGAATGAATGATCTACTCTCTAGAGGTTTGACATCTCTCCCTTTTCTCCTTCCAATGCTTTTTCTATGCATTTCTAGTCACTCTCCCTGTTCTCTCATGATTCTGTAGTCCTCTAGAACTCTAGCCAAACATACAGGTCCTCTGTAACTTTTTATGTGCATCTGATGCTTAATGACACAATTAAAGTCATCAAAGTTGAAAATCTGTTTCAAAGAATCACTGTTTTCAGGAGTCTAAGTATTTTAAATCTGCAGTTCTTTTACTTGTTGCAATAAACAAGAAATCTTCCTTGGGTACTTATGTTAATATGTATGATTGCATTCTTCCCTCCCACCCATATGAGATTAAATGCAATCTCTTCCCCCAATACACAAGTGCCTATACAGCTTTACAGGTGAATTAATTGTTCGTTTCATTTGATTTTCTTCAAATGAGCTCCAGTTTATTTCTCCTCGATTTGTCTTTGGCAGATTTATTTTAAAAGTCTTTTATTTCAGTTTCTAAAGTATTTATCCTCTGGGTCTATTCTTTTTCCTGTACGATGGGAGACTAATTATTCTTCTTCTAATGAATGTTCTAAATGTATCCCATATGGTGGCGTGTGTGTTCAGAACAAAAATGCTTTGGGATAAAATAAGTAAATTCCTCTCATGGGATTTCCGTACAAACTTCACTTTGTAACAGTGATATGTTCAAAGATTCATAGACTCAGGTTGCTATAGAGATCATCTTCTTCCCCCTACCTTCCTCATTTTACAGATAGGAAGAGAAGAAGCCAGAGGATTACTTAGATGGATCATGAAAGAGCTGAAGGCTGGGAATCAGGAAACTTGAGTTCTATTCCCAAATCTGCCAGTAACATTTACAGTTACTTGATTTCTAGATGAGAAAACTGGTGAAAAGAAAGTAGGGGGATAGACATTGCTCAGGGGAGTCTTGCCTTGCCCTCCCATTCTAAGTCAGTCTTCTCTACTTCAAACTAATTATCAGTGTTTGTCAATTATATAAATCAATTAATTACACTAATGAAAGTCTGAATCCCTCCTGCTCAAACAGAAAGTGTTTATGCTTTTGTTCGCCTTACTTTATAGATAGTAGATACTAAATAAATATCTGTTGAATACATGAATCAATTATATAATGAAGTACCTATTAGATGTACAACAGTATAGTAAGCATTTTATCTGTGTAAATTAACGTAATGCACAAGAATTAAGACATTAACTTAATTTTCACAAGAAGCTAGTCTTATCTGGAAATAACAATGCCTTTGAGAAATGAGAAACTGAAGCTCAGAAAGGTTAAATAAATTGGCAACAACCAGCAAACTTGCAGACTGTAACATGACTATAAGTAATCTGGTTTCCAAATCAAAGGTCTTTCTATAGCACCAAAGTAATAGCATTTTTCGCTAGTGCCGACCAATGTGGCTAACAACTTTATATAGTTTATTTCATTAATTCTTAAGAATGAAATCTGAGTGAGGTATAGTTTTATTCCTATAAGGAAATAAAAACTTGAAATTTCTAATCATATTTGCTGGGGTGAAACTATTAAATGGGTAAGAATTTAAATCCAGGTATGTTAGAAGGTTTTACATTCTTAACTGCTGTATTGTTTATGCTGATAGATTAAAGATGCACTTTGCAAAAGTGAGTTATATATAAATTTATAGTTTTGAGATATTAAAATATTTCACAATTCTCTCAAGCTATTGATTTCTTTAACTAAAACAAAACTATACTTTATTTAATATTATACCAGGGTTACCAGATATAAAGACAGAATAATATCATAGATGATCCAAAAGACTTTGGAATAAATAAGGTCAAAAAATAAATGATATATGCTGAACAAATGATAAGACACCAAGTTCAGTTTGGCTTTGACAGATAATTTTGTAATCTTTGAACACTACTAGCAGAGCTGTGGGAAATGCTGAAATTCAATTATTTTTTAAAGAGTGGCACTAATTCTATCTTTGGTTCTATCAAAACCTAAGTTGGCTCAGTTTTCCATTTCTTTATTTTTGCTTACAATTTATTTTATTATTTATTTTTATTTCAGCATATTATGGGGGTACAAATATTACGGTTACATGTATTGCCCATGCCTCCCCTTTCCCCTCGAGGCAGAGCTTCAAGAGTGACCATCCCCCAAACGTTGCACATCTCAC
>VBSM01000949.1:3497004-3510494 GCA_008086735.1 Cheirogaleus medius
GCTGGGTAACAGACTTGAACCTTAGTTGTGAAACTATTAGAATTCTAGAGAAAACATTTGGAAATACTCTTCTAGACATTGGCCTATGCAAATAATTTATGAATATTTCCCCAAAGGCAATCACAGCATCAAAAAAAATAGATAAATGGGACATGATCAAATTAAAAAGCTTCATTTTTCCATTTCTTATCAAAGAAGTTCCCAACTCCCTGGAATAGCTTTAAATTCTAGGTCTTAATACTTTTCATGTTCATCTTTTTTCCCTACACAGCTTTTTCAAGTACTCAGTTGATGAAGGTCCCAGAAACATGATGCACCAAATGTCTCTGTTTCATTCCTTCCATTACTGTCCGGTTACCCTCTCCTGTTTCTCTCTCCACCAGGCAGTCAGCTCCTCCTGTTCATTCCTGGAGTACCTATTCAAATATAGTATTAGTCATATCCTTTAAGAGTAGAATGTCCAAATAAAATAAATGCCTTGTTTGGGATATATTTATACTAAAAAAATTATCTGCTTATCAGAAACCCCATGTTTATTGAACTTTTTGTATTTTCTTTTGTTAAATCAGGCAACCCTGTCCATTCGGAGTCCTTTCCCCCAGAAATGTTTCAATGATTCTATAGGTCTGAGCACATAAATTTGGACATGTGGCATTCCCTCATTTAGCTCACTTATATCCTTTCCTTCATGTTCCATGAGTTACCAGGGAAAGGATATGGGTTATTTATCTTTGAATATCTAGTTTTCCATAATATTTCTTAATTTCTCCTTTAAAAATTTACCTATGATAATGTGGATGATCTTTGTAGTGGGATTGTAGGGGGTGAGAAAGTGAGAAAGGGAGATATTGATTCTTAATTCTAAAAATGCCATAGATTTTGTCTTGTTCAACATCCACCATTATGCTCCATCCAGAATTTAATAAAATTGTATAATTAGTTTCCTGCTGCAAACTGATTTTGGGGAAAATGCACTCGATTTTTTTCTCTGCCTTAAATTTGCTGAGTCATTTTCACTATACGATGTATGTGTTTGTGAGTTGCTACATAGTGATTATGCATGCAACATTCAAATGTTCATAATTATACAATTTGAGCACCATAATATTACTACAGAAGGAAAATGAAACGGAAGAGAAGAGTCACATAGAGGGTTAACCATGTGCCAGAGACTAGAATCATTTTATATGTTGCTTGTCCTCATATTAAAGCCATCAGAGCCATTGGATAACCTCTGTGTTGTACATTAAGAAAATGAATTTGTGAGAGCTTAAGTAATTTGCTCAAGGTCACACATATACTAAGCATTAGAGTAGAGTTTAAATCTAAGTCTACCTTTACCTGACTCTAACACTATTTATTAATTTATTTGTGTGAAGAGTTCATTATAAACTTAAAATGCTAATAATTTTTTATATGAAATCTCCTCTAATTAAATGGAAAAATTTTCCAGAAAAAAAACCATCAACTATATTTCCATCACCCAGAATTAGCAACTGTTAACATATTTGCATATATGCTTTCTGTGTTTTTGTTCTTAAAATGTATATTTTAAGGAAAAAAATATTTCTACTTATTTCTATGAAATGAAAAATATTTATTAGAAAAGTCAAAGCAATGCCAAAAACAGCCAAAAGGAAAATTTAATTACAACAAATACTAACATTAAGTATTATGTGCCCCCAATTCCATATGTCTTTCTTTGCATATATAAAAGTGGGAGGGAAGGAGGAAAGAGGGAAAGAAAAGGGAAAATAAATAGGAGGGAAGAGAGAAAAAAGAGCATGTGTAGACATAAATATAGGCCTACCTCATTTTATTGTGCTTTGCTTTATCTCTTTATTGTGCTTTGCAAGTGTTGTGTTATTTACAAATTGGAGTTTTATGGCAACCCTGCATAAACCAAGAGTACCACTCCATTTTTCCACTTTGTGTCTCTGTGTCATGGTTTGGTAATTTTCACAATATTCCAAGCTTTTTCATTACTATTATATCTGTTATGGTGATCTGTGATCAGTGATTTTTTATGTTACTCTTGTAATTGTTTGGGGGCATCATGAACCATGCCCACAAAAGATTGATTGACCGATTTAATCCATTATGTTGTATGTGTTCTGACTGCTCCACTGACCGACTCACACCCTGTTTCTCTACCTGTCTCTGGGCTGCCTTATTCCCTAAGACCCAAAAATATTGAAATTATGCTATTTGATAACCCTACAATAGCCTCTTAGTGTTCACATGAAAGAAAGAATTGCATTTTTCTCACTTTAAATTAAAAACTGGAAATGACTAAGCTTAGTGAGAAAGGCATGCCAAAAACCAAGATAGACTGAAAGCCAAGCCTCTTAGACCAAACAGGCAAGTTGTGAATGCAAAGAAAAAGCTATAGAAGGATTAAAAGCACTATTCC
Source organism: Cheirogaleus medius (assembly GCA_008086735.1). Taxonomy (NCBI): domain Eukaryota; kingdom Metazoa; phylum Chordata; class Mammalia; order Primates; family Cheirogaleidae; genus Cheirogaleus; species Cheirogaleus medius. The sequence goes on from VBSM01000949.1 coordinate 3,499,418, forward strand.
AGTGAACACGTGACTGATAAAAAAATGAAACAGCTTCCTTGCAAATTTGGAAAAAGTTTGAGTGGTCTCTATAGAAGATCAAACCAACCACAACCTTCCCTTAAACCATAACTTAATCCAGAGGAAGGCCATTACTCTCTTCAATTCTATGAAGGCTAAGGGAGGTGAGGAAGCTGCAGAAGAAAACGATGAAGCTAGCAGTGGTTGGCTTATGAGGTTTAAGCAAAGAAGTCATCTCCATAACATAAAATTGCAAGGTGAAGCAGCAAGAATTGATGGAGAAACTGCAGCAAGTTATCTGGTTAAGATCATTGAAGAAGGTGGCTGCATTAAAATATAGATTTTCAATGTAGATGAAACTGGATTCTATTGAAAGAAGATACCATGCCATCTAGGACTTTCATAATTAAAGAGGAGAAGTCAACGACTGAATTCAAAGCTTCAAAGGACAGGCTGACGCTCGTTAGTAGCAAATGCAGCTTGTGACTTCAAGATGAGGCCAATGCTCATTTGACATTCTGAAAATCCTAGAACCATTAAGAATTATGCTAAATCTACTCTACCTGTGCTCTATAAATGGAACAACAAATCCTGGATAACGGCACATCTCTTTATAGCATGGTTTACTAAATATTGTAAGCCCCCTGTTAAGACCTGGTGCTCAGAAAAAAAAATAAATTCCTTTCAAAATATTACTGTTCTTTGACAGTGTACCTAGTCACTCAAGAGTTTTCATGGAGATATCCAAGGAAATGACTGTTGTTTTCATGCCTGCTAACACAACATCCATTCTACAGCCTATGGATTAAGGAGTAATTTAGACTTTCAAATCTTATTATATTAGAAATGCATGTCTTAAGTCTATAGCTGCCATAGATAGTGATTCCTCTGATGAATCTGGGTAAATTGAAAACCTTTTGGAAAAAGATTCATCATTCTAAATGTGATTATGAACATTTGTGATTCATTGGAGGAGGTCAAAATATCATAAAATACATGTTTGGAAGAAATTGATTCCAACCCTCATGGATGACTTTGAGGAGTTCAAGACTTTAGTGGTGGAAGGAATTGCAGATGTGGTGGAAATATTAATAGTGAGAGAACTAAAATTAGAAGCAGAACATGAAAATGTGACTGAATTGCTGCAATCTCATGATAAAACCTGAATGGATGAGGAGTTGCTTCTTATTGGTGAGCAAAGAAAGTGGTTTCTTGAGATGAAATCTGCTGGTGAAAATGCTGTGAACATTGTTGAAATGACAACAATGGATTTAGAATATTATATAAAATAAGTTGATAAAGCAAACAGCAGAGTTTCAGAGGTTAACTCCAATATTGAAAAAAGTTCTACTATGAGTAAAATGCTATCAAACAGCATTGCGTGCTAGAGATAAATTTTTCATGAGAGGAAGAGTCAACTGATGCGACAAACTTTAGGGTTGTCTTATTTTAAGAAATTGTCGCAGCCATACCAACCTTCAGCAACTACCACTCTGATCAGTCAGCAGCCATCGACATTGAGGCAAGACCCTGCATCAGAAAAAACGATTATGACTTGCTGCAGGCTCAGAAGATTATTAGCATTTTCAGCAATAAAATATTTTTAAATTAACATAAATTAAATGTTATTGGTTTATTTTTCAAAAGACATAATGCTATTGTACACTTTGTAGAATACAGTATCCTATAAACATAACATTTGTATGCATTCAGAAACCAAAACGTTTGTATGACTTGATTTCTTTGCCATATTTGCTTTATTGTAGTAGTCAGGAACTGAATTCCCAATATCTCTGAGGTTTTCCTGTACTTTTAAAAAATAGAGTCATATTAAAATGATTTACTTACTAAAACTATAAAATTGGGTATAACCTGACTATTACATAATTAAAACAAACTAAAGTAAATCTGAAAAGATGAACAAACTATTACTTTTACCAAAAGTGATATTATTTACTAAAATACCTGTATAAATTAAAATGAAAAAGATTACAGAATAAACATTAAACACTATACTTATTTTTAATGATATTTTATTCACTAAATAATGTTTTACATATGTATGGGGTACATGTGAATATTTGTTACATGCATAGAATGTGTAATGATCAAGTCAGAGTATTTGGGGTACCAATCACCATGCACATTTATCATTTCAATATCTTGGGAATATTTCAAGTCCTCTTTTCTAACTACTTTGAAGTATATAATAAATTGTTGCTAACATAGTCTCCCTACTGTGCTATCAAACATTAGAAGTTGTATCTTCTATCTACCTGTATATTTGTACCCATTAACCAACTTCTCATCATTCTCCCTCTTCCATCCTGGTATCTATCATTCTACTCTTTACCTCCATGAGATCAACTTTTTAAGCTCCCACATATGGGTGAGAACATGTGATATTTGTTTTGCTGTTTCTGGCTTATTTCACCTAACATAATTACATCCATTCATGTTGCTGCAGATAACCTGATTTCATTTTTTATGGTTTAACAGTATTTCATTATATATATATATATATATACTCTACATTTTTTTTTAATCCATTCATCCACTGATGGACACTTAGGTTTATTCTATATCTTTGCTATTGTGAATAATGCTGTAATAAGCATGGGAATGCAGGTATCCCTTTGATAAACTAATCTCTTTTCTTTTGGATAAATACCCAGTAGCGGGATTGCTACATTGTATTTTTAGTTTTTTGCAAAATCTCCATACTGCTTTCCATAGTGGCTCTACTAATTTACATTCCCACCAGGAGTTTGTAAGAGTTTCCTTTTCTCTGAATTTTTGCCGGCATCTGTTATTTTTTGTCTTTTTAGTAGTAACAATTCCAATTGGAATAAAGTGATATTTCATTTTGATTTTGATTTGCATTTTCATGATGCTTAGTGATGTTCAGAATTTTTTCATATACCCATTGGCCATTTGTATTAATATGTCTTCTTTTGAGAAATATTTATTCATGTTCTCTATCACATTTTAAGGGAATTGATTATTACTTTACTTTTAAGTTGTTTTGAGTTTTTGGTATATTCTGGATATTAGATTCTTCTTGGATGAATAGTTTGCAAATATTTTCTCCCATTCAACAAGTTGTCTCCTCACTCTATTAAGTCTTTTCTTTGCTGTGTAGAAGCTTTTTAGTTTAATATAGTTCCATTTTTCTATTCTTGTTTTTGTTGTCAGTGCTTTTGAGGTGTTAGCCATAAAATATTTGTCTAGACTCATGTTCTGAAGTGTTTTCCCTATGTTTTCTTTTAGTAGTTTTATAGTTTGGGGTCTTATATTTAAGTCTTTAGTCCATTTTGAGTTGATTTTTGTACATAGTCAGAGATAGGGGTCCAATTTTATTCTTTTGAATATGGATGCCCACTTTTCCTAACCCCATTTATTGCAAAGGATTTACTTTCTCCAATGTCTGATCTCAGCACCTGTGTGAAAAATCAGTTGGCTGTATATATGTGGATTTCTTTCTAGAGTCTATTCTGTTCCAGTGATCTATGTGTCTGTTTTTTTTTTATCATTACTATGTTGTTTTGGTTACTGTAGCCTTGTAATAAATTTTGAAATCAGGTAGTGTGATGCCTTCAATATTGTTTCTTTAACTCAGGATTGCTTTGGCCATTTAAACTCTTTTTTGGTTTCATAAGAATTTTAAGATTGTTTTTTTCTAATTCTGTAAAAAATGATGTTGATTTTTTGATAGAGATTACATTGAATCTGTAGATTTCTTTGGCCATATGGTCATTTTAATGATATTAATTATTCCAGTCCATGTGCATTGGATGTCTTTCATCTGTTTGTTTCTTCTACTATTTATTTCATCAGTGTTTTATAGTTTCCCTTGTAGAGATCTTTCACCTTCTTTTTTAGTTCCCACTTATTTGGGATTTTTTTTTGTAGCTATTGTAAATGGAATTGCCTTCTTGATTTCTCTCTGGGCTAGTTCATTATTGGCATATAAAAATGTTACTGATTTTTGTATGTTGATTTTATGTCCTCCAACTATACTGAGTTTATTTATAAGATCTAAGAGTAATGATATATTTTAATTCTAGCTGATACAATAATTATTTTGAAAGATGAAGCCTCAAGAGGTCTCTCATCTACCTACTCTTCAATCTGCGAGTGTGTGTGTGCCTGTGTGAGTATAAACCTGAAAAATATGAAAAAATAATACATTTTTTTATATTTTTATAGACATAATTTACTTAGATTTTCTTTGTTTCAATATTATCTTTATACTTAATGAACTTTATTTTCACCACTGTCCCATTTATAATGGATTGCTTATTTCTAGATTGTTGATTTTGATTGCTGATTTCTGTCTGTTTTTAATTGGTGCATTATTAAGCAAGTTTTCAAAAACAATCTCATAGATTCTGTGCTCATTGAATTTTTTGACGATTGAGAATGTCTATCTGTTGTTTTATAATTGAATCACATTTTGGCTAAGTTTTATATTCTTGAATGTTTTTTCCTCAAAAACTCTACACATTTTCTTTTGATATGCAGTTAATTGTATTCTAGAAGTGAATATAGTTGTGAAAATAGTTGAGACTAGCCTCAGTTTTCTCTATGAAGGCTATGTATTTTGTCTGCTTAAATGCTTGAAGTATTCTTTTATTATGTCAAAGTTTGACAGTTTATCTAAGATATATATAGGTCCTGTGATTTTAGCATCTTTAAACACTGTGTTCTTATGATCTATGTATTAAATTTATTTGTTTTTCAGCAGTTATCTTGCATAATATGATTAGATAGATTTTCTGTTCTGTATGTAGGATATTGTACTTCAGGGACACCAATTACCTTTTTCTGAATTACTACATCTTCCAAATCTATTAACTTATTTCTAATTGTTTTACTCTGTTGTTTTCATATGAATTCACTATGATTACCCAGAGTTAGTAATTTAGGTTTAGAATTTATATTCTTGTTTTTGCATAATTTTTTTTTTATTGGCGTTTGTATGATTTTTTAATTTTTTTAATTTGTTAATTTTTTTTTATTTCAGCATATTATGGGGGTACAAATATTACGGTTATCTATATTGCCCACGTCCCCCTCCCCCCTCGAGGCAGAGCCTCAAGCATGACCATACCCCATACGTACTTACTCATTATGTTTGTATCTTACTCATTATATTTGTATATACCCATCCCCTCCTCCTCCCTCCCACCCGCCCAACACCCGACAAATGTTATTCCTACATGTCCACTTAGGTGTTGATCCGTTAATACCAATTTGCTGGTGAGTATATGTGGTGCTTGTTTTTCCATTCTTGAGAAACTTCACTTAGTAGAATGGGTTCCAGCTGTATCCAGGAGTATACAAGAGGTGCTATATCACCATTGTTTCTTAAAGCCGAATAGTACTCCATGGTATACATATACCACATTTTGTTGATCCACTCACATAATTTTTAATTTATTAGTTGTGTAATTAAAAATTTGGGCCCTAAAGTATTTCTTTCTATCTGCAACTTCCCTTTTTGTCTTATTTGATTATTATAGCACCTTCTGTTTTAAACTTATTTTACTGAATTCAAGTGTTTATTAAATTAATCATCACTTAAGTTTATCTATGACATGAAGCAATTGTAAGGAATTGTGAGGTAGGTTTTACTGTATATTGTGCTCTTTGACTCTTATTTGTATAGTTCCATCCTTTTATCCATATTTTGTTTTAAGTTCTGGTTGCAGATTTTCCATATACTTTCTTTTCACCTTAATTATTTTGGAGCAACTCATGGTAGACATCCCATTTTTTTTGGTAGAAAGTCAAAGTGACTCACAGCATATCTGAGAACAGTTTTTTATTGTATTTTGAGGCGCTCATAGGGGTTTGTATTTTGTGTTTTACCAACTTTTCTGTAACTAAGCTAAAAGGCAAACTAATAGTGGGCAGGTGGTATTGGGAAGCAGAGAGGAGGAGAAAGTATAGATTTGTTTAAAATGTGTGAATTCTGTCCTATTATAAGAATGGTTATGATGCAAAGTGTTAATTATACCCCAAGTCAACTTCAAGACACGAGGCTAAGCCTTAAACATTCCAACCAATTTTGGTCATTTTCCTCTTCAATGGGTTCGCTGTTCTAATTTTACTCTTTTTACTTTAGTAGAGTTTCTATGATTTCTGGGTTGAAACAAGGTGAAATAAGAAGATAATGCTACTCACTAATTTGTGAGAATTTCCAGAATACTTCCATGGATATTTCCAGCTAGAATTCCTTGGGGAAAGAAGAAGGATTTTATTTTTCCAAATATTCTGTATATTCCTAATTCTAACGTGGATGTTCCATTTGTAAGAATTGTTCATTGGTAAATTTCTCACACATCATTTTTTTCTTTCTGGACTTTTTCCCAGTAACTTTTAATGTAATAATAATAAGGACAATAACAGAAATACTACTAACATGACAATTGCAATACTGATAAGACAATAAATAGTCCAGCCTTAAATAAACCTGTTTGCCATTCCTCATTCGAATATGAAATTCTGACGTTGTCTGGGACTGTTTTGAAGGCAATGTGAGGGTTCATTCAAATGCATTTTTAAGCTTATGATTATTAACTTTCCAAACTTGGAAGCATCCCTGGTGGTCTCTTCAATAGCTGTGTCCTCTACCTGACTTTCAGTCTCTGCCTGCAAACAATCCTGGGAGTACAGAGCATTTTAAAGTAAAATCACTTGGCAGAAAAGGTTTGTTTCCTTTTCTTTTATTACTTTGATACACTACTAGTTTCAAACGCTGAATTTAAACTTGAAAGAAAATTCCTAATGTCCTTGCTTTCCACTTCTAGAGATCCAGTAGAGTACCAGGTTCTGAGGTAATCTATTCATAGATTTAGAGGAGCAGTGAATATCTTAAGTAGGATAAACTTAGAATAGATCAGGAACTTTCAATAAAAAATACTGAGAATTCTGACAGCATGGATATACACCTCTTGACTTTTTATGTGGCTAACAACAAAATATTTAATAATAATATTTAGTACTATTTTTAAGTGTAGCATGTCTGAGTATATAGATGACTCAAAATACCATATGATACAATTAGATAATTGCCTTCTACTTTTCTGAAATAGAAAGTTCAGGCTTAGAGTTGGCACTTGATCAAATTTGTGAAATGTAAAACTAGAATTTGAATTGAGTTCTTTCTGATCTTAACACCATTATAAAACAATGTCTTTGTTATTAGGCTGAGCTGACTTGAAAGTTTAGCATATAAGAAGAAAATGACTGGCATTTAAGTAATGGCAAGAACAAGGTAAAAGTCCAGGAGAGAATTTCATGTCAGAAATGGAATGTTTTGATAAAACAAGTCATAGAAAAAGAAAAAGAAATAAATAAATAAAAATAGAGGAGAGTAAGCAGGGTCTGGAGGTTTGGGAGTGTAAATATTAAATATGATGATTAGATGGTCTTTTTGAGAAAATGACCTTTGAGCAGAGAATTGAAGAAGGTGTGGTAGTGTATCATGCAGGTACATGGAGGAAGAGTGTTAGAGACAGAACTGGCAGTCCTTGCAAAGACTCTAAGGGAAGAGTATGCTTGAAAAAGTCACAAAACAATAGAGCCTGGTAGAGCTGGAATTGTGTGGTTGGGCAGTAGGGAGTAGTCAGAGATGAGGTTAGGTGATGGAGGCTAGATGACATATCATAAACCAAACAGACTGTAAGGCACTAAATATCAAAAGTGCTAAAATATCAAGCTTGTGCTAAACTAGAGAGTATACACTCAAACTAAAGAACTTTATGCTAAATTTTATAATAATAAAACACAGTTCTGACCAATAAAACACATTAAGGTACAGAATGGGACACTAGTTTTAAATTCTCAATTTAATTTGGCACCTTCAGATTATACAAAGGAATGCTGGGCCCACAGAAGTTTAATGTCACAGTTAACAAATGTCCAACTTTAGATTCCTAAAATGTTCCTTCATTTTTCCCCTTCCTCTACAAACAGTGCTGTGACTTGGCAAAATTTGGAAAAGGGAATTGAAGATAAGCATAGGGGAAACTCAATTTCCAAGGAGAGCTTGGAATGACTTAGAAACCTTGAGATATCATTGGATAATCTCAAAGAACAAGTTTACTTTTAAAATCCCATTTGTTAAATCCAGAAAAAGGCCCCTAAATCCCCATGATAGAGCATAGATTGCACCACCAGTTGAACTTCCATAAACATAAATTGGTGAAAGGATTTTTGGATCAAGTTAATCCCTTCCTTTTTCTATCCAGTTCTGTAGGAGCTATCATTTTAGATGATAAGGACTCTTCTCTCCCAGGGTGCATTTATCTCTTTCAACTTTCATATCATTAAGCCTTAGGAATGCAGCAAGAATCTGTCTGTCAGTGCCTGTGCTCTGTGATGTTTATAGTGCTCTTTTTGAAATATCATGGTGAAATGGAAAGAGCATAGTAGAATGTCTCATGTCCTAGGACCTAGTATGTTTATATAATTTTTTTTCTTTAGTACTACTAAATAAGATTTAAAATAATATAAGTTAAACAAAAGCTTATATATGGCCTAGTAAACAATAAAACTCATTACTAATAAACTGTTATTTATTCTCACATCCTTGTCAATAGTTATAGTAAGGGTTCTAGTGCATTATGGGTCTTGCTTACTCCCCATTTCCTTTATGTGTTCTTATATGCTACAAAATGTCCTAAAAATAACAGTTAAGGCATGGGTAATTGGATGGGTGTGTGGGTGAATTTATAGATGAGTGGGACAGACACATGAATGAATTGATGAATAAATAAGATTGAATTGCTTTTCAGAATTGAGTGCTTAAATCAATCTTGATGGAGGTATAATACTTCATCTGGTCAATGATAATATCTAAACTTACATCCAACTCTGAAATTTTATGGTTCTATAAATAGTGTTTATCTCACACATCATCAGGGCCACATCATATGTTGAAGAATTATTTCCTCCTTATATTTAAAAGTTTGCTGCATTAGTTGCATAGATCAGACTATATAAATTTAGATTCTTCTGAATTGCAAAAAGTTGAATGGGATCAAATTGTTTTTAGGGACACAATGATATGTAATACATTGCTATTGCTATATTTTTACTGGAGTCTTGTGTTTTAATTTTAAAAACAAGACTGGCAGGAACACTTGAGAACACTAAGGGTATACCTTCATTTAATAACAGGGGACTGAACCTCAGAGTGATCAAATGCTGTCTTGGTCTGATCTTGTTTATTGCCACCTAAGGTTCTTTTAGGCTTACCAAACCCATTTTTGATAAGTAAAAGTATAAGAAAATTTTAAAGCCAGTGGAACAGAAGTCAAATATCTGGATGAATGGAAGCATAACATGCTGAAGTTTGCTAAAGCTGTACCCTTTGTAATCACTGCATATTCTTCTAAAGAGCTTCAACTAAAAATTCTAAACCTTTGCAGGTTTTTCTTTACCTGATGTGTTAAATGTAAAAATTAATCTAGTGACCCCAAATCTATGTTTCTTGTTTTACAAAATACTTTATTGATTAGCCAAGGCCTAAACAAAGCTTTCTACATGATTCATGGATCAAAAATATGATCCATGAGCTTATTAAGTTCATTGTCAGTTATATTCATTTATTCATAAGCTCCTTTTTTCGTACTTGCCATTCACAACAGTAAAAGCAAAGAAGCTTATCTACATTTACATTTCAGCATGCATAAATCATTCACCATTATGTTATTATACAGAGGAAATTTTGGAGATGTACATTCCAAAATATTTTATTTGGTGAATGAGATATCCCAAACATCAAACTGTTCAATAGATTATCATAGCTTTAAGTATTAGAGAAAATGTAGCCACTTAACATGACTATTTTGATCTCATAAATTCCTAGCACAATCTAACCATAACACAAAATACTAAGTTATTAAGGAAATGGAAGATCTTTTGGAAATGCTCTTTGGGTATTTCTCATGGTGGGGGGACTCCTTTGTAAAAACTTTCAAGTTTTATCACTAAAATTTTAACAGACTTATAATTAAATTTGTCTCATATTTATTCATACTTTCCATGTACAGAACTTGAGCTCAATTTGGGTAAATGATCCCATATTTACACACATTGGTTCCACTCTATATTTACAAGATGCCATCTTTTGCTAGAGTGACTATAAAACTTATCATCCAAACTAGAGTACTTCTGAGAGTGAAAGATGGTGCTACTAATTATGCTGGAGAAGACCCTTCCTCCTTGGCCACAGAAACCTGGAAACTATAACCTAATTTGTTCTTTCTGTGGAAAGTCTGTGTTTCTTTAGTAAAAAAATAAAAGCAGCAAACAAAACTAAAAAACAAAACAAACAAGTAAAAACAAAACAAAAAAAGTACAAAATAGTTTGACTATATTTGAGCGCTGGGTTCCAGTTGCCCAAGGTGAACTCTAAAACCACCCCTTCTTCTCTTTTGCTTTAATGAAGAAAATAAAGATGTTTTTTCCAGACCTTTATGCTTGTTTGTTTTTCTATGGATTGTTTTTGGGGTACTAAATAAACTGTGATTTATGCTGCAAACCTTTACAGGTGGCTCTTCTTCTGCCATGCCTTTATTGAAATCCCAGACCAAATTATTCATTCTTTCTTCTCTATCATGTATTCTGTTTCCGTTTAGACTTTTATAATTACCTGTTTCTTTGTAGTGCATTTTTTGCAAGTCAGTTTCTGCTATATTACATGTTCAGATAAGAGTAAGTTTGTTTTTACCTCCATTTCTAGGCCTCAGCACTTTAATGCCAAACCGTAGGTTCTGAAGAAGTGTTTAAAGCAATAACTTTGTAAAGGGGCTCTCTTTATCTTGCTAAGAAATGAAGGTTCTCCAGCAGATTTCGCTCCTGTAATTTGACAGTAACAATAATTACAAAGAAAATAAATAAAATTTGGCATATGCTCACAATGGAATGTTACTCAATTCTAAGAAACGACAGCAAGCTAGCACCGTTTATACTATCCTGGATTAAGCTTAAGCCCATTATCCAGTGAGGTGACACAAGATCAGGAAAATGGGCTCCACATATACTCGCCATCAAATTGGTACTG
>VBSM01000949.1:3524199-3547126 GCA_008086735.1 Cheirogaleus medius
TTGTACCCCCATAATATGCTGAAATTAAAAAATAAATAAATAAATAAATAAAAGTGGATCAAAGAGAGACACTCACTCACCCTATCTTGTATTGGGAAGTCACTCCTGGTTCCTGGACAATCCTGGCCACACAGGCTGTTTTCTTTCTCCTTCCTAAATTTTGGTGATTCCTTTTACTTTTCTGTAGAACTCTCATGTTCCTTCTTGGATAATGTATTCAAAGTGTGGTTGTTTACAGACTATTTGGTTCTTCTAAGTCAATGATTTGTGCTTGAAATGCTTTTACCAGCCATCTTCCAGAATTTTACTTTTGACTCTATGTCAAACCAATACCTACTCCCCCCATGCCTCCCAACACACATGCAAGAGCCTTTTACAAACAATCCACTTATATCTTTCAAAAAACTATCCTTCAAAGCTGTCATTTAGAAATCATTATCATTTAGATCATAGTTTTAGAGTGCAAAGAAAAAATGCAAACATTAAAGGAGAAAGAGGAAACAGCATAAAAATAATAATAAATTATAACATATGAACACACTCAACTGTGTTGTAATCAGAAGCATATAAGTCAAGTGGTTGAGAAACAAAGAATAAATGACAACCATGCATTTCAATGGCATCATTATGTTTTTCTATAAGATAATACCAATAATTACAATAATAAAGACCTAGGCAGTCAGTGGTTTTATAAAGGTGAAATGGAGAGAACCAAGCATTGTATAGAATATATTTTCATCCATGACATCATCTGTACCTTCATTTATTACCTTTTCTTTAAATTCACTGTTTATAATTTCATGGTTATTTCTTCTTAGTTCAAGGACAAAATAATAAGTATTACATGTACAATAAAATATAGCAAATAATTGACCAACATTTATTCAAATACCACTTAAAATAAGCTTCTACCATTGCTGGTCATTTTCCTTCACTTAGTCATTATATAATTATGACTTATTATGTATAAACCCCTTTACTAGACATTGAAAGATATAGGTTAATTGGACATAATCATTGTTCTTGTGACACCCATGATCCACTAGGGAAGAAAATTCACTTTATCAGGTTATGCTACATCATTCCTGTGAGTCTTTCCAACACTGGGATTACATGATGCTCTGTCTGTATGAAGCGAGTTGGAAACCAAACATACAAAATATGTAGAATTCTTTGATGTTTCAGATACCTCTGGAAGGACTTAACATTCATCTGATATTCCAGAACTTGAAAGAGCAATTTAAGAAAAATTAAAAAAGCTTCTTCCCGGAACATATTATAAATCTATTAGATATATTGAAATAAAAGGTCACTGAGTCAAGTGAGCTAGGCAGTTTATATCCAAGAACAATATTTGTAGTTATGAAGGTAATGAAATCTTTTGCTTCAAGAATTAATTTCCCCAGTGTATAGTTGGCTGAATAATTGGCTCGGTGAACACAGGCAAGGTTTCTTATTTCTCAAAAGCAATCTTGGCCACTGCTCATTTGAAGGCACCTGCCTTTTTGTGGGATGGCACATGTCATGTTCCTATTAAGCAAATCTAGCTTGTGATAGTTGCCTGCAAGTGGTAGAGATATGGGAGCCATTCTGTCACTCAGTATCAATTTAGAATTTAATACCAAATGTTCTTGTCATCAAAACCTCTGCACATGAGTCCTAACATGGACAGTGCTTCTGTTCTGATGTCACTGTCAAGTTAGTCTAGTTTAAGACAAAAGAGATTCAGATACTTAAACCCTGATACATACTGAAACTCAAATTTAGAAAGATCCTTTTCAAATTCTGAAAAATTGTCTTCAAAAAGCATTTTCTCGGAATTTATATTTAAGATACAAGAAACAGCTTTGTATTTTGATTCCATTAACCTCTTTGAAATCACAGATTTGTATTAATCTCAAGTACCTTTAAAATGACAAAGTCAAATAAGTACCTTTCTGAGGAAAATTTGTAGCATAAAACTAGATGGTGTTGCCATCGTCAGAAGGGAGAATTTTCTGTCTAATTTATCCACTCCACAATGCCAATCTTTAAAAAATGATCCACAAAACAAGATAATTGCCCTTGTTGCCTCTTGTTATAAAGTTCTTTCCATATCATTCATGATACAGGAATTAGGAAGAAGTTATCTGACTCCATATGTATGGACCACTACACAACTCCTTCTGAAGTGGAGGTAACCTCTTGTTCAAAGAACTCAGGAACACTTGTCTAGACTAATTTTAGTAAGCAATGACTCTGTAGAGCTAGAGAAACATACTTGACATTTTTTAAGGCCAGTGTATAAGAATCCCGTTTGATGGAGTGGAAAATCAATTAAGAAGGAGTAAAAGGAGAAGAAAGAGAAAATGGAGAAGGAGGAGGAGGAGGAGAAGAGTAACCTTAAAAATGGAAACTATCACTTGATTCTTTTGTTATATGTGGGAATCATTCCAGACATAAGAAACAAAGAATTGAATGGAAAAGCCTGAGTAATAAAGTGAAAAAAATCAAATTTGGAATCAAAGAATTGAGATTTGAATTTTGCGAACCATTAGAATCTCATCAAGGTGGTTAACTTATCTCTTCTAAGCTTTCTAGTTTGGAAAGGATGGAAAGACTATTTGGCATATTTTGGCTGACAAATTCTTAATAAAGCGTGTAATATCCAGTATGTGCTTTAAAAGGATCTTTATTATCCTATGGCACATACAGATGATATATTCACTTTTAGGCATAAGCAGCACATTCACTTATGGTTAAACATACAAGAATGATGCTCTGAAACAGAAAGGTGAATATGTTCATGTTCTTGATGATCTTCATATTCTTTAATATGCAGCCATCCATTAAAACTCAGGATCAACAGATATCTCTTAAGAGTATGTGGTTTCTTGAATTTATAAAACCTAACATTTTCATTTCTGGGGAAACTGTTTACCACCTGATTTGGAATTCCCCAAAAGCAACAGTAGCAAAGGATCAAAACTGAAGGGGTACTTTTTGCTCTTGGGCAAGTAGTTGTAACTTGAAAAGATTAGTGGGTCTTGGTGCTAGATATTTAATCTTGCCTCTTTTTATTAAACTATCAGACCACTTTTATCCACTAATTAGTAATAATTACCTTCCACAAAAAGTGTTATTTCATCTCAGAAAATATATCTGTTAACCTTTCCACTGATTTTTTTCTTGAATATTGTTGACCATGTGCTCAGAACAAATGAAATATTTAAACTAGATGTGAACCTTAAGCTAATCAATGTCAGAAGTTTTCAAGTTTTTCTTAAAAAAATAAATCAGTTTCTCCAATGAAAGTCTCAAACAGATGTCCCCTACATAAAATAGATGAAAGTAAACTTGCTTTATTTGAAGTAGGGTGAGTTTGGTTTCCTATTCACATACTATTTACTTAACTAAATAATCTGTTATTTTCATTGGTTTAACACAACTTTACTTTTATAAAATCACTAACATTTTGTCTTAAGAATTATTCATACCCCAGTTCATGTATCCCCATTGAGGTCATCACTCATGTTGCCTTTTCCCTCTTATCACCATGACAACCTACACTTGCCTATCACATTGTCTCTTGCCTGTTAGAATAAAAGCAAAACATAGCCTATTGCCACTGAGATTGGGTTATATAGATGCTAGAGAATTGATGATCATATTTTACTGGGATCCAGAGTTGTAAATTCTTAGGTTCAGAGTAGATTAACATGGAGAGAGACTTCCTGATAATAAAGTCAGCACACAGAGAGTACTATAGTCAAGAATCCCAGTGACATGATTTTACTCCCAGATGAAGACATAGCCCAAGCCAAGATCCCAGATCCCAATATTGTTTCAGTACTTGTGTGTTATTAATCAATAGTTTGCTTATTTATTTGTTAATTTATCCTTCAGTAGTTCCTGAAAGGGACCTGACATGCTCTCCTTCACCTCCTTTCCTCTTTTTCCTCTGGCTCAGACATGAATCCTATTTTATCCTAAAGTAACAATTTTCTATAATGACAGACATTCAATGGAAACTACTAACATTTTTTAAAAAGATCCATATATAGTAATTTCTGGAAGGAGAAGCTATTTATCTTCCTAAAATATTTGTTGTTCAGGAACCAAATATGTGTAAAATTAACTGGCCACGATGGAGATTAATGCATTATACAAATATAGGGAAGTATCATTACTGTTTATTTCTTAAGATTACAAAACATGAATCATTTTAAAATTCACTTTGAGTATAATTTCTTAGCAAATGCCAAGAACCCATTGTGGTATTTTCAAATGAGCAGTAGAACTATACTACAAACACACACACACACACACACAAACATACAAATAATATCTCACAAAATGTGCCCTCCTTTCTTACCTTATAATTTATGAGGATACCATTTGTTTTATTTTTCTTTAAAAAATAGAAGTAAGCTTATTAATTGAGGGAGGAATCTAAATATTTTTATGTCTTTGAGAGTTGAAAATAATGATGAGATGGCAATTCAGATAATTCAAAGATGAGGAAATTATGAGATTATTAAAGAGGGTGTCATTAGTCCTTGATTCATTCTGGCTCTGAATAAATGTCTATAAAATACTTAATATATTTTATTATAGGGTGACTTGGTATTTTCATGGTTCTCTGCATCCTAAGTGTCAAAGGCATCTTAATTCATTATTCAACATACAAGTATGTTAATCTTATGCTTACTATATGCTAGGTTATGTGTTGGATATTAAATGATTCAACAGCAAACATGAAGACAGATCCCTGCCTTCAAGGAAATTACCACAGTATTCCAAATTCAATATAGATCTTTTGCATTTAGTTATTGAAACTATTCATATTCTTAAAAAGCTCAAAATATGGAGAAAATACAGACAATAATCATAAAATTGCAATGCTATATGGTTCATTCATGTTACATTTAAAAATATTTCCTTTATGCCAGGTACTGTATTAGATGTTGGAGATACAGTGATTAGCAAAAAGTTCCTGCCTTTACAGTCAAGTGCAGAAAATTAAATATATGAATAGTTTCAATGGCTATATAGAAGATCCAGAACTACCTCTGTGTGGTCATTTACAGGATGTTCTGTCAACATACACGGTATGCAATTAAGAAAAGCAGAAGTGACACCTAAGTTGAAGAATGAATCCAAGCTAGCCAGGCAAAGATTGGGCCAAAGGGGAAGAATGAACAAGGTATAGGGAATGAGATCCCATATTGTGCAATATAGCACAGAGCACCAGAGAGAGAGAAGTGTAAAGTGAGAATATAGGGATAAGCTAGGGCCTGGTCATGAAGAACTTTGTAAGCTTCGTTAAGGTATTTGGAATTGATTGGAAAGGTAAAGGGGATACTGAAGGGCTTTAAGCCAGGGAGTCATGATCAAGTTTTCAGCTCAGATTGATCCCTTTGGCTGCTATATGGAAAGTGGCTTGACATAGAAGCTTTTCCCATGTTGCTTAAACGCACAGATAAACAGATATGCTCTGAGCACATCTCAGAGTAATGGTTTTAAAGTATGTGTCCAAAGATTCTCCAATCTTATTCCCTTTATATTATACTATTCTCAAGGTTATTCCTGGGATATGCCTAGTAGATCGAAAAAAATAGTGGTGTATCAGAATCGTAAACCAAAGGAATATATGTTCCTTGTTCAAATCCAATAGCAATTGCTTAAATGTAAAGACTTCTAACATAATTAAAACTATAAAAATAAATGTTTCAGTGATTAAATCTTTAAATGCCAGCAAGCAAGTACCAAAACTATTGATACTATATAACATTGAATGTTATTGAGATGCTATAAGGATGATCCCATTTAATCCTCTCCTCAACCCTATGAGAGACAATTACTTTTTAAATCAGTTATTGAGCAGTTTACTCAAAATTCAAAAGTATTAAGTAATTTGACCAGTTGGATAGCTAGTGAATGGAAAGGCCAGGATTCAAAACAAGGGTGGTTGACTTCAAATTTGTTTTATTTTTCCTTTAAAATACAGAAATCAGCTTACACTTGTGGAAACCACAGGAAAGAAACTCCTGGAATGCCAGTCTCAGTTTCTCAGTTTTTGCCTTGAGGTTTTAATCTTTGATCTCTTTAAATAGGAAAAGATATTGGAATGGCCTTTTTTCCATCTCTTTCTGTAAGAAACAATACAGAGAGGAGATCCTCCATACATGAAGCTGTGGCAAGGGGGGCCCTTCTTCCCCAAGTCCAGCATAGTCTGGGGATAGAATGTGTTTGAGAATCTTGAAAGTGTGTGTTTCTTCATTATTTCCCAACCACTGTCATCTGGCTTCAGTTTTCACACTGGCTCTGACAAATGTGCCCTTTTATCTAACAAGGAACAATTATATTGAAAACCAAGATTTTGGGAAAATATATATCATATAATTATTAAAACTCTGTGATGATCTTTCCAACCAAATTGAAGTTTTAAACCCTTGACTTATTGTATGTTTTATTTTCACTCCAGGGAAAGCAATTTCACTTTCTTAACTTTGCCTTCTTTTTCTCTCCTTTCAAAGCTATGATTAAGAACTAATTTATTTAGATCTGTCTGTGATTAGTTGAATGATTCTGCTCCTTGTTCAAACTAATTTTCAGACCTTTAATTGATAGTACCTGTACTATATCTAATGCATTTGAGGGGCTAGAATAAAAATGTTGTTTGTTGAAATATTCACTCTTCTAAATAGAACATGATTTACTCTATATCAATTTTGTGTGTTTTTCTGTGTGTGACTATTATGGAGGAAAAAAATGTAAGTCAATTGAATGGTTTATTTTAATATGTATTAGGGAAAAACAAGAAAAATTATTTTACAAAATAACATAGTGGTCCTTCACCTAGAGACCAGGGATCCATTGTTGCCACCCAACCAGGTTCCTTTGCCCACTGTCCAAGAAGCAGCCAAGATGCTGAGTCAGCCAGTTTTATGAGAAAGAGTTTTTATACTGCATAGTGGTAGGTGGGGAGATGGGAGAAATTTCTCAAATCCACCTCTCCAAGAATTTGAGAGACAAAGTTTTAAAGGATAGTTTGGCAGGCCAGGGAGTAACCAATTAGGTTTGTTGATTGGGACACAATTATCGGGGTGTAGGAATCATCTCCTTGTGCTGTTTCAGTCCCTGGGGTCACAATTCCAGTTGAGTCGGTTTCTTGGTATGGGCTCCTGATCTGGGTGGGTCAGTCAATTCACTGGAATGTGGGGCCTGGAAGATATCTTAAAAACTACCTTTAGGTTTCAAAAAGGTGATGTCATCTATGGAAAAAGTTAAGAATCTTTATAGACACCAGCTATGGGGAGAAGTTAAAAATCCTTATGACCACCAGATGCATGGCTCCAGAGTGGCAATTATAAAGAAGCAAAAAGGGGGACAGCAACTAATTATAACGTTATTTTTAGCTAGGCCCTTACCACAGTTCTTGCACTGCACCTCGTTATTGACTTGTATGAAGGACAGTTTCAGGATGAGCTTTGTGAAGCCTCCAAAATTATGTATGCACACACATACACACACACGTGCAAACACACTGATTTCTAGAAATGTATCATACTGTAACTTGTCTTCAGAAATTCGCAGTGTCTAATCAACATTTGAACCCTACATGTCTATTGAATCCCCTGTTAAGCTGTTAAAATACATACTTATGGAATCAAATTCTAAATTGAAATTTCTAGGATTTGTATTTTGAGGCTTGTCCAAGATTCAGACCCAAGGCGTATACCAGCATACACTATATTGCAGAGATTGTGCTAGACACATTAACTAGTTGTCTTTCAACCCTCATAAAACCTTTGTGAGGTTGCATTGCTAAGACTGTTTTCAAGATGAAGAAAGTTAAATTGACTCATATGTGCTGATTATTAGTTACAGTTTTAGCCATGCTAAACTATTTCAGAAGTTTACACATTTTTAGAAATATAATAAATTCTTTTCTATTTTATATTCCCAAATTTGGTATATTCTTTTTTTCAGTTAATATGCTCTTGAATTTTCAATTTATTTTCTGAGAGAGATTTGCATTATAGGCAAAATGCATAAAGATTCTTATCTATTGTTCTATTTTATTCTTGAATGTGATGTTATTAGAAATGATCAGACTTTCTATGAATTTCCTGGTGTCCCATTTCATTTCTCTGAGGGAAAATGATGTTACCAACTTTTCAGTCACTGAATTGTATTAAATACCACACTGCATTCTTTTGACATTCATCATAGTGATCAAGCAACCTGTTCCACCTAATATTTTATTGAAGCTTCTTTCATATTGTAATGTTATAGCCAAATATTGTATATTTTAAAGTATTTTTTAGATCATTCCATTTTCTGGCTGACAGTATTCTGACAGAAAGGCATAGGGAAAGAGCAATGCAATTTAAATGTCACATTTGTCCCATGCAGTAAATTCTACATTCAAGCAGTTGTATTCTTAGAGAGGTTTCTCTGTCAGGTATTAGCTCTCTGTGAGTTCACCTTATATCTTTCCAAGGAGTTTCATGGGTATAAGAATCTCATGGCTTAAGAATTTAGGCAATGACAGCCATAATTTAAAAAATATATATAGTATTATTATTTCCTTGATGAGTTAGAGAGCACCCTCAGTATATTTTTCTTTGAAAGTTGGTATTTTTCTTCTAGATGTTTGCTCCATACATTAGTGAAAGGATGGAAGCTTTTATAGGCTTGTGTATCTTTATCTTTTTCTTAGAAAAATTAGAAATGCTTAAAAAAGAATAGAAATGTCTAACCTACAACTAACTGCTCAACAGTGTCTGGTTTCCTAATCTCCCCAGACCTCTCTCAGAGAGAAGGCTTATATTTCTCTGCCACCTTGAAGTTTGAAATGGTCACCTGAACTTTGCCCAATAAAATGTGAACATAATAATGTGTGTGACTGCTTGGTGGATGCGTTTAATTGCTGGTTCTTGATACCCCACTTCTCTTGTTTCAGGTTTCCAACTTGTTAACGGAAGCACGACAAGTTGATTTGGAATTGTAATGCTAAGCCAACACTTAGAGGACAATTGCTCTGGAGACCCTTCCAACCAACAACAGACTCGCTGTGAGCAGGAAATAGAGGTTTGTTGTGTTACATCTTTAACATTTGGGGTTGGCTGATATCTTATCACAACCTATCCTATCCTGAATGATGTTTATCCTTCATAGCAGAACATTCCCAATCTGATTCTTTGCTCTTAGACAATAAGGGATCCAAAATTCCCTAATTTGTAGTTCAAAAAACACTCCTTTTACAGATTGAAAATTAATGTGTAAACACCCTCCCTCTTTTTTCCCAACATTTCATCTACAGCTTTTCCAACACTATGTTAGCTTCCTCCCTGCTAAGTGTGAAGACTTTAGAATATGCAGAATAGCAGAATATATATTTTGAATAAGACACTAAAAATACTGTATCAAAGTTTAAAACTAGAAAGCATCTGTTGAATTTACATGGCCTATCCAATTAAGCAAAATAATGCCAAAGTCACTCACCAAAAAAAATGTTAATGGAAACCTTGAGTCCATGGCCACCTGATTCCAAACTTCACATTCTTTTCACTAAAATCATAACCTTTTCCAGGCTAATGAAACCTAGCTCCCAAAGTTATCATAAGGATTAAATGCGATATCATGTGCAAAGCAATCAGTCCAGAGTCTGGCACCAAGAAATACTCAATAAATGTTAATTTATCTCTGGAAATACTCAAGATGCCCTTAAATTTTAATCAGATGCCCTTATGTATTAAAATTATCAAACAGCAGTCATCATGGTCCTCAGTGATTAGTGGTTTTTCCCACAATAGATCACAGAGCTCTTTCCAGACCTTTAAAATGAAATTGCAACTTAATCCTGCATCCTTTTGTTTCCGCTTGCTAAAATTTGAATCTGTGCCTTGATCTGCATTATGAAACAACTACAATTTTTAGTGTAATTTGTTTACATGAGATTGCCTATTTTCTAGTTGTAACCACTCCTTTTGGCATTATGTTGATAAAACATGGGGTAATCTACTCCCAAATTCCATCTCCACCAGCAAAATTCACTCTTAGATGACCTTTAGAAAACACACAGACACACATACACACACACACATCATGTGTGTGTGTGTATGTGTGTACGTGTGTGTATGTGTGTATATATATGAGGGACTATATATATATAGTCCGAATTTTACAACTAATTGAATTTAAATATGCACATAGTTTTACTTTTATTGATCTGCATTTTTATTATTAATTTCATCTTTAGTATATATTTTCTAATATCTCCCAAACATAGCATTTTATTTATTTATTTATTTTTACATTTCTAGGCAAAAGATCAATTTCATGTTTATATTAGAGATTGATTGAAGAAATATGTATTTAAAGAGAATAATCAAGCAAAAGGGTGTGGTGGATTTGACATCCATTAGGCAACAGAGGCAGAATGGACATGTTGTTGGGTTTTTTCCTTTGTGATATTAACACAAGTTTCCTCTGTTAAGCTATTTGGAACACCATATAAATACAGCGTATTTAAGAAGCATGTTTACTTGTTTTACTTTTCTAGTACTTACTGAATATTTATCACTGAGTTTCTACTTGCAGATTAGGAAATGCATTTACAAACACTTAGAATATTGGAATTTAAAGTGTTTTTAAACATCATCTTATTATGCCCTTTCGGTTTACACCAATGGAAACTAAAATTCAGAAAGAGACTAAGTAAAAACAATTTACTTGTTTGTAGCTTATGACTAGTCATAGTCATGTAAACTACTTTGGAGGTAGAGTGGGGACAGATATTTTCAGTTTCTGAGCAAAAGTAAACTCGGTCTTAGTTGAGCACTTCACATGAATTCTAGACTCCAGCAGGGCTGAGTCTTGCCTCCTACCCTTACTAGCTGTGTGAGGAACTTTACGTCTGGAAAAAGGTGAGACTTAAATAAGCAAACCATCACAAAAAACAGCAATAAAGAAACAAACAAAAAACCTTAAACTAGCTATACAGCCTTAGAAAATTGACTTAAGCCATATCATCGTTAGTGTCCTTATCTTTCACACTGGGCGGTTGAAAAATCAAATGTAAATGCATTGTGGAGGGTAAAATACTTTCTATATGTAAGCCAGTCTTGGCATCCAGATTGACACAAGGGTGTTTAAATATTCAAAGTGCATCTTTGGAATATTGAATTGTGAGGCATAAGGATAAACTTCTACTCTAAAGAAGTGGACTCTGATGCTAAATTGCCTGGAATTTAATCCCAGCTGCTTGATTTACTAGCTGTAAATTGACCTTGGACATGTTATTTAATCTCTCTGTGTCAAGGACTTTTCTACCTATAAAATAGGATAGCAATACTACTGAATTCATAAACTGGTCATCAAAAATAAATAAGTTAATACATGAAAAATAATTAGGGAAGCCAGACAGCCTGGCATATAGTGCATGTAATGTCAGTAAATATCAGCAAACCCACTTATTATTGTTGTTTCATTATTATTACTTTCAATACTGCTAGGAACCCCAAGCCGTTGTAAGTTCCACAGGGCTTCTGCCTAAAAGGTATGTAAGGAAATCTTTTTTTGCATTTAGTTGATGGCATGGGCTTGATTTCTTGCTCCTTTAACCACTGACCATCCTGTGTGTTGGTAGCACCTCCTCATTTTAATGAACTTTATTGTCATGTCCATGATTCCAATCCCAAATCTTGGGCCCTGGGTGGGCTCTGCTAACAGCTTCCATCAGTTTAACTTCATGTATTTTAGACTTTTGGTAATCAGGCCATGTTGTCAGTTTTTAATTTAATCTTTAGAGATTTCTTGGCTCCCATATTCCAAACAGCTTGAAGAAGGGTGTACTCTGTGACAAGAAGAAGACAGTATTTCAAATGTGAAGGATGCTCTTTTCTCTCCTTGCCTCTCACACTGTGGGCAACAACTCCACCCCCCTATGTAGTTATTATGGAATTTGAAGACAGCTTTCAAATCAATGCAAGGTTTAGCTAATATCAATTCTATGTATTTAATCTTAGATAGTGATTTATCATTAAGCAGAAATTCATTTAATTATGTCAGTCTAATATTATATTTTGATATATTCCTTTGTTTGACTATTAATAGTGCTGACAAACTAATATTTAGGAACAGAATTGATTAATTAGGTTTGACTAGTACCAATTCGATTTTACTATTTTAGCTTGACATTTATTGAAGATTTGTCTGCTGTTAAGCTAATAATTTGAATGATACATGTTAACTGATTTGCATCTATCATTCCCTTTCATTTGCTCATATGAACTGTATTTGTATCCATTGGGTAGTCTATGGTATGCATTCAAGAGGTTTTCGGATACCAATCTGTCCCCAAATCTTTGCTTTATTGCTACAGATTATTAAGCAGTTCCACATTATAGACACAAAGAATGACTTGGGATTCAAATTAAAACAAGTTTAAATAGACTGCAAAAGCTTTCCTCAGCAGACTGACTTCTGCATTAAATATCCAAATTAATGCACATCACCATTCAGGCAGAGGAAATACCATTTTCTAGACTCTAAGCTATAATGTCTACTCTTAAAGAATATAAAATAAAATTTACATAAAATATTAAGTTAATTGTACATCATGTTGTGTATCATATATATTTAATACATCAAAGTAAAGACTTGTTTAACCTATTACCCTTTAATCATTACTAATATCCATCCAATCATACTCAAATGTGCTTAAAAGACAAAACTAACATGACCTGAGTTGTAAAATATTCATTTATTCATTCTTTCATTCATTCAATTATTGCTGGACTCTGTTATCCCCTGGTTGGTATTTATTAATTATCTCTTTGGTATCCATTCCCCTTTTCTTTCCTCCCAGCAATACTGTATAATCAAAATAACCATCACTCTGTCCACAGTGATAAGCTCAGGCTGAACTTGAAGGCCACAATTCACAACAATGATATAAGGACTGTGGGTATCTTAATATCAAATGCCATAGCATATACTTGCACAAGGCAGAAATTTCCTGGAGATAAACAAGGAGAGAGAAACAGAAATACAGAAAACAAAAGAGACTATCATATTAACAATTATTTATAAATGTCGGCATTTATCATTTACTTTGTATCAGATATCTATTGATACAACAATGTTGTATATAATAAACAACCTAAAACTTCAGTGGCATAATAAGCATTTATTGCTCAGGCATAAGAAATGGTCAGCTAGACAGCTTTCCTATTTTTCACTTGGTTTGCTCGGATATCTGGGGCTTGGCTAGCTGTTACCTGATTAGGATGGCCTTGATTGGAATGATTGAATGACTCAACTCTGATCTGTGTGTCTCTCATCCTTTTCCTGGGACCACTAGCTTAGCCTGGGCTTTTCCTTTTCATGATAATAGAGAGGGAAAGTTTGCACCAGCCCACTAAGCTTCCCAACCTCCTTTTGTGTGATGCCTGCTGATTCATTTGGACCAAAGCAAACCACATGGCCAAACTCAGAGTCAGAGAGGAAGGACACTACAGAGTAGAGGGCAAAGGAGCAGATACTGGAAGTGTTGAAGAATTGGGGCCATTATTATAATTGGGCCCCAATTCTTTATTTTTACAAAGCCTGTAATACAAAAAATATTTGTTCTGACCATGACCTCAGCCCATCTTGTTTTTATTTCTCAATCACAATCTTAGAATTTATTTTCTGCTTTCTCTTTGATTGTTACTATTCTGTGCCTTTTAATTTAACTACCCCTGTCTGAACATTGTACTCTTTGAAACCACTTGAGTACATGATTTGTGGAGAGGATGATATTTGCCTTGCTTGGAATAGTCCTTCCCCTGTAGGAAAATCAAGGTGACCACATAATAGGTTGAAAAGAAGTCCGGCTTGTGGAATTCTGTGTTGTTTTTGTTTTGTTTTGTTTTGTTTTATCCTGTAGCTTCTACTTAACATTTTATGGATTTAGTAATGTTCTTACATACTTCAATCCCCAATTTCTTCCAGTGTACTATGAGACCCAATGTCACTTGAGGTTGGAGTACTATTTGGTAGGTCATATTTTATAACATATTCAGATTCCAAGGCCAGCATCAGGATAAATGTGTGATAAATAAATGTAAACATGTTTTTTTCAATTCTCCAATTCTGTGTAGACAGAAATATTTAGGTTAATTTTTTAGCAGGTATATAAGCCTCAGGCCTAAAAGGAATTTAGCTCAATGAAAAAGCTGTTCTACTTTTCTTCCACTTTAGAAACTATCATTGGGATACAATTATGAACAATTCTTTCCATTTAAACATCCAACTCTGCTAATCTGTTTTGATGATTTTTAATTTTATCATTTGCAACATAATATCAAAGTACTTTCCTTTCTGGCATCTGCCAAGAAAGGTGCGAAGAGACAGACACATAAAAAGGTAGTCTCTTCTATTTTATAATTGTGTCTTGCCATTTACTTTTATGTGTATTTTGGTGCCTGTTAGGAACCCATGTACCCTCCAGCCATGGGTTCACATAGACCTTCTAATAAAATGAACTTTGCTGTAGGATTTCTCCACTGTGGATGAAGTATTCCCTTCCTGCCAAGGTCATCCTTCTTGCTCCAGGTGCTGATTTGTGCTGCCCATGATCCACTCATATTATTGATAGTGGAGTCCTTGGTATGTGTTACATTGAAATATTACTAATGTATGAACTGTAACATTAAATTCCTAATCTAATCAATCAAATGGCATATATATGCAATAGATGCTTCGCTAGTAAAAAGATTAATTACCATGTGCAATGAAAACCAACTCTCTATAAGGTGAAATATTGCATGTCTCCCACAGAAAGATGGAAGCCTGAACACTGTGTTAAGCTAATGACTACTTCTGCCATTCAACCATATGGATTGCCTTTAAGACAAACTGAAATGAAGATTAAAGGCATGTAAAATCAACTCTCTATTAAAGCAGTTAGGGCTTTTCTCCAGATTCTACAGGAAAATTATGCAATCTGTTGTGAAACCAGGAACTTGTCTCCCAGATGGTACCCAGAATCTGTCTAAGCAAACACTTCTTCCTTGCTCTGTGTAATAAACCGGGTGTATTTTTTATTTTCTGTGCTTGATTATGCATCTGAAGACATTTACACGGAAAGGACCTTGTAGAGTTGTTGTGGATTTGCATTGTAAAACTCCACAATGTTGTGGTAAGACACATTTTGGAGAGCAAACTTAAAGTTATAATGTAAAACATGATGCTGATTTTTGAGATGTGTTATGTCCCTGATTTGTTGGCTAACTTATTTATTTATTTTTTTTTCAAAAGGATTCTATGTTCTGCTGTTCTGAAAGTAAGGCCACGAGTCTCTCAGATTGTTGATAATCTCTTGTTAATTAATGTGGACATAAATTGCTTTTTTGGAGGCCTATTTTGAAGTAATTTATTGGTAGTAGGGTACATGCTTTTAATTATTTGGGGGGAAATTTTGTGCTGAAAGATCTTTCTGATTTGAATGGATGACTGAAAGGGTTTTATTTTCTTTCTACATATATACCAAATATGTTTGTTTCATACTTACGGAATAGTAATTGTTGCTGAATGCTATTGGATGTAAAGATCAGGCTACCTTATCCTTCACATCTTTCCTGCCAGTTTTAACTAGATCTCCTTTCCTTCTTCATGCCCAGCACTCATTTCTGTCCCTCTTTGGCTTGAGAAACTCTATGCATCTGCAAGCTCATATCACATTCCAAAAAAAAATGTTTCTTATCACTTGGAACTAAGTTGCATATTAATTGCTTTTAAGGTGCTAGAAATACACATGTCTCATAGATTTAGAACAATGCCTGCCTTCAAAAAGTTAGTCTTTTAGGTTAGGAAGATGAATGTACTGTATTTAAATTGTTTACCTTTCATTTCTGTAACCTTTACCCAGCAAAAATTTTGGCCTATGATAAGCACTCATAAATTTTTGTTTGTTTGCTTGCTTGCTTGATTGGCTATATGTCAATGAATAATGAATGAATAAAGGAATGAATTAAGTGGTCTAGGTAAGTCATGAGGGGGACTTGGGGATATATATGTAATCTGGACTTAATAGTTTCTGCTTGGACATGTAAAGAGCATGGAAGTCATTACTCTCATCCTCACAATAAAAGTAAAAGCTGAACAAACTCAAAATCAATGCCTTTCTTAGATCTGTCAGGGAATTGAGGTCACACAATAAATCACCACCCCAAAAACTGGTGAGGCAGGCTAATACAGAGAATACCTATCAACTCTTCTGAAGTAGAATTTACTACATCTAGTAACTGATAAGAAGGCTTAACTGTATTGCTGGAGGCTGAATGTGGACTAAGAGCCAACCTAAGGGATGCTCCCATGCTTTTATGGGGTTTACCTCCGGGAGCCTCACCAAGTTTTCATGGTAAAGATTGGAGAAAAATCCTCCCAAGTTTGGCCAGGGTAAGGGTGAAGGCAAGTGGGTAGGATGGGGAGGAGGGGATGAGTAAATGTATACCTAAGAAGTACAATGCACACTCTCTTAGAGATGGGCACTCTTATAACTTTGACTCAAGTTGTACAAAAGCAATTTATGTAACCAAAATGTTTGTACCCCTGTAGTACTCTAAAATGAAATGAAATAAAATAAAATAAAATAAGTTGAGCAGAACAGGAAGAAAGAAAGAAAGAAAGAAAAGACATAAAAATGCCCAGAGCTTTCTCCAAATAAAGGCCTACCCAGAAAAGACTTGACCAGAGCCTTAGATACTTAGGGGAAGCAAAATTACTGAACTCTAGCTCTCTGTAACCTTCCTGTCTCCCTTAAGGTGGGGTGGGGAGAAGGAAAGCTGAGAGGTGCTTTGAGGGTTACAACCCATAAACAAGAAACACTAAAAGACTAAAGTCTAAATATAGGATTATGGAATCCTCTCTCCTTCCACACCTTACAACCACATCAACAGGGATCCTGTATAACAGTGGGTTGTAGATGAAATAATTGCAAGGATAGGGCTCCTATTTAAGAAGAAGTTTTTAGGGAAACCCACAGAAAACAAGGGAGACAAAACCAAGGACACTGGAGGAAATTTCAGCTGTTGACTTTGTAGATATAGCAAGAAAGAAAAAAAAAATCAATAATATAAGCCAAGAGAGGGAAATTCTAAGAAAATATCAAAAGGAAATGTTAGACACAATAAAAATTCCCAAACTGAAAAGAAAATGAAAAGAAAAAAGAAAAGAAAAAATGGACAGAATATTCAAGAGCCATGGGACAATTTTAAA
This sequence comes from Cheirogaleus medius, assembly GCA_008086735.1. Classification (NCBI taxonomy): domain Eukaryota; kingdom Metazoa; phylum Chordata; class Mammalia; order Primates; family Cheirogaleidae; genus Cheirogaleus; species Cheirogaleus medius. The sequence goes on from VBSM01000949.1 coordinate 3,541,453, forward strand.
AAGTTTAACATATGCATAATGGGAATACCAGAAAGAATGAATTCAAAGGAATACGTGAAGTAATAATGGCTGAAATTTTTCCAAAATTAATGACATAAACAAACTATAGATTTAGAAAGTTAAAAAAACTCCAATTAAGATAAATACCAACAAAATCTATACCCAGTTATATCATATTCTAACTGCATAAAACCAAAGGGAAAGAGAAAATCTTGAAAGAAAGCAGAGGGAATAAAATACTGTAACTATAGAGGAACAGTAAGAATTATGTCTGACCTTTCATTAGCCACGCAAGCAAGAAGAAAGAAGAATAAAATATTTAAAATGTTAAAAAGAAACTCTGGAATTTTGTATCTAGTGAAATTATCCTCTCAAAGTGACTGGGAAATAAAGACCTTCACAGACAAACAGAAACCGAGGCAGTTTTCCACCAGTAGAATTTCTTTGCAACAAATATTAAAAGAAGTTCTTCAGAGAAAGGGAAACTCTTCCAGGTCAGAAACTGGCTCTATAGAAAAAAGGAAGAGTGTCAGAGAAAGTATAAATGAAGGTAAAATAAAATCTTTGTATTTCTTATTTCCATAAGAGCTAATAAATGTTTGTTGAAAGTAGTAATAGTAACAATATATTGTGTGCGTATAGCAAAGAAGTAAGCAAAATAAATGGCAGCAATGTTATAAGAGTTTAGAGGAAGGAATTGGGAATATTCCATTACAAGTTATTTACACTACCTGTGAAGGGTTGTAGTGCTATTTGAAAGTGGACTTGCATTAGTTGTATATTGCAAACTAATTTCAATATATAATTAGTTTGTATATTGTATATTGTTTCCCCCATCTAGGGCAAACAATATATTTTTTTTAAAGGAGGTATAATTCATATTCTAAGAGAGGAGAAAAAATGAAATCATATAAAAATTCTTATTTAAAACCAGAGAAGAGGAAAACAAGGAGAAAGATTTTATAAGTAAGAATAAGTGCAGCAAATAGAGAATGCTGCAAACATGAGAAATATTAATCCAACCATACCAATGATAATGTTAAATGTGAATAGCCTAAATTTGCCAACTAAAGGACAGTGACTGTCAGAGTGGATGAAAAACAAGATCCAATACCCAACTATATATTGTTAACAAAGATACCCACTTTATATATAAAGACATGGACAGATTAAAAGTAAAGAGATGAACTCTCATTCATTGTTGATTGGAATGCAAAATGATATAGCCACTATGTTGGTTTCAAGGTTTCCTAAAAAATACTATACATACTCTTGCCATATGATCTGATGCAGCGACTGTGCTCCTTGGTATTTACCCAAATGAGCTGAAAACTTACATCCAAACAAAAACCTGCATATGAATGTTTATAGCAGCTTTATTTATAATTTCCAAACCTGGAAGCAACCCAAATGCCCCTCCAGGTGAATTGATTTAGAAAATAACAACTGAAGAATGTTCATAGAATGGAATATTATTTAGTGTTCACAGAGATGTTCTACCAAGTCAGGAGAAGGGATGGCAGAAACTTAAACACATATTTCTTAGTGAATGTAAGTTGAATGTAAGCTGTGGCATCTCTAATGCAAAAGGGACAAGGATCTGGCCTGGTGGCAGAACATCCCAATAGGAGTCAACTGTCATTTAATTAGGATAGGTAACTATTGAGAGAGAATAATTTAATTTGAATAGGTAACAGTAGAGAGGAAGAAAATAAGAGATTTATCTCTAAGACATCTGAAGTAAAATGAAGTGCATTTTAGCTATCGATTGAGTCCTTACATTCTATGTCCAAAAGTAACTTTTTTATTTTTCACTTGGATAGATTTGGTGTTTTTTGCACATAGTTAACTATTTGAAATCCCTAGATGATATAGTATTTGGAATGGCATTGGTCAATGGTGTCCATATTTCAACCAGCACTGTTCTTTCTTGAAAAGCATTATTCTTCCTCTAACAAAAGATTATAGTTCAAATTTCAATAGCCACTGAAATTAAAATATGTTCAATTTTGAAAATCCATCTGATAGAATAATTGAAGAACTTAAGAATTCATGGGGGGAATAGGGTTTGGAAACCGAGTTCTGTGAGAAGCTATTAAAGCACTTATAAATATGATTTTATGGTTACTTAGTATTATATAGCTTTTTTTTTTTGCTTTAGTAATGATAATATCTGATAGTTTATACATATTAATGCATAGGGCCTATTATCCTTAATCTAAATTCTATGTAGTTTACCTATGTAATACAAGCTCTTGGGATTTCACACTAGATGAAAGTTTTTGTTACTATAATATCTAACGTATCATTTAGAGACTTATTTCAGAATTAACTTCGAAAATAACCCATTTTGTTTAATATTTGTATTTTTGTTGGAGGATCATCAGGAAATATGTTCTTTTGTTTTATTTTTTCTTTATTTTTAATAACATAGAGGTCTCTTTAAAAGTAAAAAGACTCAGCTTGTGACAGCTTTACATGAATGCAATTTGAAAGCCCTTGTGATAGAGGCAACCATTTCATTTTATCTGAGAATTCATCAAATCTAGGACTTCGTAGGTTTCAGAGTCTCTAAGTTCACCTGGGGCCTTTACTATGGCATATGTCAAGTATCCAGATCTGCTTGGAAGAACTTGACACTTTTTAATCAAGACTTTAATTTAAGTCTGGAGACACATATTAAACACAGGATTTTAAGTTTTTTTGATTCTTCTTAAAGAAGAGCTCATTCTTTAAGACAGGTGATATTTTTATTATATTCCTATTGTACTTCAGAGTTAAAAATGTATTCAATGATTTTTCTGTAAATGTTCATCAATCTTTATCTGTAAAAGGCCAGTTAATAAATATTTTAGCCCTGGAGAGCCATTTGGTCTCTCTACATATCTACTCAACTCTGCCTTTATAGAGAGAAAGCAGCAATAGATAGTACAATAAAACTTTTTTTACAAACGCAGGTGACCTGGCAGGATTTGGCCTACGGGCCTTAGTTTGCTGACCTCTGATGAAGTAGTTTGCACAGTATACAAAATAGTATATAAAACTCTACCATATGCAATACTCAAACAGACTTTTTAGATTAATTATCCTTCTTATTTATCTTTTAGTTGATGTAGTGTCAATGCCTCAGTTTCTCTCTGCTGTTGACTATGTGTAAGATATCTTTGCTAAAGCCACCAAAAGTGATGTGACTTATGGAACACAACCTTCTTTGTGAACACCTTTATTGACCAAAAAAGAGACAGAAAGAGACAGATACATCAAACAATGTAAATCCATGAAATAAATCGGCCAAAGGAAAACAATGTTAAAAAAAAGATTGTTGGGGTACATTTAATTCATAAAATATGTATTATAATAAAGTCCAAAATTTGGCCCTGAACATTTTTGTCATGAAAGCAAAGAGGAAAACCTCATCAATTAGAAAGTTTTTATTGTCTAAAAGATTTGTTATAGTGATTAAATTTTATTGAAATTAGATATTGTTGGGTTTCTATTGAAAGAACTTTCTCGAACAAAGAGAAAATCTGAGAAAATAAAATGATAAGTCACATAGAGGTTTTCCTTTTAATCCTTTTGGAACGCAAGACATTTTGAGACCAAATCACAATTTTTTGAATGTTTTAATAATTGAATAACAAATGATAAACTAATACCCATTAAATTACATTATATTGAAGCTATTCTATTGTTCATGGGTGGTGGCTCTAGGATAGTGTTGGGATACAGAAATGCTGCCAACTGATAGTCTGGATTGAGCTAAGGATAAAATATAATTAGAATATAACATGATATTATAATGAAGAGTCTAACTCCATTTTTTGATATTTTAGTACTGACAGCTTTAAAACCTCATTTCTCCCTCTTCTCTTTGTTCCTACATCTGGACAAACTGATATGAAAGCCTGGGGACTCTCTCTTTTGGTGCTGGCAGGAGATTCAAGCCAAGCACTTTCCCTTCGTCCCTGAGGGAACTCTCACTTTAGCCTCAGTTATTAACCAAAACAAAAATCCAGAGCCAGTCCTCCTTCCCTCACTCTCTCAAGCCATTTTGGACCTGCTTGAGAGGCCTGGGCCGCTCTTTCTAGAGATTTAATAAATCTTTCTAGAGATTAATAAATCTTGTCATACTTTAGTGTGCTGACACCTGTGTGTGTTGGGGTGGGTATGGGAAGGAGGTATCATCAATCGCAAGATTAAAACTAAACTTTGGGTAGAGGTTCCTCCTGCTTTTTCTGGGTGACCAGAGCAGACGTGTTTAGAATGATTGATTTGTTTCAACTTGTGAAACACTCTGGGTTTCTGTCTTGCTCCAATATGACACTGACCGCCACCAGCATCACTGTCACCACTACCAACACCCCACACGGGTTAGAGCATGATTACAGCTTGCATCAGAAAAAGCTTGCATCACTGTACATGGAGAGAAGAAAAGACCTGAGCAAAGGTTATGACATTTGACAAGACGAAAGATGAAAGAAGGGCAAATGTAATGATTTTATGAAGGAGGCATCAAGAGAATTTGGCAAGTGACTGCACGTGTGTATGTGTATAGTACCACGGATGAGTGATTCGAGGAGCAAACAGCAAGGTGGAAAATGAACACTACACAAAGGTTTCATTTAGGCTTGGCTGAATGGACATAGAAAGTCAGGAGGTAAGCTGGGAGCAGTGGCACATGTCTGTGGGCCCAGCTACTCTGGAGGCTGAAGAGAGAAGATCGCTTGAGCCCAAGAGTTCAAGGCTACAGTAAGCTAAGATCGTGCCACTGCACTCCAGCCTGGGCAACAGAGTGAGACCTTGTCTCTAAATAAATAAATAAATAAATAGTTGAGAGGAACAACAAAATTTACTTTTGGGAAAAAATAGGTTTTGTTTTTTGGATTTGTTGAATTTGATATCTAATAGGTTATCCAATTAGAAATAAGTAGAATACAACTGGAACTTGAAATATCTAGAGGAGGGCTGGAAACAGGGATAAGGAGTCATCTCCATAATGATAGTAGAAATTACATTACTGGATAAAATCCTTAGCATGAAAGCATAGAAAAGAGAGACAGGGTGGTGAGGAATTTAACATATTGTAATTGTATGTCAGCAAAGACACTGAAGTAATTAAAAGAAGTTTTGAAATATTTCAATAGCAGAATAGTTCCCTTAGAACTACAGATCTTTAGCACCAATGCAGACTATCAATACGAGATTGCTTTCTGTCCAAAAAATCGATTGTTTATACATGCTAAAAGAATTTGAAGTGCTGATACAAAATATCATAGACTAGAATTATATTTTATTTATTGAATTGATTCAATTAAGATGCAACAAATTCTGAATATTGCTGATAAGATTTGTAAACTATCAAGCTATTCAACCATTCTGGTCAAAGAAGCTTAGAGGAGGAAAGAGATTTATAATTTCATGGTTCAATAACATAATGAGTACTATTAACTTAGTTATGGTTAAAATATTACTCTATGCCAGAAACAATAGTAATTCTCTGGGGGCATGAGACTTCAATTTTACCTAAAATGTTTTCATAAATTAAATATATCACACATCTTTAAGTTAAAAAATCATGCATACTTCTCTTTTAAGTGTACTTGGACTTTAAAAATACTGTCTTTTGGCCGGGCATGGTGGCTCACGCCTGTAATCCTAGCACTCTGGGAGGCCG
>VBSM01000949.1:3547342-3612761 GCA_008086735.1 Cheirogaleus medius
AAAAAAAAAAAAAAAAATACTGTCTTTTGAATATTGTTCTAAAAAGACATACAACTAAATCACATAGAGATGGCTATATACAAATGAAAGCACTGAAAAAGGGTTTGAGAATCATTTCACTTATCTCTGAATACTAAATAAAAGAGAAATGAGGTGGGTTGATGTTCTTATTTGACTTATATAAATGTCTTTTTAAAGAAGAAACTATGCCCTCCCTAGGAGACACAGCCAGTTGCTAGGTGGAGCAACTTGTCATGGAAAATGACAACTTGGTGAGTCCTGCATGACTTAAAACCTTCAAATGTTTAAGCTAATAATGAATGGTGTAAAAGTCATAAATTAATGAAGAAAGAAGCAGAATAAATAATAGTTAAGTCTCCTTTTTTTAACTTGAGAATGTATTATCATATCCTCTTTGGCATACATAAATTGAACACATTCCATGTATTCTATAATTCCCAGAAATACAATTTGAGATTTATATAATCTCTTCGAGACTGGGAAAGATATATAATTTGCATCAAATCAAGAAAGGCATTTTGATGCAAATTAAGCTCCTTCAGTATTGCCTTAGCTAGTAATGGAGCTGATCTACTTGTCTCTCTATATCTTGGGTAAGGGTTGGAGGGCCTGTTTTAAGGGTGATAGACCATGGTTTGTCTTTTTTGCTTAAATCCTACAATGATGTTGGAATGTTCATTATACAGATAAACAGCAATAAACTTCTTATTATAATGAGATCAATCGAGTTTTATTTTAAACCTTAACACCTTCAGAGACTTAGGATTCATGTGCTTCAATAAACATGGCCTAATCTATGGTCAAACCAGAACTATGTAGAACTGAAAGCATCTTCATTGTAGACACATAAGGATCTCCAAACTTGTTCACTTGCTATGGAAGCAACATATAATTTTGACATTTACAAAAATGAAAGCAAACTGAATGATTTTCTGAAAACTTATTTTTCTTTCTTTCCATTTTATTTGTCTTTCCCCCTCTTTAATTCTGTAGGCCAAATAAGAGGTATTGTAGACACATCATCCTTTATTGAGTATATTTCATCAGAGACATTGCAACAGAGTCTGTTGATTTCATAGATAAAATGCAAAGCCCCTTGAAGGAAAAATATAAGAATAATTCAGTGAGATCTATGAGGTGTTTATGTTTCTAACATTATATAAATTGTTACATATTATAGGATGCATTTTCCTAAGGTGATATATTACATATTGTATTTCTATAGCGAGACATATTAATTGCCTGGGAGCTGAAGTACAACTGTGCAAGAGATGTAGCTTTTATTGCCCAGACAAATAAACAATTACAGAGAGACTATTTACTGAAGGCCACGTTCATGAATAATATGGTAGGAAATTGTCTAAAAGCATTAGACTGTTTAACAATACTTTTTGTTTTATTTGTGTCTTAAATATTTAAATTGAATTGCTTTAGAGTGCTATTCCTTTGAATTTTATTAAACATGTAAAAGTCAATGGTTTTCTGTTTCAAAATTTTAATTTTTATTTGCTTTCCATTTTTTAAGAAGAAAATAACCTTTTCCATATTGATTGCACTACAGCTTTTTAAGAAAAAAATGACAAAAACCATTTCTCTATAGTTTTAGCTTTCTGAAATTTTCTTCTTTTAAGATATGGAGCTGAAATCATAAGGCCATATGAATATTTGGTAATGATCTGGTTAGGCTGCCTTATGTGGCCACCCCATGTGGATAACTTTGACTCTAAAGAATGATTATTTAGTAAAACTGCCTCTTATTCATAATCATGGTGGTAATTATTTCATATTTATGTTATATACCCTCCTTATATGAATACATCTAAAAACTGGAGATTTTTCCTCTTTACAATTAATTTTCTTCAATTTTCTAGTATATTGCTACAAGGTGGAAGGTGACAAGTCATTACAAGAAAAACAAAATGATAAATACAGACTTAAGAATCAAGGCAGAATTTCATTGGATTTATGTGGTTGATATGCCTAATGCCTCCCCTGTAGTTTATGCTATGAATAAGGTACTTAAACAACATTCAGAAAACATTAATGGCTATTTTCAAAAACTATGGGACTAAACAAATATATTTCAATATTTATAGCTATTCATAAATATTAAGTAGAGTAACTGAGAATTTCCCATTAAATAGTAGCTTTTGAGCTGTATGCATGAAATCTTAATTTCCAAATGCCATTCCCAACTCTTGCAAATGCTGCAGTTTTTCTTGCTAACCCATTACATGAAACTATAATTTAGACTGAGAGCCCAGTTGGTAGAAGTTTTCTTTCTTTACTTTCTTAGGAACCGAGAAGAATCATGAGGATAGAGAACTTGTATACCAATGCGTTTGATATCCAAAGATTCATGTAATAGATATGTTGTCATTAAAAGACCAGACCTACTAATAGTGGTGAGAAACTCACTTTAAGCCATTCATACATTCACTTTTCCCATACATACCAAACAAACACATACACATTCTCCTTATTTAATAATAAAAATCGTATAAAACTTTGTAACTAATGTTGACTTACAAAGATCTGGGTTTTGTAGTAAATTTAACTTTATAAGTACCATCTTTCCACTATTAGTTTCCTAAATTTTGTAATTATTCAGCCTAACTATAAGTAAAAGTTTTGGGACATAAACCCTCCACCCTCAATTTATTTACATCACATATGATTAAGTATGGCTGAATTTATCAGAAAATAAAATAATGGTGGCCTAAGCAATGTAGAAGTTAACATTGTTCTCTTTGAAAATAAGCTATACAGGTCTAATATTGTGGCTCCATGATCAAGGGGCTGAAACCTTTTCTATATATTTTTTTATTATTATTCAAGATAACCTCATAATGTAAGATATTTGCTAAATTTCCCTCATTTCAGGCAATAGCAATAAAGAACAGGGGAAGCTGCATTCAAGCAACATTCTTTGAAAACTCAGAGAATACTTCTGATATTACTTCACTATCCAACTCTTAGCCACATGGTCAAATAAAACTACCAAAGTGATGGGAAATGGAATATTTTAACTGACGATGTTGGTACTTAAATTAGAATTAAAATTATATTCCAAAGAAAAGTGTGGAATTGAAATTTAGGGAGACAATTAGCAGTTTTTATTATAATAAATCATAGTTATATGTACATACATTGGAAGAATGAACTACTACACTAGTATATACATTATGAAACATAAACATATAATTTATAAAGTATGAAATAGAAATATTATAAACAAACTAGAGCTTCTAGTATTTTCCTAAGGACCCCAGTAGATAACTAACCATGACTTGTCCTAACCAGCGGTGGACAAACCAGATTTGGGAATGTTGTGTTACATAACAATGTAGAAGAAATCAGGATGAAGTTAATTATTCCTGCATAACAATACTAGTTTAGAGTAGTCACTATGTGTTAGATTAGGATTTTTTGTATCATGTTCTTTGGTTGGCTTAATTTATAACATTTCAAGAATAAATATTCAGGTCTAGCCACTCTAAATTTCAGAGGTGTTTATCTGAAGATGCAGAAAATTTCAACTGAAGAATTTCATTTACAGTCAATTATATCCACAACTGATGAGAAATTCATCAGAAATTTGCCATTTGCCATCTGTTTCCTCTTTCAATTTTTGAGAATTTTGTATTTTGAGTCATTTTGATTTGAGAAATAGCCTGTTTGACTGTCAGTAATATTTGGATGTCATAGAGATGAACAAATTGTAATTTATGATTTGATTTCATTCTGCCCTCATACTGCTATCTCTGGACCATTAGAAGCTAGAATAACCATACAGAATTGGTGTTTACTAAGACATTTAATTTGTACAAACTGCATTTGAAAAAATAATTCTGAATTTCCTACTATACCAAGCATTTTAAAAAAAGTATTGTACATTTCCTAAAACAAAAGTCATATGGAATAAATAGAAATTTAGCATTTGTTATATTTTAATATAATCATAGATAATATGAATTCTCCTGAATTAATACCCTGGAAATTAATCTATACATATACTATGTTTAATTTGGTTATTATTTTTAAAAATTATCCTCTCAGTGTCATACCTACCCCTGTTTAGACCGTCCATAGATTACTGTTTTTCTTCTAGTTCAGCAACATTGGGAAGATGCAGATGCTAGTAATACTTAATATTTGTGCCTTTATATTTTTGGTGAAATGGATGTCATATTTATGATACTTACTTACAGATATGCCTAAAAACTGAAAAGTTGTGAGAAATTTTAAGATTTGTTTTTTTACTAGAGACCAATTTCACCTCTGATATTCATGAATTATATTTCTACTGCTAAAACTAACAATAATAATAGAATTATGTTTTTATCACTTCCTATGAGCCACATGTTTTAATAATTATTCACATTTATAACTCCATTTAATATTCAAAAAATGTCCATATGTCTTCAATTTATGAAAGACCACTTTCTAGATATGAAATAGCTGGTTCAAACCTTATAGACTTTTGCAGAAGGTTTTATCATACTGATATAACTCAATTCATAACTTGCAGAGATACAAATAATCTGTTACCTATAGCAATAATCATGTGAAAATTTTTAAAGAATTTACTTTAAAAATGAAAGGTAGATTCAAGGTCATCCTATTATAATGTAATTTATGAATTCTGATATGTGTGTGTGTGAGAGAGAGAGAGCGAGAGCGAGAAAGACAGAAAGATATTGTGCATGATCGTGTCACACATGTAAATGCTATTTATCCTATGAATACTAGTAAAATATATAAACCTTTGGAATTTTGATTTAAGCATCAGTTTGAGGACTATGTCATTTAACGAATACTATAATCTTCATAAAAAATATGGCACATTTTTAGATATACAGTGATGGAATTACTGGTAGCAATGGTAGGACTATTAGAGTTTTTTGGAAAATATTTATAACAAGAAAAAAATCATATCACAATATTCTTACCACTTAGAGAGACCTACTGTTGCTACTCTTCAAAAATCTTCCTTATATCACTAATATAAATTAGATATAAATTGGATGTGTATTTATTTATTTTATTTATATTAACTATGAGATTGTTTATATTTAAACATTTGTATCTTTTTCCACTTAATGAACTATAATAAACATGTTTCCATGCCATTGAATATTTTCTAGAAACCATTATTTTCAAGGATGGTTAATATTTTACAAAATTGTAATAACATAATTTATATAAAATTTTCATGTTAATCTCTACATTTAAAATCATTCTATAGTTAATACTGTAAAACTCCTTAAGTATAATTATCTGTGTGCACAAAAGTTTATTTTATTAAGATCACTAGGTCATAAGGCATGGCCATATTTTAAGGTTTGTAATATAAAAGACAAGTTGATATTTTAAAAAGGAGTGAAATGTATATTTTTTGCTTCCTTTTAGTTATTTCTACCTTCATCTCCAAATAATTTTTTAGAAATTTTTTAGTTTTTCAATCATGCTGTGTCTTTGAATAAAGTCTTTTCTATTTTGCAGTTGTTATATTCAAGAGTCCAGCTTTTTAATTTATCTACTTTTACACACACCAAGGTATCCACAATTAGCAGTTAGTTCTAACAAAATAGGATTCAGTTAAAGCTCAGATTCATTACTTGAAGGCCCAACCTTTCTGTCTTTTTGATTATTGATTAATCAAAATAATACCAGTCTCTTTCTGTCACCAGTGTGGCACCAGTGTGCCATTTCTGTCTTCTTTGGCATCTGTCATTGTCCACATGCAGTACTGTTTTAGCTCCCTCAACATTCATCAGGTGTTATGAATGGATATGTGAACAGCTTTCCCAATTGTTTTACAAGTGGGATAAATCACTACTGTATTTGGAAGAAGAGTGTTTTGGGGATTTGCTTGTTCTCTTCCTGATGAAACCCTTCATAGTTTGTTTTGTTTTTGAACACCTACAGGTATACATATACAGTGCCCTCATGAACCAAAAAAGATCCTTGGAACCAAAGATCATTTTCCTGAATTGTACCCACATTGCTTTGGAATTGTGTTTATCTTTAAATAGAAAGACAACTAAGTTGAGTTACACGGATAAACAGATACGTTTTACATGTGGAGACAATATCAGGAATAGGTAGTTGCTGACTTGCTCAGTAACATAAGCTTATTAAGACAAAGATATCTGTGGTTCTGTTGGTCTTTTCCTTAGAGTCTGAAAATGACTGCTGGAGTCCCAGTTGTCAGACTTTAGTTCCAGACTTGAAAGGAAAAAAAAAAAAGAGGAACAAAAAGATAACTGTTACCTGATTTAACTTTCTTTAAAGATCCTCCCCATAATTTCTATTCTTAATTTCTTCTTAAACCTCATCAGTCAACCCTATTTGCAAGGGAAGGTTGGAAATACAGTTATTAGAATCACATCAATATAGTTTTTTTTTTAAATAAAAGGAAAATAACTAATAGGAGACCAGTAACTTCGGCCACCATAATTGAAGCCCCATTATTCCTCACCAATTAACCATTATGTGCTTTTATGTTCTACAAAATACATTGCCTTAAACTTGCAAAAATGGAACTGTACATATTCACATAATACCGTGGCGTTTCTGGACTTTATCTTATTGTTTTGTCGTTACTCTACTCGCCATGAAAAGATGAGTATTTCACTTCTGTATTTCGTCTTGCAAAATATATAGAAAACATATATTTAACTTTTATTTCAGTTTTTATTCCTAAGGGAAATGTCTGTGTGTGTGTTTAAGTCAGATTTTGTTTTATACTTCAAGTAATAGAAATTTAAATACAGGAGTCTATTGCCAGGAATAATTGCAGGAAGAATTAAAGATAGTTCTGGAAAATTTATGGAGTAAAACATTACATTCAGTTGTCAGTAGTGCACTATACTTTGTATTCCTATCTTGTCTCTGCTTCTCTCCTTGTGCCTTTGTCCAGCTCTCTCCTGTAGCAATAAACTTCCTCCTACTGACTGACTATGCTGGAATGTAGTCAGACTATTCCTGAATCTTACTTCATCTCTCTGGCCCAGAATATAAGTGATGCTCGCACACAGTGTCCATCACCTAAATCCTGGAAGATGATTATAACAGGCCAGGCTTAAGTCACATTTTCATCCTTGGTCCAAGTACTATAATCAGGACTTAGGGCACTATAATTGATTCAGGTTAAACAAAAATGCAACAAACCCTGTGGTCAGAGGATTGAGGTGTATTGCCAAAAGGGATATGGAGACTTGGTATAGTGGTTCACATTTATAATCCCAACAGTTTGGGAGGCTGAGGTGGGAGGTTCACTTGAGACCAGGAGTTCGAGAGCAGCCTAGGCAACATGTCTAGAAACATTTTTAAAAATTAGCAGGATGTGGTGGCATGTGCCTATAGTCCCAGCTATTTGGGAGGCTGAGGCAAGAGGATCACTTGAGCCCAGGAATTAAAGTTTAAAGTGAGCTATGATTGTGTCACTGCATTTCATCCTATGCAACACAGTGACACCCTGTCTCAAAAAAAAAAAAAAAAAAAAAAAAAAAAAAAAAAAAAAAAAAAAAAAAAAAAAAGATATGATATGTTGGTCAGCCCAGGAGAGAGTGGCATCATTTAATCACTCTGTTATTTTCTTATTAATTTCTAAAATTGCTCATTTGCTTCACTGAACTCAAAACAAAGTAAAATAAATTATCAAGTGATTCCAAATATCTGTCATGATGGTAAAATCAAAGATCACTGTAGTTCAAATAATCCTAAAACAAGAGAACAATCGGAAGGAACAGAAAATTAAGTATAATACTTAAACCTAGCCTCAAATTCAGTATTCATAATGTGACTTATGTAAGATGCATAGGCTATGTTTAAAGCCTTGGAATTTTAGTTCAGAACATGTTTTTATGGCCTGCCAAAAATAACGAATTTATTCATTGTAATTTTTGGAAATAAAGGTAGACAAACAACCACAACAAAATACCTGTAAAAATCACTCCTGCCTGAGTTGGTGATAAATGTACCTAATGTCATTGAGTCAGGGGGACAGGAAGACCAACAGAGAAGCTACATTATTCCAGATGTTAAATATCTGTAAACAGTTTACAGGAGCAGCACATCCTGTTCTGAGTTAGCTTTGCCAACCAGCTTGCTAAAGCTAAAGGAAAAGAAAAATAGAATACCTAAGCCACCCAAGAGACTTTCCAAGGAGAAGATTGTGAAGGATGCTTGCTGGTACAGATCGCTACATGGGATAAACCTGATTTTATGTTTCTATTTACATATTAATTGTAATTCAACTATGGCATAATTAAGGAGGCTCAATACAAGGTTGTATGAAAACACCAATTGCATAAACAATAAGTATTGGGCTTTTGAGGATTGTTACAAAGTTTACTTAAAATGCTGTCACAGTTTTTGTCTCTTGATTTTATTCATGCATAGTTTCCATTTTAATGATTGATTTATTATTTCTCATAAATTGAAATGAAGCTAGTTTTGTCAGTAATACTCTTTCATTCCATTATAAGTTCTCATGACAAAAATTTTCTGGAGGGCTTTAGACATCATAGTTAGTGATTTTTTTTTTTTTCAAACAAGGGAGCAGATTAAACAAAATCTCTATCACAGGAGGTTAGAAATTATTTGTTTTGTAGCATGCAAATTAGAATAGTATCATGTTAAATTGATATGTTACATTCTTCAGGGGTTCAAAAAGACAAAATTAAAATATTTGGTATTTCAAACATTAAAACAACCACACAATGGAAATAGAACTAAATCATTGGATAAATAAGATACATAAATTCTGAATAACTATCAAGTTATTTATTGACCATTTCAAATTGACTTTATTTATTATTCAAAAAGAGTCACTATATCTGTAGAAGGGGAGTTGGTTTTGACCAACAGAATTTTTGCAAATATTTAAAATGTTAATACATTTTCATTTTTTTTTTTTTTTTTTTTATGGTTACTTGAAAAAGGCATGAAACTTAGGATCACCTCTTGTGCTTCCTAATGTTACTAGCAAAACCATGGTTGGGATTTTCTTGTGTAGGGGTACAGTACTACTGAAAAACCCTTTTTCATTACAGCAACTTGGGTTCTATAAGCATAACAAATTTCTAATATCCTAACTGAAAATGAAGTCTAAAATGATATTCATATCTAGAAAATAGAAGGCAAATCAAATCTGGTAAATTTTCATCAGCCTGACAGTTCAATCCTTTTCCTCTCTTTTCTCATTGTTGCCATCATTTCTGTGACAATGCCTTCAAAGTTAAAAAGCTCATCAAAACTCATAGTCAGAGTTGATTCTCATAAAACCATACAAGTTTGAAGTTGAGGAATCATCATTCCCAGGTTTTAGATGAGAAAACTGAAATTCTGAGAATGAAAGTAACTTACTATCAGTCATGTGACTGCCACTAAAATTATCTGCAGGGCCTTTCAAATGAATCCTTATGAATTAGAGAGTGAATAAATAAATTAATACATTAGTTTTTTGACTTAAAAGGTGTTCACATATAAACTAAAATATTTTAAAATGCACCTTAAGTAACCATTAGTCGAAGAGCTTAAAAACACATCAAGAAGAATCCAAGGCTTTGTATGTTTGCATGTTTGAAAATAACACTTTGCTGTTTCTACAATAGGTTGTTTCCCTTAAACTACCAGAATAGTGTGTAATAATTGAGGAAAGAATAAAGTTTTTTGAAAGTACAAGTTATAAGCTAAAAAATAAAAATACAAAAAATGAATTTTCATCTAGAAGCATCTAAAAGGTATTGTGCAAAAAGTATATTTTACCATGAGGCAATATCCTTAGAAAATGCTACAATAAACCCAATAATAAACCCAATTTTCTTTTAGGGGAATTTTCACTATTTTAAATCTCATTTTCTTTTATTTTGTCTAATTTTTGTGTAATACAGCTCAGGAGATTGGTGACAAAAACAACATAATGAATTTTCAAGCTGCATAATTTATGACTTCATACTCATAGCAACAGTTTTAACCTCCACTCGTATTTACATTTGCCCTCTATTTCCCAGATTCAAATGGTCTTTCTAAGGAGATTGGTTTCATGCAGAGACAGGATAGTAATCAGAAATTTCTATCTTACTCACAATAAATCAGAGTGATTTCTGTCCACATTTGTGGCCACCACTGAAACAAAATGCACCTCTGACTGGGGGATGCATGTGAGCTATTAACTGCTTGAGTTGTGATTTCCATTAAAGATACCATTAATGCTTCCAACATAGGGTGTGACTTCCCGGCATATTAAACCAATTTAACTAACAGCTGAAGTCCTTGCCAGTTCATAAAGATATGTTAAATATGTTAAATATTGTAATTACAGCAAACCTTTGTGATACAGAAAAGGAAAGATAGAAAAAATGAAAACAGAGAAATAGATGTCTTATTGATATTTTAAAAACTGAGTTGCACACAGGGACACCTTTTAAATTCAGACTCTTTTAACTGAAGCAAATCAGAATAGAAAGCTTCCCTCCATCACATTAAATAGAGTAAGAGTCACGTGAGGGGATTGCAGCAGAAACACTATCAATAGCAGCAAAAGATGCATAAATTACTTGAAAATTTGAGTCTGAAGAAATTGACATTCAAAAGACCCAGGCAGCCCAGACAGTCCATTATCCATTTAACCACATAACTGACTCAGACACAACTGCCTGATCATTGCTGGCCCAGATGCTTTAGCTAGAAAACTGTCTGCAACAGCTAGGCATCCGGATGTAGCAATTGCTACAATTAGGATGAGATAATTTCAAAAGAAACTTAATAAGACAGAAATCTTTGCTTTTCCTGAGAGAACCTGTGGCAATTTACAAAAGCAGCACAGACTACATATCATGGGGTAAAGTGAGGAGCAAACTATGTATTGTTACGCCGTAACTAAAAATTCAGATACACTCACAGAATTGAACACCCTTGAAGTTTCTTAATACCATTTAGTAAGTAAAATAAGGAACATGCAGATTAGGCTGCTTCTATACTGGTTTTGCTATTAGAAATTGATCTAACTCTTCTTAATTTTCATCCAAGAGTCTGGTTCTTTTTTTGATTTTTAACACTATACAGATTTTGAATATGTAATGTTGCAGAGAAAGATGTGAAAGAAAAAATCTGGTCATGGAATGAAGAGTGAGAAGAAAAATTAGAGGATATATGTCCATTAGTTCATATTATGACAAAATAGTTAATAGTTTCTGAGATGAAAATCAGTCAAAGCAGCCAGCTGAAGTTTCATGAAAGACAAGTAAAACTAAGGGCACGCTTACCAACAATGGTATAGGCATAGCCATTCCAGCAGGCAGAATGAAATGCATCTGTATCACCATTTGAACTGTCATTTTTCAGCACGATACACACAGCTTTACTTCTTTACTTACTCTAACATCTAGGACAAGGTTGTTGACTCCAGGCAAATCCATCAGGGTCTTCACTAAAATACGGCCTGGAAATGCTAGACATTTACCCAAGACAGTTAAAGTGAGCTTAGTCACAGAGTGAGTGTTAAAGCCATGGTAACGTTGGAAAGTAAAAATAAAAGCCACAAATATGGTGCTGAATAGTCAGTCATTTGTTTATTCTGCAGATGTTTACTGAGCATCCATAACCTTCCAGATTTAATGAGAATGAATAAAAGTGAACCAGAGAAACCCTCTTTTCTCAAGACGATCGTTTGACTAGTGGTTGGCATGGAGCGATTGTTAAAACCACTATTCCTGGGCTCCAACTCCACCCAACTGAATCAATTTCTGTGGTGCTTGGGTTTCTCAACCTGCATATAATCAAGCTTTCCAGACTATACTAGTCAAATTCAAGCTGGGAAAGCGCTGATCTAATGAGAGTCAGATTGATCAACTGACAATTTCAATGCAACATCATGACACAGAGCCTTACTGCTTTTCATTATTATGAACTGTATTTTATAGTGTTTTAAATTATATCAATGAATTATATTTATTTTTCTTAATTCAAGTTTTATTTTTCTAGTAAAATAGTTTATGTATATAAATCTTAAAAATTTTATTATCTAAAGCTCATTTCATTCAAAGGGGATAATAACATAATTACATAGCATGGGAATTATATGACATCAATACATCCTAGAGCACTTCTATTACTCCAGCAAGTTTCCACTTGTTACCTTCCAGTTAATCTCCATCTCTTTCTCGGGTTTTAGACTTTAACAATACGACTCAGATAACGGGTGCAAAGCATTTTTGTATAATTATCATGTAGTGGACAAAACGTAGTTTCTTAAAGTTGAGTTGAAACTGTAGAATAAGAATGCCTGAATCTACCAGTTCCATTACCTATTGGCCATGGGTTGCATGTTTACCTTTATGAGGTAACTACTGCTCTGATTTTTATCACAATAAATTGTTTTGTCTGCTCTTATAATGCATATGTGCACTCTTTTGTTTCTGGCCTCTTTAACTTAACATGATGTTTTTCGAGATTAATCCATGCTGATGTGTATATTAATAGTTCATTCTTCTTTTCTGCAGAGTATTATTACATTTCATGGATATTCCACATTTTCTTAATCCATTTTCCTGTTGATGGACATTTGGTTCATTCCAAGTATTTTGCTATTGTGTATAAAGCTGTTACAAACATGTTTTGCAGATAGACACTTTCCTTTTTCTTCAATAAATAACTGGGAATGGAATTATGGGGTCATAGGGTATATGTATGTTTAATTTCATAAGACATATGAAATTTTCAGTTTTCAGTTATCCAAAATGGTTGTACAATTTTATACTCATATCAAATGTGTTGAGAGTTCCATCATTACATGCTAGCCAACATTAGGTGTTACCAATCTTTTTGGTTTTGGTTTGGTGAGTCTCCTAGTGGATATAAAACAGTGTGTAACTGAGGTTTTAATATTCATTTTTCATATGAATAGTAATTTGAAACAGTTTATTATGTGCTTATTAGTTATTTGTATGACTTCTTTTGCGACATGTCTGCTCAAGTCTTCCCCAATTTCTTCTTATCGAGTTATTTGTTACTGAGTTACAGTTCTTCTTTTGTTCTAAATACAAGTATTTTGTCAGATATATGTACTCCAGTGCTCTATCTCCATCTCTGGCCTGTCTTTTTATTTAATTAATAGTGTTTGGGGGAGAACAAAGGTTGGTTTGTGTGCACATGCACGTGTGTATGTTAAATTCAAATTTATCTGTCGCTTTTAAAAAATGGTAGTGCTTTTTTAGCCTAGTTGAAAAAAATCTTTACTACCCCAAGGTCATGAGATATTTTCTGTTATGCTCTCTTGTACAAGCTTTAATGCTTTAACTGGGGCACTCATGTCAGTGATCCTCCTTGAATTAATCTTTGTGTAAAGTGTGATGTAGAGGTCAAATTTTGTGTGTGTGTGTTTCAAATATGTATCTAGTACTTTAAAATGTGCCAAACATTTATTTAGATGCTTTTCAGATATTATAATAATTCTTACAGAAAATTTGTGAGGTATTTTCTTAATCAACTTTATTTTTTAGAAGTTTTAGTTTCCCAGCAAAAAGATAAGGATTTTCCATGTGTCTCCTGTCTCCTCCCTACAAACACACAGTCTCACTCTCATCAACATCCTGCACCAGAGTAATGCATTTGTTACAACTGATGAACCTACACTGGCACATTATTGTCACTCAAAGTCCATAGTTTACATTAGGGTTTACTTTGGGGTTTACACATTCTATGGGTTTGGATAAATGAATAATGATATGTAGCCACGAATATAATATCATACAGACAGAGTCATTTCATTGCCCTAAAAATTCTCTCTGCTCCACTGATTCATCCCTCACCTCCACTATCCCTAGCCCCTGGTAACCACCAATCCTTTTACTATTTTCATAGTTTTGCATTTTCTGGAATGTTGTATAGTTGAAATCATACAATAGGTAGTCTTTTCAAATCAGCTTCTTTTCCTTAACCACTTCGGTAACAGCGTTGACTATAGTCGTCAGCCATAGATGAGTGCACACAGCTCAGCGTCGCCTATAGTCGACAGCCACAGATGAATGCCAGCGTCGACTTTAGCCAACAGTCGTGATATGAAGGTGCACAGCCCAGCGTCGACTTTAGTTGACAGCCAAAAGCTTTTACTTTTACAGCTTTTATCTCTGCAGTTGTAGTGTGTTCATTCAGCTAATAAGTTACTATGAATCTGTGATCTTTGAACAAGTCCTTAGTAGGAGTTATTATAGTTCTTTCCTAAAGCTGCCTATAAAGTAAAACAAGCTTTCAGTGCTTTAAAGCTTTCCTCATCACACAAGAGCAAAACAGATTCGTCGTCAATGCACAGCACAAACTATCGTGCGGACTATGAGTGCCGGCTGTGGGCAAGGTTTCCCGGCCGGTGAGCACCGTACTGCAGTGGTTAATAATATGCATTTACGTTTCTTTCCTGCCTTTTTATGGCTTGCTCGTGATTTCTTTTTAGCGCTGGATAAAATTGCATTGTCTGAACGTACTAGAGTTTATTTATCAGTTTACTCACTGAAGGACATATTTATTGCTTCCAAGTTTGGTAATTGTGAATAAGGTTGTTTACAATTATCCATTTGTAGGATTTTGTGTGGACACAAGTATTCAGTTCTTTTGGGTAAATTCCAAACAGCAAGATTACTTATGGTAAGGATATGTTTAATTTGCAAGAACCAGCAAACTGTATTCCAAAGTAGCTGCATCATTTGCATTCCTACTGGCAATGAATGAGTGTTTCTGTTGCTTCGCATCCTTGTCAACATTTAGTATTGTCAGAGTTTTGAATTTCTAATAAGTGTGTAGTGGTATCTTGTTTTAATTTGCAGTTTTCTCATTGTGTATGATGTTGAGCATATTTCATATGCTTATTTGCTATCTGTATATCTTCTTTGGTAAGGTGTCTGTTCTGGTATTTGTTCCATTTTTAGTTGGGTTGTTCATTCTCTTATTGTTCATTTTTAAGTGTTTTCGTATATTTTGAACAACAGATTTCTATGAAAGTCAATTTTCCATGTAGTTTCCAGTTATTCTCGAACTAATTGTTGGTAAAAATATTTTATTCCCCACTGAATTTTATTCATGTGTTCTTGTAAAATGAATTGGTGTTGTTCAATCTGGACAATAAGGCATGAACTTGTCTCTCTTCTTTTCCCTGTTAAATACAACTGTAAAACCTGAAAATAATGCAAGAAACAACCAAAAGAGAACTATGAAGGGTGGATGAGGAAGGCAAACTGATTAGAAGCCCAGGACTGGAGGAACATTTGGTAGCAGGACATGCTATGACTCCACACCCAAAAGAAGGTGACTTAAGCCTGGCATTTTCTGATCCTCAACCTAGGAACAAATAGTGGCTTGATTCCTATCTGGGAAGGGACAATAGTCCTACAAAGTATCAGTAAAGCAGGCAGCATGAGATAGACAAAGACCAAAAGATGGCCAAAAAAGCTCTGAAAATTAGATCTTAATTGGAAACAAAGCCTATAAACTTAGGCCAGAACTTGCACGGTAAACCTCAAGGGGGCAATTGCCTACCAAAATAAACACTTAAGTAAGACCCCAAATCTCTTAAAACATGCTAGCCAAAAAACTCAAATATTCAGAAAACAATTTAAAATAATTACTCGTAATACCAAGAAGCAGAAAAATTACAATTTAGAAATGAGAAAAGAAAACCAACTGATGCCAACACTGAGATGAATCAGATGTCAGAATTATCTGACAAGGATTTTAAAGTTATGAAAATGATTCAATAACCAATTACAAACCCTCTTAAAAATGAAAATAAATAGAAAATCTCAGCAAAGAAATAGAAGCTGTAAAAAAGAATAAAAAAATGGAAATTATACTGAAAAATATAATAGTAAAATAAAAAAAAAATTCCCTGGATAGACTCAATAATAGAAGGAAGTTAATAGAGAAAATAATCAGTGAACTTGAGGACAGATCAATAGGATTTGCTCAATATGAGCAACACAGAGAAAGTAGACTGAAAAAAGAATATGAGTGTGATGCACACCAACTGGGGAATGGGCATGCTTTAAGCTCTGACTCGAGGGGGAGGGGGGCAAGGGCAATATACATAACCTTAACATTTGTATCCCCATAATATGCTGAAAAAAAAAAAACATTGTCAACATCTTGATGCATTCAAATTTAATCTTTAATATGTTTTTTCTTGTAAAACTACTTTTTTAAAAACACCATTTTAATCATACTATGAAAAAGAAAAAAGAATATGAACAGATACTAAGGAAACTGTGAAATAAAAACTAAGAATTCCAGAAGAATCACTGGAATTTAAGAGGGATGGGAAAAAGACAATGAGGTTGCAAATATATTTGAAGAAATAATGGGTGGAAACTTCTCAAATTTGACTAAATATATAAACCCATAGATACCAGAAACTCAGCAAATTCCAAATAGGATAAACCTAAAAAAGTCTACACAAAGACTCCTTATAATAAAACATCTGAGAAAAATAAAATAAAATGAAATTTTTGAAAGCAGCCAGAGAGTGAAATGACATACACCCTATAGGGGGCTACAAATAGTAATGATTTCTCACCTTAAATCATGGAGGTCTGAAAGAAGTAGCAAAGCATTTTTCAAATGCTGAAAGAAAAAAACCATCAACTATTAATTCTTTATCCAGAAGAGCTATCAATCAGAAATGAAGGGGAAAAAAAGACGTTCTCAAATGAAGAAAACTAAAGAATATTTGTTATTAGCAGACCTACCTTTAAAGAATAGTCAAAGAAAATTTTTTAAAGAAAATTATAAAAGAGGACACCTTGGAGCATCAGGAAGGAAGAAACAATATGGAAGATGGAGCCATGTGAGTATACACAATAGATTTTCCTTCTTCTCCCTTCTCCTCATGAGTTTTTAAAACAATATGTGATGGCTAAAGTAAATATTACAAAGCCATTTGATACTCAAGGAAATGCTGTTTAAAAGTGGGGATGGTAAAAGAATCTCAAAGAAAGTAAGGTTTCCATAGTGTGTCTGAGGTAGTAAAATTCTGATACCAATAAACTGTGATAAGTCACATACATCTATTTCCATAGCCATAGCAATTATTAAGAAAATATTAATAATTCGAAGTGATATTCTCGAAAACACTGAAATAAATCAAAATGGAATCTTAAAAAGTGTTCAAGTAATCCATAAGAAGGCAAGAAAAGAAAAACAGAGGAACAGAAAGCAGTGGACATAAACTAAAAATATATATATATTTAAGCGTTATATATGAATAAGTAAATTCAATACAAATGGTCTAAATACACCAATTAAAAGGAAAAGATTAATACAATTGATTTTTTAAAAATGACCCAACTATATGTTGTTTAAAAGAAATTCAAGTCATATTTAATGGCATAGTGACTTATAAAATAAAATAAGGGAAAAATATGTATCATGCACATATTAATAAAAAATAGCAAGGAAAGGATGTCTATATTAATATAACACAATGTACACTTGAAAGCAAAGAAAATTACTCTATTCAAAGAGGAATATTACATGATGATAAACCAACAAATTCTCTCAGAAGACACAACGAACACAGTCATCCTAAATGTTTATATATCAAAGAACAGAGCTTCAAAATTCATGAAGCACAAATAGAGCTGAAAGAAGAAATAAAAAAAATCCACAGTTATATTTGGGAACTTCAGTATCCTTATTTCATCAGGTGATAAAAATTCTATACAGAAAATCAAGGACACAGAAGATCTGAACAACACAATAAACCACAGAACCTAGTTGACATATGTAAAACTCCACCAAGATAGTACATATCATGGAGCATAAAACAAACCTCAATAAACTTAAAATAACTTAAATAAAATCATGCAGAGTGTACCCTCTGATCATAATAAAATCAATCTAGAAATTAATAACAAAAGAAAATAGAAAAAGTTACAAACATATGGAAATTAAATAACACAATTCTAAAAATCTGTGGTTCACAGAAGTTTCAAAGGAAATAAAAATATTATTACTTAATAAATAAAAATATTTATTAAGTAATATCTATTTCAAAGGAAATAATCCTGCTCTGAAATAGATATTCCTTTGAAATAGATATTTCAAAGGAAATAGATATTACTTAATAAAACATTTACTGAATCTGTATGTTGAAAATTAAAAATTCTGGTAAAAAAATTCAAAGCTGCCCTTAATAAATGAAAATACATACTATGTTCATGAATCTGAAGCCTCACTATAAAAATGAAGTTAGTTCTCCCCAAATTGATCTATAGGATTAAAGGAATCCATCAAAATCACAGAAAATCATTTTGGAGATATAAGATTGTTCTGAAATTTTTATGGAAATACAGAGGCCATAGAATGACTAAAGCAATCTTGACCAGGAAGAACGAAAGTGGGAGTAATTGTTCTGCCAATATAATGGCCTTCGCTGTAGCTACAGTAATCAAGAAGCAGTGATATTGGCAGAGGGACAGACACATGGATAAATGGAGCAGAAGAGATCACCCAGAAACAGAACCACACAAATGTGTCTTACTGAATTTTTACAAAGTTATACAAGCAATTCAGTGGAGGAAGGATAGCCTTTTAAAACTATACTTTAAATAAATAAATAAATAAAACATAGCAGAAAATCTTCATGATCTGGGGCTAGTGAAGGGTTCTTAGACTTGTCACCAACAGCACAGTCCAGAAAAGAAAAAAAAATATATATATGTATATATATATATATATATATATATAGGACTTCATCAAAATTAAAACTCTTAGCTCTGCATAAGCCATGTGGAGAAAACTGCAGTACTTCCTTACTCTATAATAAAATTGAGCAGTAAAAGAAATGAATTACTGCTGTCTGCAACAAATTAGATGAATCAGGACTGCCTTCATGTTGTGTGGAGGCTTGGTTTTACACATTATTATAGAGTGTGTCTCACTGGAACTGGAACTCTACCTTAGGAGTTGATGATTTTTCCTAAGAAGCTCATACTATTAACCATGTTTTTCTTTCCTATATTTTCTGATGCTTTAACAACTTGGAGCCTTGCTGACTGACACTGGAGGACCTGTGGCTTCCAGGGATAGCTAATTCCTAGCGATAGCAAACAACAATCCTGGGAACACACACACCTTTGAAATGAAAACCTAACAACCCAAAGACCACAACCTAACCACCTCCTTTCTACAGCTCTCATTCTTTGGGCCATTATTCTCCTGCCCTAATCACCCCCAGGCCAGATACCAGACTATTAGAGACAGCTTCTATAACCCAGAGTCTGCAGGTATTATTCTAACTTGCAAATCCCAAATCTGTTTACCCTGCCTCACTTGTTCTTTCCCATGAAAACCACAATAAAGGCTCTTTTTTTTTTTGAAACAGAGTCCTGCTCTGTTTACCAGGCTAGAGTGCCCCGGTGTCAACCTAACTCAAAGCAACCTCAGACTCCTGGGCTCAAGTGAGCCTCCTGCCTCAGTCTCCTGAGTAGCTGGGACTACGGGTGCTCACCACCATGCCTGGCTAATTTTTTTGTTTGTTTATTTCTATTTTTAGTTGCCCAGATAATTTTTTTCTACTTTTAGTAGAGATTTGGGGGTCTCACTCTAGCTCAGGCTAGTCTTGAACTCCTGACCTCAAGGAATCTGATCCTCCCACCTCGGCCTCCCAGAGTGCTAAGATTACAGGTGTGAACCACCGTGCCTGGCCAATAAATGTTCTTGCTTGTGTTTTTATCTCATTTCCTCTGCCTCTTGAAGGACCCCAGTGCCCTACTTCCTATTACTATGGATCTTTGAGTATAAAGACTTTTTCTAGTCCTTTTCACATCTGTATGTCTTACCAGACCTGATTAAAATAAATCTTAGGTATCCTTAAAACACATATTCAATACCTACAGAAATCTATGAGTTTAAACATTTCCTGAGGTATTTCTTACCTTATGCAAATTTGGGAAACTATGGTGAACTTAAACCAACAAGGGGGAAGTTGTGTCTGAGCTAAACCTTGAAGAATGAGTAGGAGTCAGCCTGGTGAAAAGCTCTAGAAATAAATAGCAACAAGTATGAAAAAAGAATAGGGTGAAAAAACACAAAGATCTGCAGCATGGCAGGAGTGTGGTTGTTAAGATTGGGAGCTAGAGAAGATGCCCTGATGTGGTACATATTGTAATGGCCTCATAAATATTATAGAGGTTGGGCTTTAACTGGTGGTCCATGAGGGAACGATTGAATAGTTTAAACGAGAAATGACATGATTAGGATGCATCAAGATCTTTTGAGTCCTTGTTCTTTTGTCTTTTTATTACAACATGTTGTTACCCCATTAGAATTACCAACTCATATTGCCCCCCTTGCTATCCTAAACTTGAAGGAAAGTGAAGATGTTGCACATGGTTGTGATCAGAGATAAACAGTTTTCAAGTTTTCAAATGACACAGCACAAAACATTTGTATTGGATTTTTTAAAAAGACTAGGCATGAAGAGAATTAAAAATGAGCTAAATATAATTGATTGAAATCAACTGTAGCTTAGAAAATTCACTATATTGAAATGCGTGCTTTTAAATAACAGGTAGGGGGCAAACAATCTATAATCAGTCAAGTGGAATCTGGATGTCAATGAATTTAAGCCAAGCCAGGGTAATCATGATAAAGACATGGCTAACGGTTAATTTGGAAAGGACAAATGCCTATGACATTGACTTTCCTTCAGGGAAAACAATATTTGGAGGATGAAATTTAAAAATGGACATTTTGTTTTTGAAACACAAAGCATATTGACCATAGCAGAAGCTGTTTTTTGTTTTATTTTGTTTTGTTTTGCAGGGAGCATGTCATAGAGATATATGCAAAGATTAAATTGCAACAGGTTGGGTCAATGCAATGCTACAGAAACAATAGGAGAGACTTTTGAATTAAATTGCCTCATGCAACAAAATTATTTGATATCATCTAAACAAAATCTGTATGGATAAGCTCACAGAGGAGCAGGGAGCCCTGAAGCCCATCAATCCAAGATTCTGTTTTATTATTCTTCCTTGCCATTCTTTCTATTTACAATATAAGAGCTAATTTCTTTCACTCGTGCTTTTGAGTCTTGTTTATTTTCTTAGAATTTGATATATGTAATATTAATCTACTAATGGAATCAACGTTTCCTCTAGGGCAGTAACATTTTCTGTTTTAGTTATCAGCATATGTTCAGTGCTTGGCATAGATCAGGTTTTTGATATACATGTGATGTTTGGGCAGATGAGTGAATGAGCAAATGAAGGAATTTTTACTGAACATGCAAGTAAAGAAATAGTAGTGAACTATTATTTAGCATTTACTATGCTTGGGACTTTTTGATTACTGGTTATTACTACATACATTATAATATTAAATTCACATAAACATGTTAAGTCCAGTGTAATTATCACCAATCTTAAGTAAAACAATTTAAAAAATGGAAGTTCTGAGTAGGTAGGCTACTTGTCCAAATGGACAGAAACCACCAATTCAGGATTTAAGCTCAGCCAGCCATTTTCCCTTAAGCCCAAATTATCAATGCCAGATACAATCAGTGGGGAAAAAGACAACAATCTAGGATGTGAGTAGAAAAGAGTGTAAACTACCTGTGCGAGCTTGGTGCATTATTGTACCTTTCTAAATTCAATGTCCCCAAGTGTCAGATGAAAACAATCATGACAACTCTTTTAGGAAGTTATGCAACTGAATGAATACATGCAAATTTCTTAACACAATGAGTACTAATGAGGATCACAATAATAACGCCAAGAATAATCAGAATAATATGTTGTAGTGACTCAGGAATTCATAATTTTTACTCTTGCTACTACTGATTTTCAATCCAAAAAGGTGGGGTTAATATTAATATGTCTTTTTTTGTTTTATTGGAGACAAAGTCTCCCTCTGTTGCCTGGACTAGAGTGCCGTGGTGTCAGCCTAGCTCACAGCAGCTTCAAACTCCTGGGCTTAAGCAATCCTTCTGCCTCAGCCTCCCAAGTAGCTGGGACTACAGGTGTGTGCCACCATGCCCAGTTAAATTTTTCTATATATTTTTAGTTGTCTAGCTTATTTCTTTCTATTTTTTAGTAGAGATGGGGTCTCTCTCTTGCTCAGGCTGGTCTTGAACTCCTGACCTTGAGCGATCCTCCTGCCTTGGCCTCCCAGAGCACTGGGATTACAGGCGTGAGTCACTGGGCCCAGCCTATTAATATGTCTTATTGACATAACCACAGTACTCTTTTGCCACCTTACTAACCAAGGAATAAAATACAAAGCTGTAGTTAATTAACATTATTAGCTATGGAGGGAGGAAAAGCCAATAGAGAAATAACTCACAGAAAACCCCAATTACAATTTTCAGTGAGGTTTGAGAACTTTCTACTTTATTACCATAGCTATCAAGAACTTTCTTTGAGTCACCTTTCTACTGATCTCTCAGTCCTTACACATATATATTTATTTCTTCAGGCCAATATGGCCCACCTGAGAAGATTTAACTGCTTTATTTATCTTGAGTTCAGACTATTTTGATTTATATGCCACCTTTATTTGAGAGAAGCCAACTTAGATTATTAGTATTTAAATAGTCCTCCAAGCATTTTTAGCTGTTTACAAGAATGTTGCCCAAGCATATCCTTAAAGTAAAGGTTACATCTTAGGGTCCCATCTTCTCAGACTCCCAGTCTGGCAATAAAACAATAGCTCCTCAGAAACTCAAGAGTTTTAGAAAACTGATAAATGAAAAGCAGATTGAGAGAGGGAAATCATTCTTATGACTACGGCACTTCAAACACACACAGGGAATTAAATACTTAATAAATGTTAACTTACAGATTTTTAAAAAATTGATATATTTAGCTAAAAAAATAGCTAGATATCCAAATGTAATTGCTCTCCTCACTATTTTAGATCATGCACTAATAATTGTTAACAATATTATATGGACTGTTATGGTTATTATTTTGTCAAGTAGGGTAATGCTGATGATTAATGATGATGGTGATGACAAACACCAAGAACTAAATCTCTGGATGGAGTTTCCATTTCCATCTAGAATGATTTTTTTTTTTTTTTGCAATTAAGCACTTTTTAATGTATTGGGTTTCATGTGTATACAATACAGACTGGTAGAGATCACAAATCCTTAGTTTATAAAATGGGTCAGTTTATAGTAGAATATTTATTAACTTTAAGATATCTTCTTGATTACCTTCTATGGGAAAGATTGTTGCTCAGTAGAAGATGCAATTGGGAGAAAAAGACAAAGGGACAGTGTCATTTTTTAAAAGAGCTCACAATGGTGAAGGAAGAGAGAAAAAATAGCACATTTTTATTCAGGGAGATAAAATTTTTCTACTAAACTGAAGCTACAGCTAGCATGAGTCCTCAAATGAAAGAACATGGCCACCCCACATCTTATTAGGTGTGCCACCATGGTTAAGTTACTTACCTGCTCTGAGACTGTCACTTCAAATGCAAAATATGGTTAATGATAGTACCCACTTTATAAGATTGCTGTGAAGAATGAGTAATTTTTATAAACCCACTTAATATAGTGTCTGATATCTAGACTGCTCTGTAATTATTAGCTCTGATTATCATTTACATAACAGGTGAATTCCCTCCAACACAGGTGCACTGCTAGTGGGTACGATGAAATGATGTAGCATGAAAAGGGATCCTGCAAGAGCTAATAACACCTGGTTGAGTTTCTAGCAGTTTCATTTTAACCAACTACTTGTGACATAGATGTACACATACGGTTTTCTTTTAGATTTTTTTTATTCTTGTAGTTTGATTTTCTAAGCACTTTAGTTCACAATATCGATGTATTGGATCCAAATGCTTCCATTAAATTTCTACAGTGATAAAAAGAATTCAACTGTATTCCATATTGAAAAGCGAGTTACATCCAAAGAGCGGAAATCTTGAACTGACATTGATTCCCAGGTTGGCTCTGTTCCTATGTTTGAGCAGGCATTAATTTAATCGGAGTTAGAATCTGCCTGCAGCAAAGACTCAGCAGCTTGGGAAATTGAGCCTTCTGCTACCCTCACTTTTGAATACATCATTTGGAATTTGTGTAATTTACATGAATTTATTACAGATACATGGATTATATATTGTGTGTAAGTTTATATTTTATAAACACTTACACTTATTTCTATTTGACTGACAGAATGACACTAAGATTATTAAATGAGAGATGTTTATACTCTATATATTATATGAGAGTATTTTATATTATGTGAGATTATGTTAGGTATGTTATGGTATAGAAGCTAGGTTACTTTAGGAAATGCTACTTACCTCTCTGAGCTTCAATTTCTTTATCTCTAAAATAGAGATGAAGATTGAATTTTATTGTATCCATATTTCAAGCCCAGCTTCTGCCACTCTGGTTCTTATTTGATATGTAATTGGTTGTACTATGATCTAGTCTAACTCATTGCTCTTCACATATGGAGAGACTGAATCTCAGAGACAGAAAGTAAATTGACCAGGGAATTGTAGTTACCCGGTGGCAGAGATGGGATTGAAACTCTGGTCTCTCAATGTTCTCATCAGTGATCTTTCTAGTGTGAGCATGATGATAGCTGAAACTGGAGATAGTGAGCTAAGCCTTAGTATAGAAACAAGCCCCGTGCAGAAACAGGGATGCACTGGAAAGAAAGAATTAAAACATAACTACATATCTGGGTCCCACAGTTACTTGGAGGGGTCCATTGTCTTGGACTCCTTTCATGTATATTTGTATTATATTGACTTTTGAAAAATTCTTATCTTATTCCATAGAGAAGTGAAAGCATAACAAGGAACCGCGTTCTCTGCTTCTAAGTTGTAACACAGCTACTTGCAAATCAAAGTTACAAAGTTCTCAATAAAACGATTGAAAGATTGACTGTCAGAATAACTTAGAATTTTTTTATTTATTTGTTGTTGTTGTTATTTTGCATAAAAATTGTGATACGAAGAATGGTACCAAAAGATGCCCTAATCCCCAGAACCTGTGAACATATTAAGTTATATGGCAAAGGGAAATAGATTACAGGTGGCATTAAAGTTGCTAATTAGCTGGGCCTTAAGGGGATTAACCTCAATTATCCAGGTGGGCACAATGTAATCATAAATATCCTTAAAAATGGAAGAGAGAGGTAGGAAATCCATAACTATAGCACCTCTTTTCATTTTTCCAGAAATATAAACTAGTTTTGACAGATTTTGGAGGGGAGTAGTGAGGGAAAGAAAAAACAGTTAAGCCTTTAAGGAAGTAGGAAAGAATGAAGTGAGGAGAGAGCAGATATTGCCAATTATATGGCAGCTTCTGGTGGAAGTGAAGATGTACACCTTGATGTATAGAAGTACTCCCAGTAGAATAAGTAGCAAGACCTTCATGTAGATGGGTTAGACAGTTGCTTAAGGAAGCCAGGTCCTAAGCACCAAACTTCAGCAGATTCCTGTGTTTTAACTGTGTCCCTTAATCATCTCAGCTTCTGACCTCAAGTCTAGAACAGTGACTATTTCACTACTTTGAGGTGAAGCACTTAAGTGTTGTCCCACACTTGGGCATTGGATAAGACCAAGGCATCTTTGCATATTTGTTGAGAGTGTGTTGGAGGGAAGGGGCCTCAGAGTTAGAATAAGAACGCTTTCCATGAAATAAGGAAATGTGACATCTTTTGCATACCGGACTTTACATTTATAAATATACTATATAATAAAAGACTAGAATTGAATAAGGTTAAGAAAGAAATCTGTAGAGCTGCATATATGAATTCCAAAGAAGGATGCACTATGTATTAATATACAAAGTAAATTCAGATGAAAATAATACTTTACTTCTCCTCTGGCAGAGTAGGTTGAAAGAATTGAGACAGATATATATTTCATTTTATCCCATGACCCACCTAGATTTTTGTGAATATTATTTTCTTCTCAATTAAGTTATGTTATCTTACTTCTCCTTGGTTTCTAAAATCATACTCCCATATGATTCCAAGTATTCACTGAATCATGCCTTCTTTCATCTTTATTCCAGAAATGCCTCTGCCCCTTCTTTTGAAATGATCTAAATAAAGAAGGGAATGTTGGTGACTGAGGGGAAGGGCGTTTTTTCAGTTTCCAGAAAGTTGCTAGTTTGGAAAGAAAATAATCTATCATAGGATCAAATATACTTGGATATGAATCTTAATGTTACCAGTTACTAGCTGGGTGGTCTTATTTTACTCCTTTAGTATTTATTTTCTCCTTATATTAATACAACCTGAAGTACTTAGCTTTTATAACACCATCTGACATATGTTATTTAAACAGATTATTTATTTACTTGTTTGTTGCCTGTCTATGCCCATGAAAACTATGATGGCAGCAAGGTTTTTTGTGGGTGTTTATAACAATGTGCACCCTCCCCCTACTCAGTTTTAGAGCAGTACCTACCAACAGTAGATACACAATCAATATGTTGATAGAATTAATTAATGAAGGAATGTCTCCAACTCATAATATAATCATCAGTAAAATGCAGCTGCTAAAATGAATTTCATAAACTAATTGTGAAAGTTAGAATGTGTACGGAATATAAAGTGATGAATGTAGTACTTTTTGGTGTTCAATTATGACAGATAATATTTTTTTTCCAATAAAAGAAATAGTCACAGGCAGAGCTTTAGTGCAGACAAGGAATAGGGTAGAGTGATTTTACAGGTAAAGGAGAGAGAGCGTAGAGAAAGGGATTTTATTTTAAAGGAAGGGACACTAATAGACTGACAATGTAGCTCATGTATACAACCCATACTGTTGTGTCTAATAGAACTTTCTGTGAGGATGCAAATGTTCTATGTCTATGCCATCCAATATGGTAGCTGCTACCCACATGTGACTATGGAGCACTTGAAAAAAGGGTAATGCAACTAAGGAACTGAACTTTTAATTTTTTTTATTAAATTAATTTACATTTAAACTTAAACAGCCACATGTGGCTCATGGCTACAGTATGACAAGAGCATGTCTTGAGCAGCAGTTTTCAAAATTAAATGGGCTTAATGAAGACTCACTGGGGCACACTCATTAAAATGCATATTTTCAGGCTTTACCTCTGAAGTTCATTTGCATTAGACCTGAAAGTGAGGCCTAGGACTCAGTATTTTAAGGAATCCATTTTGGGTCCCTGAAGGAGGCGACCCATGAGCCACCTTTTGATCCGTCTTTGTGCCAATTCCTAGAGGTCTCTTTCTGTCAGTCTCTCTGTCATTGCTTATGAAGTACCTACAGTTCAAATCAATCCACTCTCAATCTTATTGTGGCTCTATCCTAATAGTCCGGAAATAAAATCGTATTTAGAAAGGAGATCTGCTCCTTTCATTTCTTTTTATGTTACTTTTAAATGTGTGCTGATTTATAATTCCATTATCATCAGTCTTTATATCTAACACTTTCAGAAAGTCAAAACTTTACTGAAAGTAGGATGAAGAATCTTGGTGGTCACATCACTATTTGTAGACTATTTAGTAATGTTCATTTTTCAAATTTTTAAATATGCACAAAGCCACCCCTGAAGAAGGTAGAATTTTAGAAACTGTGGGGACCTTTGAGGTTCTGCACTTTCATTTTCAATGATAAAATTGATAACCAAAACAGTCAAGGCCAAAGAACTAATCGTTATTGTTTTCTTTTCTCCATGTGTTCAATCTTTGGTGATAAAAGACAAAATGGTTGTGATCAAAGATTAGTAATAATTAGACTTATTGACCACTCTATTTTCTGAGATGTATTATATTTCTGAAACTTCATGCATATAGAAGTTGTTTCTGTTATTTTCCTGCTATAATTACAACACCTGGTATATACAGATACATCAGTTACTATGCTTTTGGCTGGAAGGGGAAAAAATAATGCCTGAAAACCTAAAAAACAAACAAACAAACAAAAAACCCAGAAATTAACTTAGATAATAAAAGAATAAAGATGATTATGCATAAATTAAATAATCTGGAAAGAGTTTGCAGCATCCATTCAATGGGTCAATAATGCCATCAAGGTTCTGAGTTTTTCTGCTTTTGGTTCTATTATACCCTATTTTCCATTATAAATCTTGTAAACTCTGGCTGATGAGATAGTTGTCACAGATTCATACACATCACTTCCAAAGACAGAATGAAAGAAAGTGGGATACTTCTTGGACCTATCTCTCTAGCAGGGAGGGAATTTTTCACACATGTCCTAAGCAGACTTTTTGTATGTCTTATTGACCATAATTTGATGCCTGGTGGCTCTTAGCTGCAGAAAAAGGCTTAGAAAGTGAGGATCCAACAGTTTCAGTCTCTGTGATGGGAAACGATCTCTGCTAGAAAGGAAAGAAGATGAAAAAAAATTGGCTGTAGTTAGGCAAACAATTTCTGCCAATAGAGGATATAGACTTGCTTGGCTGGACTAGAATTTTATAGGAATTTAGAGGATGCTTAGAAAGACATTTCCATCTTGGAAATTAGTATAAAAGACTTTCTACTCAATGGATGCTATCTGAGTAATTCTTCCCTTCTTCAGAATGTGGAGAAAATAAAACAATCACTAGGCAAGAGGAATGAGCAATAAGACAGAAAAAGAGTCTTGAACTTAAATAAAACAAAGCTCTAACATTTTGACCAGAAAAGAATTTGGAGATGGAGTATAGAATAAATTCTTTATAGCTCTCAGTCTTATATTGAGCTGCCATTGAATAAGATAAACAGTCTACCAGTGTGTGATGCAGAGAAACACAGCGTGAATCAAAGTGGGCAATGTTATTGCTTTCCAAGGCAGTGGTTTAACTAGACGGAGAGTACTATATCTGGTATTTGTCACTATTTCTTAGATGGGGTATAATTTCTCTTGAAGGACTATTGCACTGAGTCACTTAATGATACCAAGATTCTAAGATTTAAGATGTAAAGGAAGAATGTTAAAAGTTGTGCATGTGTTCACTGGGAGGTAAAAGGGAGTTTAAATTCTTATTTAGCCTTTGCAATTTCCATCACTAGCAAAGACTATTTCTCTTGCTCATTTTTCCTCTTTATGCGGTACCAGTCCACATTCTGCTGCCACCTCTCTCGTTCACCACTTTAACTGCAGCACTTTATGTGAGGGGCACAAGTAAAACAAGGAATCAGTGCTGCTCTATGAATCATGCGTCTGAGGGAGATTTAAATGTGTGGTTCTTACCTGCTTGGAGGAAAATGCAGTAAATACATTTTGAAGGCAAGGAGAGAAAGTTATGTGTTCTTAATAACTGGTATATTTATTAAGACCTAAATAGGAAATTGCATATTTGCAGGTTGACAACCACAAATGGACAGAATGATCAGGTTTGTCCACAGGAAAAATTACAACCAGGGCTATAAGTGTGTGATTCATCAGTAGAATTAGTATAATAAGGCAGACCCAGGTGAGGTTCTTGGCTCTGTTACTTGTTAACCATGACAACTTTAGAAAGGTACATAACCACTCTGAGCCTCAGTTTCCTCATTTGTAAACTGGGGATAATAATAATACTCATCAATTTAGGTTGTCACAATATTAAACGAGATCCATGTTAGCTATGATGCTGACAATAATGATGCCAACAGAACCCAGGTAGGTAGTACATAGGTGTTTAAATAGCATTTTTCAAATAAGAGAAATGAAATGTTCATAAATGTACAAATATGAAAAATTTAACAGTGAAATACATGAAAAATGATCTCTTACATGTATAAGAATTAGAATCTTGGTTTCAAAGGCCCCCAAACCAACAGAATTTGTCTTTACACAGCAAGGCTAAATGCCTCTCAGCATTTTTGCTGGGTCTACTGCCCTCGATAAGTAATGCTATATGAGTCACATCTTAACCATTTGGCATTCGTGGTTAAGAATATAAGCTATTGGCCATGAATCCAGGTGGTTTATACCAGTCCCAACATTTAGTAGCCCTTTGACCTTGGGAAAACTATTTAATTCTCAGTGACTAAAATTTTCCATTGTAAACTGGGAACAATTATGATAGCTATTCCATAGGATTGCTTTTGAGGATTGCATGAACTCTTTGTGAAAAGTGCTCAGAATAGTGCACAACATAGGGTAAGTATTCAATAAAATTTAGCTGTGATTACTGGTAGAAATAAAGAAAACTCCATCAATTATAGGAGGAGAAATGACCTGGATCCTAACACTACATATTGTAGCTAGGAACAGATATTTAACTCACATCAGCTGGGAATGGAAAATGTTATTATTCTGTATGTATACGGATTTGATGCTAAGAATAATAATGGCTTAAATAAAATGAAGGCTTATTTTCTTTTTCTCTAAATGTGTGCAGACCAGAAAGATTCAGGAAAAAGAAAGCTTAAAGGAAGATAAAAGAACTTGCTGCTTCTCAAGCTTGGAGAAGAGAACTGACTCTCAAATGGCACCAGTATTAGGATTTCAAAATACTTTTTATAAGAATTGTTTGGAAAAGCTATACTATCTCATTTTTCAAGCTACATTTCAAGTGTTCAGTAGTCACATGTGGCTAGTGACTACCTTATGAGAGAGTGCAGATATATAAAATGTTTATAATCACAGAAAGTTTTTCTGATCAGTGCTGTTACCTCCCTCTTACCTTCAGATGCACACAGTCCTTCCATCCATACCTACTGTATTCCTACACAGTCTTTTTCCATCTTCAGGAAGTTTCTGTTCATATTTAATGTGCAACAAATTCACACAAGACTCAAACTAATGCCTTCTCAACTAGTAGTTTTTGATTTGCAAACTGTTGGAAATGATGGTTTTTTTCCCCACACTTATACTCTGTAGGACCCCAGTGCTGGGTCTCAATGCAATGATATGAGTAGTGTATCTAGCAGAAGTCAGCTCCTGCTCTTAATTGCCCCATTTCATAATCATGTTCTCGGGCAATCCACACATTGCATAATCAGCACACATCTCTCTCTCCAGGCAGCAGTTTTTTAACTGCAAATCGTATCACATGTTCTTCACCCTCCTCAACTTAAAAATCTTAAGACTTCCTTTTTTTTCAGAATATGACTAATAACAGCAAATATATATAGGCTATTTTATTCTGTGCTAGGTGCTGTTCCAGAGATCACTTCTTTAAGCCTCAAAACAATCCTATGAAGTAGCCACTAGTATCCCCTCCTCCCACCCTGACGCATGGTATAAATGAGGAATCACACAGGAAGAGATGAGATAACTTTCTGAAGACCACGTATCCAATAAGTGACAGAGCTGATACTGGAAACTAAGTAGACTGGTTCCAACAATAAGCAATCAGATTATTGTATTTAGATTGCTTCACTTAGCAACTATTGATAGAATATGTCAGCCCTCTACCTAAGCCCATGAGGGATCAGTCTCAGAAGAGATGTAAATTTTGGTTTCTGTGGCTAACTAGTTAGGGAGAGAGACTAAACTAGAATATACACATCTATTCTTGTTATCTTCCTATATTATCCTGTGTTATTTAGTCTGCAAAGGCACTAAATTATAAAGAGATATATTAAGCAGAATAATTTCAAAAATATTTATTTACAACCTGTTATATGTCTGACTCTTTTCCAGACACTAAGAAGAAGTTTCAAATGTTATGCTACAGATGCAAATATTATAATGAAATTCTAAGTAATGGAATCCCAGTTGACCATACTCTCAAATGACTGAGACCTTTTTAAACTCAGTTGCATTTTGCATAAATAAAAACTTCACTGTATGACAAAGTCTATTGCATGTAGCCCATTTTCTTTTAAATGTTACTCACTCAGACTGCAGCAGCCTGGCATCATGCAGGCAAGTATAATGCCTCCATTAACTATTGTGCCCAAAGTTTCCTAGTTGTGGCATAACAAGCTTTGGAATTTATAGAACAATTATAGAATTATAGAACAATCAAAGCTTTATATAACTGCCATAACTGCCAGCTTCAGCACCATAGGTAGGATTTTAGGAAATGCCAGTTCTACTATATTGCAAATGTTTTTAAGGCTATTTTTTGTTATTGTTGTTTTTTGTTTGTTTGGTTGGTTGATTTTGTCTGTTTTTGAGCAAAATTTACTCCCTTTGCATACCACTCCTGTATAACATTTAAACCTATCTAAATATTAATATCTATTCATCCACAAAAGTATTTAAGACATGCCAGCTGCTTTAACAAAATCATACCATGTAATCCTCCTAATAATCCTCATTTGCAAGATGGGAAAATTGATGCTCAGAGTGATAAAAGAAGTTGCTCAAGGTGAAACAGCAGATAAAAGGTGTATTGAATTCTATCTGGTTGACCTGCAAGCTTATGCTTTTAAACACAATTGTATTCTAGCCTCTTAAGCCAGGCCCTTCTTTCCCCACTTTCTTTTCCTCTTACCTGGAGCTCTGTGGCATAGGAGAAAGAATACCATGAATGTTAGCATTAGAGTGGTCTAATTTTGAATTAATATTCTGGAAAAATAATTTATGTCTTTCAGCCTCCCCCACTCATTATGAATTAAATTAATTATCCTAATATTTAGATACTTCTTGGAGAATAAAATGAGATACCTAGTGTGCAGGCAAAAAGTCCAGTTCTTAGATTCCCATCCTTCTTCTCTAGGAGAAGGGGTCCACTTTACCCATTTTCTCCCCCTTGATTAACAACATTCTGTTTCTATTTAATTCTTTACTGTTCTTTTCTTTCAAGCAACTACCATTCCTTCTCCTTTCTCTCTTCCTTTCCACCGGGTGTTAATGAGATTAGGAAAATATTACATGATGTCTACTTCTGATCAAGCACTAGCCCTGCCACTTAATTGAATTGAATAGGGTTATGCAACATTTTGACCTTGAATCTGTTTCCTTACCTATAAAATTCAATAGATATTCTAAAAGATCCTTCCCAGAACTTCCCTTTTATAATGTTGATGATATTTCTTTGAGACACTCTAGGCATTTATAAAATTTTATTCTGCAGATTTTGTCCTGATGTTCCCACATTTCCTGACTGCTGTACCTTACCTTAATTTCCTAATCTTTTATCTACCAATGGCAAGCCATTAAACATTTGAAATGGAATTAAACATCTTGCTCCATTGCATTTCAGTTCTCCATCTGGCTTTTGCAATTGGAATTTAGTGGTGAATGTGATTTTGAGCTTTGGGGGGCTGTATGTGAGCAAGAAATACTGATGCCATCAGCCCACATGTCTATACAAGTCTGAACTTTGTAGTCTCCATCATTTTCAGAGAAACAGATGGCAAAGAAAATAATTCTGAAATATCCCCACCATGAGGGAGAGAGAGAAAGAAAAAACAATAAAAGGAAAGAGAGAGCGAGAACCACAATGCAAAATGATTTCATTGGGAGAAAAATAGCTCTTGCCTTTTGAGAGAAAGATAGTGATGCATTATATAAAAATGTGCTTGAAGACTCTGAGAAATCATTGAAAAAAACTGTCTTAAGGTTGAGAATATGAAGGAGACTAGTAGTATCACAATGGAAGATATGAAAGAATACTCTTTCCTGTAGTAATGCTGGTGACCCAAATCAATACTCTATAGACTTCGGTTCTATTTCACAATTTAAGTCTAAGAAAGACTTTTTAGGACAATAGCACATGCAACATGTCAGATAGCCCAGGAGTTGGTCCCTGAGATGGAAATCTCCAAAAATTCAAAGTACAAAATGGAAAGGGACATTGGAAACTCACTTTGTTCCTGACCAACATAACCATATGATGACAGACAATCCAACAATTGTGTTTAGTGGCATCAAGAATTTTTCAGTTTTCTGGGTCAATTTTTGCTATGTAATCAACTACCCTCAAACTGGGTAGCTCAGAACAATAATTATTTATTCTCACTCTCCTGAGTCTGTAGGTTGGATTGTGGTTTACTGATCTAATCTGGGCTTGATTGGGCATCTGTGCTTCAAGCCATGAGTCAGATGGGCCTGGCTTCTCACTGCCTGATGGTTGGATGTTTTAGGTCTTTCATGCAACATCAGGCTAGCCAGAGCATGTGCTTATGCCAGGAAAGGCAAGCACAAGAAAAAAAAAAGATGACACAAATAAAACCTCTTGAGGTCTTGAGGTCTAGGCTTACACATGGCACACAATCATTTCCACCCTTATCCCATCATCCAAAGCATTCATATGCTTTTCTAGTTATTTATTGCTGTGAAACAAGTAACAGAATTCAGTGGTATGAAACAACTATTTTATTGCCCTCTCAGATACTGTTGGGTAGGCATTTGGAAAGAGCATATATGGATATCTCTTCTTTATGATGTCTGGTCCTCACTTGAGATAATTCAAATGACTTGAATAGTTGGATGTGGCATTCTCTTACAAGATAACCTATTTACTCCTGTGTCTGGTCTGTGTTGGGATGGCTATAGGGCATATTCAGCTGGCACTGCTGGAGAGAGTGCCTAAACATTGCCTTTCCAGTCTCAGGGTAGTTGAACTCCTGACATGGTGACTCAAGGCTCTTCAAACAAGTGTTTCAGTAAACTAGGGAGTAGCTGCATGACTTCTACTGATCTGGCCTCTGAAGCTAACTAGAATGTCTTATGTTGCATTCTGTTAGCTCCTAGCTAATCACTAAGGGCAGCTGAGATTCCTGGGGAAAAGAATTAGTCCTCATCTCTTGTTGGAAGGAGTTTCAGGGATTTTCGGTTGACTCAAAACATTATATTAATATTTGGATGATCCCTTTAGTGAAAGGGATTGCAAAGTCATGTAGCATCAATCAGGGACACAAGGAGGTAAGAATAACTAGAGCTAAGAAATTAATAGCCACAAGGAAGAAGTGAAACTGATTAATGGTGACAGGGAGGGTACCTAGGTAACTAATTCTTCCACATGTGGGGAGTATGGAAAAGCAAACTATCCTCAAGGAAGAGAACATTCTATTATTTCAAGATTAACACCATGAACACTGTGGGCCAAGTTCAAGGAAGTGTAGTGCCAGGTAAGATATCTTAGGCAGAAGAAAAATTGAGTCACAAAAATTGAGTCCAAATGATGTGATACCATCAAGTACCAGATCTGAAGGAACAAGATTAAAATAAGATCATATTTCCCTGATTGAACTATACTTACAGTGTATCTCCTCTGATACAATATGTTTGGGCTTTGGAGCTGAGGATAATAGATCAGCAAATGGAAATTATCAGAAGTTCTAGCAAGGAAGATAAGAGAAAAAAGGAGCCAATATTCTCTAATAAATAGAACATTTCTAGAAATATTTGAAAAATATATTTGAGATAGCAAATGAAGGTATGTTTATTGAATTTCAGTGTTATTGACCAGAATGTCTTGCACTAGAATAGTTTATAAAATAACTTCTACAATATTGCTAGAACATAGAATTTATTAAAACTTGCTTTGTTGTCAAGGTTATTCCCTCTATAAAAAAGTAAAAGCTGAAAATATTCAGTGATATTTTTATCTCCTTTGAAAACAACAGAAATAATTTATCAACTTAAACATATACGTATATTCTCACAAATTAACACATTTTTTTCACTAATAGAGTACTCCATATCAGATTTACTAGTAGTAATAACAAAAGTGGACTATTAAGAGGGGTGAGAATTCTAAACTTCCAGATATAAAAGCCAAAACAATGCCAAGAATTTATAATCACAGACTAAATAAGAGTGCTTTTAAGGCTTTCTTTCCAAGGCTCTAGGATATAAAAAGGATATGACAATTTCACTCAGGGGTCATCATCATCATCATCATTGTTATAACTGACAAAAGGTGGTCAGACACTGACAGAAGATTAGCTTGCAAACAATGTTTGTGGTTGGAATTTTCAAAACAAACACCATGAATAGTTAATGCTTATCAAGCTATATCTGTTTAATAATAATAACTTCAGTTCTAAATTATTTAGAAATCTCTGGTATCTTTAAAGATTTGTGGAGATATATATATATAGATATCTGCCTGAATCTTTTTGCAGCCTCTTCTCACAAGGTACCATTCTATCCATTAGGGAGTCTTAGGTTAATATTCAGAATCCTTGGGGAAGATCTTGCTTTGACATCAAGATCTTGATTCTCTGAGACACAGAGAACTAAAACAAATCATTGTTTTCTGTGCCTAGAATTATGGTATTTCCCTGGTGTTCTAATTATGTAAATGTAGTTAATTCCTAAAGGTACAATTCAAATACTCATTGCTTTACAAAGTGATTTTGACAATCTTCTACTTTTCATTGCATGTGTTCATGATACTTAGTATTTTCCAGCTTCAAATGACTTATTGGCAAGCTTGCTCTCTCACATAACTCAATCAACTCAGTTGAAGCTGAAAAGTGCTAAGTGCCATGGACAGGTGCAATGAAAGGAACATGGTTACTCACAGTGGAGATGCTAGACCATTTCCATCTGCAGAGTTCCTGGACTATTTTCCACAGAACTCAGTATATGAACTTATACATGGGAGGTGATAACTAGATCAGTTAAATATAATTTTAATTAATTCATCTATTCATCACTTCTTCCAAGAGCAAAGCATTACATAACTTTCCTGGTGTCACCTTCAATGTATGCATAGAGAAATAAACTACACACTTTATATTTGAACATTTTACTATATGTAAAGTAGACCTAAATTAAATTAAATAAATGCTAAGTAAATAAGTAAGTCAGCATCTGTTCCTTAGAAGGCATGTAGCCATGTAAAGTATTTTAAAATTGTTCCTTGGAGACCTCTGAATCTAATGCCCTAATTTTGTGCTGTTTCTTGATATACAAAATAAATGTAACCTAGAAAAGTAGACACGCCATAGAGAAATGTGACAATAATTCTCTGCCTCAGAGTTGCATTCTTTGTTTCCTACATATGCAACTGTTTAAGCAGTAGATAGATCCTGTCTTCCAAGGAGTGCTTTTCAAAATACAAACATCAACAAATCATTGCCCCTTTAAAAGAATCCCAGCCTCGTTGTCACCTTTAGTATAACATCCAAGCATGGCATATAAGACTTCTAAGCTATAACCACGATTTCTGTTCACAAATTGCTATATTCTCTCAATCTCCAATTGCAATTTTTTGTATTTTTCCCCTCTTGGGAGGCCATATTTGCTTTTTTCTGTTTAATTCTACTCACTATTTACAACTCAGCTCCAGGAACATCTTTTTTGGAAGCCTTCTGTGAACACTTCCACACCTTAGTGTTTCACAAAGGCATTTCCTTCCTGAGGATCCCAGAGTACCAAATGACATCATGATATTACTGAGATTATTAAATATGGTAATAATGGTAAAGCAACTGATAGTGCATTGGTACCTGATAGATACTAAAAACTTAGTAAAAATTATTTTTCAATCATTACCAAATGTATACTCTGTTATTCTGTTACTGTCTTATAAAGCATCTTCTAATTGTTCAACCA
The DNA here is from genome assembly GCA_008086735.1 of Cheirogaleus medius. Taxonomy (NCBI): domain Eukaryota; kingdom Metazoa; phylum Chordata; class Mammalia; order Primates; family Cheirogaleidae; genus Cheirogaleus; species Cheirogaleus medius. The sequence continues at coordinate 3,584,765 of VBSM01000949.1, forward strand.
TTACCCTTGACACACTATAAGTTTATCAAAGATAAGACTGTCTTCAGCATCTTCATTGGATATTGAATAGATGAGAGAATCAGGCAAAATGTACTACTTATAATAGAGTTTTATTTATTTATTTTTTATTCTTTAAAGGATTCTTTGTTTCTTTTATTTCAGAATATTATGGGGGTACAAACGTTTTGGTTACATGAATTGCTTTTGTACAGTTCGAGTCAAATTTATAAGTGTGCCCATCACCAGATACTGTGCATTGTACCCATTAGGTGTGATTTTACCCATCCCCTCCACCCCTCTCCTATCTGCTTGATTTCTGTTTTGTTTTATTTTTATATGTGCACATAAGGGTTGATCAATTAGTTCCAAGTTAATAGTGAGTACATGTGGTGTGTGTTTTTCCATTCTTGTGATACTTCACTTAGAAGAATGGTTTTCAGTTCCATCCAGGTTGTTACAAAAGGTATTAGTTCACCTTTTTATGACTGAGTAGTACTCCATGGTATATATATATATATATATATCACATTTTATTAATCCACTCATGTATTGATGGGCACTTGGGTTGACTCCACATCTTTGTGATTGTGAATTGTATTGCGATAAACATTCAAGTGCAAATGTCTTTTTTCATAAAATGACTTTTTTCCTTTGGGTAAATAGCCAGTAATAGGATTGCTGGATCAAATGGTAGGTCTACTTTTAGTTCTTTGAGGTATCTCCATACTACTTCCCATAGAGGTTGTACTAGTTGGCAGTCCCACCAACAGTGTTAAGTGTTCCTTTCTGCATCCATGCCAGCATCTGTTGTTTTGGGACTTTTTGATAAAAACCATTCTCATTGGGGTTAGGTGATATCTCATTGTGGTTTTGGTTTGCATTTCCCTGATGCTTAGAGACTTTGAGCATTTTTTTATATGTTTATGGGCTATTAGTCTGTCTTATTTGGAAAAGCTTCTGCTCATGCTTTTTGCTCACTTTTTAATTAGGTTGTTTGTTTTTTTTCTTGCTGATTTTCTTGAGTTCTTTGCAGATTCTGGTCAATAGACCTTTATTAGATGTATAGCGTGCAAATATTTTCTCCCATTCTGTATGTTGTCTATTCTCTCTATTGGTATTTGTTTGGAAATGTCTCTCATGTTTTTGTATAAGATTTTATATGTGAAGAAGCTTTTATACACAAGCTTTACCTTGATTCAAGTACAAAACTTTGTATACCTTAGGGAACTTCTGATTACAAATCTTTTACCTTGATAGAAATGTATACTGGTTACAATTTCAGGCACAATGTTTTTTCTAGGGATACCAACAACCAAGTTACTTAAGACAAAATATAAGTGGTAGAATATTGTTATTGCTTCTATCACCCTTTTAGGAAATTTGTGTCATATGGTAAATTTTATCCTCAAGTTTTATCTCTATGGATTCTGGGAGCCTTTTTTGTCCTGGATGTACACTAATGTTCAAAATGCTGTAATTCAGGTGAATGTGAGAAGGTAGAGTGTCGTGATTATGGAAAAGGACCTGGAGATAGATGGCTTGGCTTTATACTGGTTGTTTGACCTTGGAGAACATACTGACTATATGACTTACCACAGTGCTTCCCACATAGTTGGCACTCAGCAAGGCTTGTTCACTGTTTTGATCTCCTTTAGATCCCCTCTCATTCTCCTAAGACTGGAGCCACATATTACTGGGTATCTGATGACAACTAGATTGTTATCCTCTCCTAGTTTGGTCCTTTATTCTTTTTTTTTTTTCAGCATGCTGTTATATGTTTTATTTTTCATTTATTCAGCAATTATCTACCCAGTGTTTTTTTTTTATTTCAGGAAAATATGAAAGTACAAACATTTTGTTTACGTTTTATGTCTTTGCCTCTCCCTAGTAAGGGTTAGAGGTATGCCCCTCCCCTCCACAGTGCTCACCGCATCCCTCAGTTATGAGTGTACCCACCCCCAACCCCCTAACCCCTGGAAAACACCACCACCATTTGAGCATCATAGTGTTTATCAGTCAGTACCAATTTGATGGCAAGTACATGTGGAGCCCATTCTTCCGATCTTGTGTCACCTCACTACGGATAATGGGCTCAAGCTCAATCCAGGAAAATATAAGCGATGATAGATCACTGTCGTTTCTTATAATTGAGTAATATTCCATTGTATCATATACCAAATTTTAATAATCCACTTATGAATTGACGGGCACTTCGCCTGAATGTTTATGGCAGCACAATTCACTATTGCACGGACGTGGTCCTTTATTCTTATATGGGATGTCTAGCCCAAAAGTCCATTTTCTCAAGATCCTTGCTTCTCTCAAGTCATTAGCACATGTGGTATATATAAAGTCACAAGTATCTAAAAAGATTTTAGATTTCACACTATTATCAGGTCCCCTCCATCCCTGAGATTTTATACTAGACAAAAGAAAACATAGATTTCCATTAAAAACACCTAGATTTTTATAATATTTTTTAAAACCTATTTTTTTTTATTTACAGCAGGAAAGACTTCCATATTGAGACATTAAGACATCAAGAGTCACAAGCATGCACATGTGGCTTTAGAAGCAGCCTAAATTTCTTCATGTATTTGCTTGCAAGCTGTTTGTTTTCTCCTCTCTCTTGCAGCTGGAAGTTGCTTATAGCCCCTCACAGAAGGAATTGTCAGCACAAACAATACAGATTGCAAAATGAGAAAACTTGAAACAAAAGCATGTGCTCAAATCTCCCAGGTAAATATGCTTCCCAACAAAATCTTTGCTTTGCAGCCTGTGTACCAAAAGAGTGAATTTTGCCTGTGGTTCTAAATCATTTTGCATCTGTGTTGTATGAAGGCATGTCATTTATAGAAGGAGAGTACCACTCTACATTGGCTTGATTTCTGGTGCCTGGAGACTACTTCATGTATTTACTGTTCAAACTATTCAAGGATTCATTCTGTAATGCATGCAGTAAGTTCCTTGACCACAACAGCACATGAGCTGACTTATAAAATGAAGGAATGCTAACAAAAGTAAAAAGGTCTGTCATAAAAACTTAGGTTTCTGGGGGATGTGTATGGTTCTTAAACATAGTTTCAAATAGCCAGAAGGAGGTTATTGACTATTCCCAACACAAATAAATGATAAATGTTTTGATATAATGGAAATGCTAATTACCTTGATCTTATCACCACATGTACTGAAACATCACTGTACACCAGGAATATACACAATTATTGTTTGTCAATTAAAAAGAGTCAATAAGGTGATATATCTAGTATTGAAAACCTGTGCTAAACCTAGGCATGAAACTAAAGAACAAGAACGTACAATGAACAATTAGGCTGGATAAGCCTATGGGATGCAAAATGAAAGCTACTATGATTCACCTATCATGTTAAAATCCAATAATTGATGATAGCTGATATGTATAGAACAGTGTGACTATGTGTCAGGAGCCTTTTCATTTTAACCCAACAATTTTAACTCCTTCAATGAGGAGATTACAATTGTTTTCCATCTTTGTAGATAGGGAAACTCATGCACAAAAAAGTTAAGTGCCCAAGTTAACACAAATTCTATGTAGTGTAGTCAAGCCTTCCATTGGACCACCCTGTCTCTAGAACCTGCACTCTTAATGGCTGGACACTCTTTTTCACTGGATAAGCAAGGGAAAGTAGAGAGGAGAAAAATGGGCTTGAGTGTGTCTTCCTTTAATTTACTTAGCAGTTACATATAAGGCCTATACTCACATACAGAATAACAAAAATGCAAACTAGTTCTCACCAGCCAAATAGAAAATTTAAATTGTGAAATATTAGTTTGCCAACAAGAAATGGTACAAAGGCTGGGAATAAACATGGAGGAGGGAAAAGAAGCCAAGCCGCTGCCATTGTGCTGATTGGTGGGCAGAAAAATGATGGCATAAAGGAGATAATTGGTTCTTTGCTTCTCACTTTCCTGGACCAGGTATTAGAACATAGGCCTTCAAAATTATAATTATTATGTATGGCCAAGTGTATAAGTCTTCACTTCAATAATAATAGCAGTAATGATAATAATAACTATTTCTTCAGACACAATTCCATAGCCAGGTCAATTTCCCCTATCGTATATATATATATATTCATAACATCATTATCTTTTTTGATTATCATAGCTATCATTCCTTTTTGTACCTCTTTTTAAATAATTGCCTCCCAGGCCTGACTTATTCTATAGGAATAGGGACTACTTCAGTAGATTTTAGCTCAACATTATAACTTCTGAATATTGACACATAGTAATTATACAATAAATATCCTTTCAATCAGTTAAAAGGATAGGTTTGTTTTTCTGATTTACAAGCCTAGAGCTTATTAGGGCGTACAGAAGTGAAAGCTGTCATAATTTTAATGGTGAAGAAAGATGGCTAATGGGAAGTAAAAGGACAAACAAACCAGAAAAAACAAAAACAAAACAAAAAAAACTACCATCAGGACACCAAAACAACCAAAAGTAAAATCAATAGGAATGTTGTACTAAAGCCCGGAGTCATTTGGTTAAAAGAATAAATCCCATTATGTGATTCATCAGTCCTTCCTTCCTCCATCTCAGCGTATCATCATTTGTGACAGATAAATAAACTATGTGGAGAGAACAGTTGAAGTTTTTGAAAAAATTACATTTTAATAATTGCTCTAGCTGTATGCACTCACAGAGAAAGAAATAACTGTTTTTGTAAAACACTTTTGAGTAGGAAAGATAAAACAAATAAATATGTAATAACTATACCTAATGTTTCTTTCAAACATGGGACAAAGTAAGATTATTCTATAGAGGGTGATGTGGAAAGTTTCCTTTTGCATACAAAACTCAAATCTCCCCTAAACAGAGAGCTTTTGTTGAATGCCACAGTGCTCAAACTAATTCAATAATATTCCTGGTAGATTTCATTCCTCAGTTACTGTTAGCATCATCTTTATTTTTTCCCCACAGAGATCTGACATCAGGAAACAGTTGATAATTAGGAAGAGGACAATATAGTTTCAGTGAAAAGATCATATCCAGCTTCATATACCAACCACCATGTTGGATCTATTTTCTTTTTAAGAGAAATATCATTTACCTTAGCATCAAAATTACAGTCACATCTTAACAAACATAGGTATAGAAATAAAAATAGAATGTTTTTAATAATCCTAAAATGTGCAGTTTTGATTCTAATGGTAAAATCAACACCAGGGAACTGTCCTTGTGACTTTATCTTATCTAAGGTATAAATAAAATTAATCATGGGAAAAGGGATATGAATATTATAAACCATCTCTTCCACCTGCCCAACTTTTATTTGTGTTTCAGACCTATAGTGTTCATATGCATTCACATAAACAACATGACATTCATACATCAGACACAGGAAGAAAGGAAGAAAGCTGAATAACCTAACTTAGTAGTTACGAGAAAAATATTAGAGTTATATATTTCTGAGATTTAAAAAAAAAAATCTCTAGCAATCAATAGCTGACCAACCTTGGTGAAGTTCATTAACCTGACCACAAATTGGACTTCTCATCTTTAAAATGAGGATACTAATTCCAAACTCATAGATATAGTATCCAAGAAATAAGACTGTAATAAATGTAAAGTGCTTAGTACAGTAAATCCAGCATAAATGCAGCTATAACATTCACATTCCTACTTCCTCCTCACATCCATTCAGCCACATTTGTATATGTACTGACAGCATGCCAAGAGAGAAGGTATTATTTTAAAAGATGGGGGATTCATATAACCTCATGTCAAATAGACTTGATATAGATGTGCTGCAGCTATTACTTTCAAAGGGCTATGTCATTGGTGTAACCATAGGATTGTTGGAGAGATGTAATGAAACTCAGCAGACTGATGTCCACGCCTGCTTTTTGTTATGGTAATAACATTTAGTTAGTCCATTATCTATAAAATGTTTAAGTTCAACTGTTAATTGATACTTACCTGGGTATACATATGGCTATAGACATTATGTGCATACTATTAGTATAATACATGCAAATGATTCTGAAACATAGATATTTGGGGCTAGAGTTCTTCACTCACCAAAAGGCACAGTAATCCTTGGACATTGTATCTGTGTTCTCTGAGCCTCTGCCAAATAGGAATAACAAGTTTATAGGTTAGAGATGAGAATTAAATTTCATCATATATCTATAACACTAATAATTGGTGTATGGTAAGAATTTAGTAAGTGTCAGAAGCTTTTTAAGTTATAGCTGTGATTGCTCTTGTGTTTTATAATTGTTCCTGACATTATCATTTCTGTTGGTAGTATTGGGTAGACCAATAAAATGGGTTTTTAAATCAAGAAAATCAGGATTTAAATCTGAATCTTTTTCTGAGGTTGAATTTTAATATCTGTAAAATGATTATGTGAGATTCAACAAATTAGGTGTTTTGATGGGAAAATGTATATGTAAACTTCACTCAATTAAAGGATGCCCAGATAGCTGGTAAAAATATTATTTGTGGGTTTGTCTGTGAGGATGTTCCAAAAGATATTAATATTTGAATCAAGAGACTAAGTAAAGAATATCCGCCCTCACCAATGAGCATCATCCAATGCATTGAGGGCCCAGATATAACAAAAAGGATGAAAAAGGACAGATTCTCTCTCTCTTTTCCTGAGCTGAGACAGCTACCTTTTCCTGCCCTGAGACATCAGAGTTCCTGTTTCTTGGGCCTTCAGTCTCTGGAACTAATACCAGCCTCTCTTTCCCTCCTCCCATTTCCCTCCCACCATGCTCAGGCCTTGGGTCTTAGACAGAATTACACCTCTAGCTTTCTTTGTTCTCCATTTTATAGTTGTGATTTCATGAGACTTCTTGGCCTCCATAATCTCATGAGAAAATGCCCATGGTAAATCTCCTCTTACATATCTCTATATATGCTTTTGGTTCTGTTTCTCTGGAGAACTCTGACTAATACATGTTTAGAAAGAACTTACTTCAACCTCAACACAGTGAAGGCAAACCCATAATACCCAATGCTGAAAAACTTTCCCTCTGGGATCTGGAACAAAACAAAGATGCTGACTCTAATCATTTCTATTTAATATGGTACTGGAAGTCCTAGCTAGAGTAATTGGGCAAGAAAAGAAATAAAGATCATTCAAATCACGAAAGAAAAAATAAAATTATCTCTGTTTGCAGATGGCATGATATTATATGCAGAAAACCTAAAAGACTCCACAGAAATTATTAGAACTAATGAATTAATTCAGTAATTTACAGACAAAATGAAAATACAAAACTTAATTGTATTTCTATACAGTAACAACAAACTATTTGAAAGGAATATTAAGAAAACACTTCCATTTGCAATTAGCATCAAGAAGTATACAATACTTAGAAATAAACTTAACCAAGAGGTAAAAGACTTAAACACTAAAAAATACTGATAAAAGAAATTAAAGTAGACCCAAATAAATGGAAAGATATTTCATGTTTATGGATTAAAAGAATTAATGTTGTTAAAACATCCATCCTACTCAAAGCAATGTGCAGATTTAGTACATTCCCTAGCAAAATTCCAATGACATTTTTTTTTACAGAAATAGGAAAAAAAATCCTAAAATGTATATGGAACTACAAAAGACCCAGAATATTCAAACCAATTTTGAGCAAGAAGAACAAAGCTGGGGGCATCACACTTCCTGATTTCAAAATATATTACAACGCTACAGTAATTAAAACCATACAGCACTGGCAAGAAAACATATATATGAACCAGCGAAACAGAATAGAGAGTCCGTAAATAAATCCATACATGTATGGTAAACTGATCTGTGGCAAGGGTGCTAACAATACACAATGGGAAAAGGATAGACTCTTCAATAAATGGTGTTGAGAAAACTAGACAGTCACATACAAAAGAATGAAATTGTACTCTTATCTTATACCATAAACAATAATTAACTCAAAATTGATTAGAATCTTAAACATGAGACCTGAAACCCTGTAACTCTTTGAATAAAGCAAGGGGGAAAGCTTCTTAACATTGCTCTTGGCAATGCTTTTGTAGATATGACACCAAAAGCACAGGCAACAAAAGCAAAAATAAACAACTAAGACTACACTTCATAAGTAGCACTGATGTTATCCTGATATTATCCTGATATTATCGTTCTTGTTGGTAGTATTGGGTAGACCATAAAATGGGTTTTTAAATAAAGAAAATCAGGATTTAAATCTGAATCTTTTTCTGAGGTTGAATTTTAATATCTGTAAAATGATAATGTGAGATTCAACAAATTAGGTGTTTTGATGGGTATGTCAACTTCACTCAATTAAAGGATGCCCAGATAGCTGGTAAGTGCTGCCCAGTAGCACTTATGAAGTGCTTCATAAGACTTCATAAGACTACACTTCATAAGTAGCACATAAGTAGCACTTATGAAGTGTACACTTCAGTGGCAACCCTGCAGGAAAGAAACATATCTGACCCCACTTCCTAAGACATCATCTCCAGTCAGGGAACAGCATAGCAGGTGGCGAACCAGGGAGTCAGCAGTCTCCAGCAAGCACACGTGTGATTCATTACCTGTGTCAGGACTCATGGGCCCCTTTCGGGGTATACACTTACTTATGAGTCTCTCTCGTGCCCAGGAATATCTCTCAGCCAGCTCCATGCCAGGTGAATTCTCTCTTCCTTCTTCCAAACTTCCTGAGTCTGTTTTGTATTTGTCTCTTCTAGCCAGTTTGAGACACTCTCCAGGGAGGAGCCACAAAATAAGAATTGTGTGATTTCAGAACACAAAGTCAAATGTGGTATATAAAATAACAAGTAACATATATCAAGTCTATATTTAATTACTGATTAGTGTTCAATTAGGATAGAGTCTACATATGTTTCGTCATATACCAAATATTGCATAAGCATGTGTGTCTAACGTAGATTAGGCGTTTAATAAATATGTACTGAGTGAATGAATAAATGAATGAATGGATGACCAAATAAATGAATGCAGGATGGTATAAGGATTAAATGATAAAATGTATTCTAAGAAATTAGCATAGTGCCTGACACACAGGGCTGCAATTGGTGGTCATAGACTTGGTAGCAGTGATAGTGGTTAAACTGATGATGATGATGATGATGATGGTATTATTTGACCTGATATGCTGTATTTTTTACAACATGAGTTTTTCTGAAATATCAATTTAATCATATTTTTGGACATGGCTTGTTCTCTTATTCTCTCTTATGTTTTGTACCTTTGCTCCATATACTTTTCTTCTGATTGGAAAATTATTCATACTTCCCTTTCATCATAGATCCATTCCTAATGCCTATCTCCCTGTCAATTCATACTCATACACCAGAAATTAGCTAATATATTATATACTCAAGAAGACCTGTCTGGTGTTTCGACAAGGTCACGTCCACTTATATATCCTTTCACCATACCACTCCTTTGCAGCACATAGCAGAATTGTGAGTTATGTGTGTGTGATCTGTACTTGTTTTTGGTTATCTCTTACTGTAGTTATATGTGCTACATGTATAGGGGCTCAACATGATATCCCGACATATATCTCAGATTTTGACACAGGTTTTCCATGTGACGTGCGTTTGCTACATGAATTTGTGATTAAAGTTGTTAAAAATAGAGGTGGCAGAGCATGAAGATAGTGCAGGACTAACAGGAAAGAGCATTATTCTAAGCAGTGAAAACATCTCCCATCTCTTTATCCCCAAATATAGTCTTTGTATTGCTTCTCTTTAAACTCCTTTTTTTTTTGTTTCTTGTGATGCCTATTCAGGTCTGTGTGTGCATTTATTTCTTTATTATTCATGCAGTTCCTTTCTGTTAGCTTTGAACAAGTCAAGGGAGGATATTCATCCTCTGGGCTTGCAAAGTGCTGCAATGTAGACTCAACTAAAATTGCTCAAAAAGCCCAAAAGAAAAGTAATAAGCCAAGTGAACATGTGACATGACATCATCTTTCTCCTCCTGTTTACTGTGTCTGTAGTTGTAGTTCATGCTAAGCAGCTTGAGCTAATATTCACCTTCACAAGATTAAAGGAGCCTGCCTAATTTCTGTATAATTGGAAGATATCCTAGAAGAGGTGTATTCATGTTTTGTAGGTCTTGAATCTTTCACAATATGAGTAAAACCTTTTTTAAGGTAAGGAATACAAAATCATGAATACAAATTTGCATGACAGAAAGCATTTATTTCAAATGAGTAAAGAAATCACAACAGATTATAAACTGAAAAGAAGATTACAAATACCACACATTCCAAAAGAATAGTGTATTTTTAATTAATTACTTTTTGAAACACTTTCATAATACTTTATGTTCCCTAATTTATTTGGCTGCATAATCTTATGACAGTTTTGGATTATCATGTCTTACAGAGTGAATAGAAAAGTAATTTCATTCTTTCTTCTAGCAAGGTTGAGTGTTTTTATTTATTTTTCTAGAATTACCAAGTATATTTTTGATGGGCTAAAAATTATGATTTGATTAGGCCTTCGTGAGAACGAAATCTCTTCCTTAAAAAGTTACATGTATATTGGTTAGAAAATTATTCCACAGACAAGTTTTAAATTTCAACTCTTTCTCCTCTGTCCTATGCTGGGAGCCATAGGACATTTTTATATAATAATGCCACCTATCTATGTGTTGCTATGGGGAGGATAGGCATATCTTTGGAAGTCATTCATACCTTGAGACAGCCAGCAATAACAACCTTACATGCAGCAACTGAGCCACATAAATACATCCTGCTATATCCTCCTGGCATAGTTTTCCTTTAGTCAGATACCAAAAATGTCTACCAAGCACCTCAACTCCCACTAACCCAAGCAGAGAGTGAGGCATAGGAGTGTTTGGGAAGGAAAGAAGCAATGGTCTTGACCAACTGAGGCTAGAATGTCTTACTTTATACATTTTATAAAAACATGACCATCTGACTACAGTGCTGGGCCCATACAGATAAGCTTCATTTCCATTTTGACAAACATATCTTCTCTTCCTACACAGACTCTTCTCAGCAAACGTCATTTAGTCATGCCAGCCTTCTCTCTGTCCATGAGACAATATATCAGGGAAACTCTAGAGGTACAGTATAGTTGGCATGTTGCCCTCCATAGGCAGAGTCTTAAATCAAGATGCTGGCCTAGATCCTAAATCTAGTTACTAGGTTCTAGACTATGCCAAAGGGCAAATAGTAACAATAATTATCATGCCTCTCATCACAAGCTTCTATTTACTGCATACCATGCAACAGACACTAAATCAAGCACCTGCATGTTGTATTTCATCAGTTGTTTATAATATCTATGTGAGGATATCTATCTTTAGTTCCATTGTTCAGGAAAAAATACTGAAACATAAGAAAAGCAAGTAAACTACCCCAAGGACAAGCTAGTATAACTGGCATTTTCCTTATGGAATTCTGATTCCAGTGTTGGAATTCTTAGCCACTGTATTCCACTGCTTCTTGGTTTCTTTTTGATACATTGGAAAGGAATATACTTATCTTTTCACTACAATTTTAGAGTAAAGGACCTAAATTTTAGAATGAAACCAAGTTAAATTTAAATCTTCCTTTGAATACTATTAATTGAATAAAACAATTACTTTTTAATTGTTATTTAAAATTTTGCTTCTTATCTGTAGAAGAACCATTTTCAGGTACCTGCTTTATAACATATTTTTTGAAGAATGATTGAGATAATGCACAAGATAACTTTGAGCCTATCAGACAAGTTATGTTCATGAACTTTAGTTTTTTCACATAGTAGCTATTTGTCCTTAGGCAGCTTTATTCCCCTTACTTGTACAATGGAGTTACATCATTTATTTCCATTGAAGAGAGGATAAAACATAAAACAACAGTAAAAGTGGTATATCAGTTCTAAAGCATAATGCAAAATATATGTTACTGTACATATTATAATATTTTCCACTATCTTTTCTAGGAACCATTATTATTACCATATTTTAAATTGATAGGACATTGGGGCTATTAAGTATATGAGCATAAGGTGTTTGAAAAATTAGGTAAGACTTGGACCCGTGTCCCTCTTTGACTAGGGGAAGGAGATAGGAAAATGAATTTTGAACTTGTCTAATCTACCGAAACTAAATTCCTCATGGCATAAGTTGGTTTTGGCTTTGACATTTTGTCCCCATAGGTGGTAACTTTAGAGCCAAGGTGAACCCCTGGGTCACTTTTACTTTAATTTCTTCTTCCCTACAAAGATAGACTCTGCCTGAAATTCAGAAATAAAAATTTTTAAAGTAAGAATAAAAATAGTAGTTTATCCATTAATGTAGCTGCATTTTAGACATATTCTCCAGATTATCCCTTCTTTTTTATAATGACAATGACATCTTCAGTGTTGCTTTAAAAATATAGACTGTAAACACTGAAAAAAGAGAGGCAGTTCTTACACAGTGCACTCAAATGCAACATATTCATCAATTTACATATCTTTATTGCACTTCATTTATTCAATTTACATGTCTTCCCAGGACCTCAAGTTACTATGAAAGACGTGTCTCTCCCTCCACTTTAATTTGGACCAAGACCAAATGAAACCATAAGGGAAGACAGATATAAAGAAAGATGAACATGGTTTATTGTATGAGAGGGGAAGCAAAATGGCAACTGAGGATATGACATTTTCAGACGAGTCAAAAAAAAATTGCAAAGTCACCTTTTCCATTTTTCCACCCATTTAATATTGGTATATTCCTGGCTGGTTACAAGAAAAGGTAGGATAAAGTCACACTAGGGAACAGTAATTCACTTTGGGTGATTTTCAGAAAGAAGTAATGGAGAAGTTTCCAAAATTCCAGTATATACAAGATATTGTTGTGGTACAATTAATGAGCCAGGGAGAGAAATACCCTTCAAGTAGGCTGACAGTTGCCAAGTGCTCTGACATTTTACCATGTGGCCACAGTCTCTTAAATTCCTTCTGATGCTGAACTCCACAGTAAGATCAGAAAGGTAAATGACTACAAGAGCAGAAGTTCATTCTTCTTAGGAATTTGAGTTTGTTCTAGTATAACTTGTGAATCTCTAATTGCTACTGCCAGTAATACTTGGCCTTCATGCCTGATCTGTAGTCTGTCAAGCTCATCAGTAAAGGTTTTCAGCTCTGTGAAAGTAGAAGTTTCTAAAATGATAAAGGCTTTCTATGGGTAAAAACATTTTATAAGTCTAATGTGGCTTCTGATTTTCTTCCTACTTTCCTCAAATGCTTAACCTGATATAGTTTTTTATTTGCTTGTTTTCCCTAATGTTATTCATTCTTGTATTGTCTTTCCCTGCTGTTCAAACCTGGCATCAGAGCTAAGAGAATACAATCTCTTACCTGTTTCCGCAGTCATCTCAACAGACAAGCACATGTGTCTTTTTTTGTTTGTTTGTTTGTTTGTTTGTTTGTTTTTAAGTATTAGCCCCTGATTAATAAGGAAAAAGTAGAATGATACAGACAAAATAACCATGTGAAGAAGTGACAGATGTTTCAGAGTTTTATGAAGGTATCACAGTATATGGCTCCTAAAATCAACTTTGGTCTTGTGGACCAGTGGCATGGCTCCTCTATAAACTTGTTAGAAACGCAAACTCTCAGACCTCACCCCTGAGGCAGAGAATCAATATCTGCATTTTAACAAGATTTTCCAGATGATTTGTATACAAATAATGTTACAGAAGCATTGGCCTAATCTTGGTCAGAGAGTTCATCCAGGCAGAATGTGAATATCTTGTTATCTACACAATGGATTTCTTTGTTCTTTATACTCCCTGCCAACCCAGCAGCCTCCCTCAATTAAAGGCACTGCTGCCCAGGATTAGCACCCAGTTACAGCACTTTGTTAAGAAAGCAATAGATAGAAAAGGTAGAGAGTCATCTTCCTGAGTTTGGTAGAAAGTTAGAGTTCTGTATTTTTTGTTGTTTAGCCTAGGAACTAATCTGCAGTTTTCCGCCACTAATAGTGTTAGAGAAATATATCATGACAAAGGGTAAATGCACCATCAACAAGTGTTTTCTCTGTATCAGTTTTATTCCTTCTCCCTTGCACCACCAGTAACAAAATGACATCATCATATACATTTAAGTGATTATATATGTTGGGAAAGAAAGGAATTGGTGGAAAGAAACTTATAAAGTTTTTTTTTTTTTAATGATCTGGAAACTTTTAAAGGTTTATGAAGTCTATCTCTCAGGCTGAATGAGGTATTTTAAAAATTATCATTAAAATAGAGAGGTATATGACCAATAAATCTAATATTCTATGCACATGGCCCCTTTCTTTGGTAACCTTATTTATATTACCTCAGCAATTTAGAGAACATTGGTAAAAGATGTGTGTTTGTTGGAAGGGGTGATCTTTTTGTTAGTTTGCTAATTACATAATTTACAAGTTTAAAAGAAATGATTACTTAAGATGTGTTCAGTACTTTTAAGAACAAAGTAACGATAATCTCATTTGGAATTATCAAAAGAACACAGAACTACTGTGATCTTGGATTGAAAGAAAGGTAGAGTATCTTTTCTATATCAGTGATCAATTGATAATATCTCTTTTCTGATCTGTAAACTCATATTGCTAGGCATAAAAGAGTGAGTTCAGTTCTGGCTATAATGCTTAAAAATTATGGAAAAACTGGGATTTGTTTCACTAATAATAATAATAAAGAATCAGGATGATGAAGGAAAAATTGAGGACTCATGGAAGGAACTGGGAATATTTCAAATGGAGAAGAGACATTCCAGGAAGAGATGAGTATCTAGCATATACTGTGAGAAAAGGGATGAGAGATCCTATGAGTGATCTCATGGTATAGAAAGACCATCTGTGGTGGCAAGAAATTTGTCAGGAACTTCCAAGGAAGTTTCTTACTACAGAAAGTTCCAATCAGAGACTAAATAAACAAACAAGAACAAACATAGTGGTGATTTTGGGAAGAAGAATGGTCAGGAAATGTCTCATTCATCCATGTATCCAGGACTTGGTATTGCTATATAAATGACCAGAAATTGTATAAATGCAAACTTGTTATTTCATACCTCAACTGGATCTTGTGTTTCACTCTTCAGTATCAGTTCCTCCCTCAAATCTTAAAGACAACTTGATAGAAAGACTACTTCTAAAATTTAGCTTATGGGCTCAGATGCTTTACCATTTCATCTTCCACATCTCTATATGTGTAGCTCAATAATTACATTATCCTATCATGATTTTACCATATCTCCATAAATCTCTATTTATTTTCCTTTAAATTGGCTTTTTTGATGTAAATAAATGTATCTTAAAGGGAAAATGTATATCACTACCAAGGAGAAATTAACAAGTATTAATAAAGTGGAAGACATGTTAATTTAAAACTGAGAGTTCATTATTAATGTAATTAGAATACATGAGAAAGAATGGAAAAGGAAGTATCTTTCTTAGCAATTCAATGGCTCTCATTTCTAGTATCTGCCTACTATCTAAAAAATGTTTTGAGTATCACTAACACTCTTATGGCAGTATGATTTTGATACCCATTGTAATGAAAGCTTTAGATGGCTATCTCGCTCAGAAAACAATTTTGCTTTGACTTATATTCTGTAGCCTTCCCCTTTCACACCAAAACCCTCTGGTATTGTCCTCTGCCTGTTTAGGGCATGCATCTATCTGTTCCATGGCCTTTATTGTAGTATTTGACTTGAACTGATGACTCTTTTCTCCTTCATCTCTTCATTTCCAAGACCCTTAATTTATTTGTGTGACAGCTTTTATCTCCCAGAACTCCCAACATTTCATTCCACTTACGTCACACTATAGATGACAAAATCCTGAGATTCTATTTTTAATACTTGTCTGCTTTCTCTAGATAAACTCTGACTAGTTGTGTGTAATAAAAAGATTTTGTTAGGATGGCATTAGAGGTGAATCTTTTCTATACAATCCAGAAACAGAGCCATCATTTAAAATGTAAATTTCAGTCCCATGTGAGCCTTGCTTTTCAAGTCATGTGCTACATGGGAGAAAAAGGCAAAATGATTAATGGTAGGGTGTCGCATACGGAAGGGGATCGATTCTTTGTGCTGAATCTTCTGGTGATAAATTCTAAATCTGACATGTGTCTGTGATTTTACCCCATTGCAGTTGGCAATCTGAAACTTCTGGGAGCTGTGTGATGTTATATAAAGAACACAGGCCTTTGAATCTGACAAGCCTGAGCATGAGTCCAAACTCCCTACTAATTAACTGTGAGGTTCTGGACTGATCTTTGAACCTTTCAGAGCTTTCTTTTCTTTCTCTAAATATTGAAGCAAAACGTCTTCATGCATGGTCATGAGGCATCTGCATATACGCACCAGCCCTCTTCAAGTGAACTAGGGTTAATACATGTACGGGTCATGCAGTAGATCTAAACCCCTGCAAGTCTCAAGGTGATTAACATAAAAGAATCTTGGAAGGATTATTGGCAAATATTAGATGTTTCATACTGTGGGAAGAGAAAATAAAAGAATCTTATAAAATTAACCACACATAAAAGATTAGGGAGCTTTTTGTGTACTCTGAATGTTACTTATCATAACAGCTTTTTTTTTTTTAATAAATACTGCTATCTAGACAAAACAATGTAAACTTGATTTTCAGAAATCATATCCTCCAAATATAACCATAGTATTTTCTTTTATGTTTTTAGTACTGAACTCTTACCTTTCTTGACCATATTTAATTATATGTAATTCCCAAAGAAATATGTAAAAATCCAATGGAAGCAGAATGACTTGTATTAAACCTTTTCAAATCTCTGTGTGCATGCACTCACACCAAACACACACACACATGCGTGCATATGCACATAGACACATACATACATAGTACAGGTACCCTCTAAGAATGCTTCTTGATATTCTGACTATGATAGTTAAGAAAAATGAATGTGTTTGGGAATTACTGTGTAGTAGTTTAGAAAATGGGATTTAAGATTAGTTTAAACAAGATAATAAAGACCTTTCAACCCTTTCCCTCTTGTTTTATATAGTTTCATTTTTTTTAATAATCATTTTTTGGCCCGACAGTATACCCTAGGCAGATATCTACATGTTTGACATAATAAAACAATGTCATTACTCTGTTCTAACAAATTCCCAGTGTAATAATAAGCCAAATAACTTCTTACCCACTACAAATATCTGTGTCAAAAGAGGAAAGAGAATTGCATAGACTGGAGCAATTTCCCACTCCTCAGACCTCCATATCTGGGTGTCTTTTTTCATAGCTTAAGCTATAAATTGAATGGCATAATTTGATGATGGACATAGAACTGTGTATTAGTTTTTATTTTGACAAAATCATTAAACATCACATAGGTTGAAAAATGAATCACGAGGCCCTAAGCCAGCCTTAGAAGATTGCACTTCATAAAGTGAATTGCTCACATGGGCAACATTTTGGTGGAAGTTATAGATTTTCTAGCATGTCTCTGATAGATAGGACTAATATAACTTCAATAAAAACTCTGGATATGTCAATATAAAATTTTCCCTACCATTGAAAGATGTAAGATACTCAAACTAATAAATTGGACGACAACTTATTCCTTAAGGTATACTAACATACATATTGGGTTACAACAAGCAACAAAATCATCGAGGTAATAAACTGCAGTCACAGAGGGGCCATTGGAGAGGGTTCCTTCTCCTTTGCGAGAGTCCACATGATGGCTGTAGGTATGAAATACTCCCAGAATGTTAATTTCCAGTAATTGACCCAGCTATATATGGAATGATTTAGAACTACATATAAACTGTACCTGAATGTTATATGTGCCACTTACATTTATGACACTTCTTGTGAATTATATTGCATGAAAATGTGATTGATGATGCACAAATCCATTAGGAGCCATCCGTTGTGAAACATATTAGTAATGCATGTTGAGTTTAATGTAACAGTTTATTCATGATAGATGAACTTGATATCGATACCCAAATAGTAGCTTAGCTGGCTAGTGGTGATGTTGGGCAGGGGTGTGTGTGTTAGGGGGATCAGGTAATCAAATCAGGGCTGAGGTGCTAGATAGACTGAAAAAAACTGAATAAAGTCTAATTTATGCATTTGCCAACAATTTTGTAGTTGCTTGAGATTGTATATTCACCTTCATGACAGATACTACTCTTGATAGTATACCTTCTTTGTGATCTGTTGTTTTTATTTCATTTATATCTGGAACATAAATAATTTCCTTTTTCTTTTGTATTAGGGTTCTTAAGAGAAACAGAACAAATAGAATGTGGAGAGAAAGAGTGTAAGTGGGGGGTTGGAGGGAGAGGGAGAGAGATTCATTGTACGGAATTGTACAGAATTGGCTCATGTGATTATGGAAACTGGCAAGTGCAAAATCTGCAGTGCAAATCTAAAGGCCATCTAATTGGCAGAATTTCTTCTTGCTCTGGAAAAATTAGGCTTGTGTTATATTCAGGCCTTCAACTGATTGAATGAGGCCCACTCACATTATGGAGGGCAATTAGCTTTGTTCAAAGTCCACACATCTAACTGTTAATATCATTCAAAAACACCCTCACAGAAAGGTTTATTATACTTCTTGACCACATACTTGGACACAGCAGCCCAGCCAAGTTGACACATGAAATGAAACATTGAACCCTTTTCTGTAGAAACCCATCAATATATCTCTATGGTAAACATTGTTATTTGTGCAGAACTTACTGCTAGATAACTGAGTGCCAAACTTACTAGGTTTTGTTAACTAGCAAACAACAGTCTATAAAATAATTTTGTCAGTTATATTTTTAAAGATACAAATGACTATAAAATACACTTAATAGGAAGGAAGTAGGTTTTATTTCTAATCTTTATAAGCACTAGGCAGGCACTTTGATTTTCAGAGGTTCAAATTTATATCATATCATGTATATTAAAATACTTTAAAATACCAGTTTTTATAATAAGTTAGAAGGCTCTTTATACTTTGCTTGTCTTATTATTTGGCCATTAGTAATTTTATTTAATTTAAAATTGAGTATACATCCTTAGAAAACATAGTGCCCACTGAAAAGTTATTGCAAAGTCAGAAAAGTTAACCTGCAAAATGATTTCAGTATAATGGACATGTTGTGATGGTTAATTTAATAATTAATTCATTCCATTAACTTAAAAATTTATGAGTGGTTTTAATGTTATGTTTCTAGACACAAATATTTATTAATTTATTTTTTTTGTATTTTTCATATTATTTAAAATCTTTTCCCTAATTTCTGCATCTGAAAATTGATGATATTAATGAATATCTCTCAGGGAGGTCATGGAGCCTTTGATACAAATAATACAAATCTTTGGACCTAAAATACTGTGACCTTATCACCTCAAAACAGGATATATTTTGTTTTATAGCAACTTCTTTTTCTTTTTTATTTCTGGATTTTTCTTTCAGATTCAAAATATTTCTATAATTCCATGAAATGCTCATAGGTTATAGGCATCATGACAATCATGAACAATGGGGAAATTCAATCTTTTTTTCTGAATTTGAAGAAACTCTTTATTATCATCTCTATTTACTCCCAAACATCTAAACACTTATGGGAAATATAATGGGAGAGATTGATTTCCATCTGTGGTAGGCAGAATAGTGTTCTCCCAGAAATGGTGAATATATTGCCTTCCATGGCAAAAGAGACTTTGCAGTTTGTAGATATGATTAAATTAAAGATCCTGATGTGGGGAAGGTTATCCATGATTATTTGACTAGCCCTGATGCAATTACAAAGGCCTTTCTAAGAGGGCCAGAATCAGAGAGAGAGTTAAAGATGTTACACTACGGCCTTTAATGAGAGAGTAAAGGGCTATAAGCCAAGAGATACAGGGGGCCTCTAGAAGATTGAAAAGGTAAGGGAATGAACTTTCTCTTAGAGTTTCCAAAAGAAATGTAGCCCTGTCAACACCTGAGCTTTAGCCCAATGAGACTTCTGACCTACAAAACTCTCAGATAATACATTTGTGTTGTCCTAAGCCAGTGTTGATGGTAACTCCTTGCAGTAGTAATAGGAAACTAGTATGCCAGTCAAGAAAATTTCAAAGAGAACCTGGCATTCAAGGTATGTTTTCCATAGGTAGAATGAAGGAAAAGGCCTGCCACAAGGATTGGAAAGAACCATGACTCCGTTACCAAATGAGGACATGTTGAATAAATCCCACACTGTATAATGTGAATGATGATAGAAATTGAGGGAATTTGTGGAGTAAAGTCTGTCTAGTGTTTAATTTCTTTTCTTTTTTTTTATAATTTTGATTTAGTCAATGGAAAGTCAATTGAAGACTGGATGCAAATCCATTCCTCACTACCACTACCACCACACACACACAGAAACATGCAAATAGTTATCTAACCTACATAAAGTTTATGTGAGTGTTCAGTCATTGATCTTTCTTGCTATTATTGCAAGTCCTACACCAGTGGTTCTTGCTTTTGTGTGGTTTTTGTGGTCATAATTCTCATTCTTACTTTGCAAATGTAGCATTTCAGGCAATACTAATGAAAAATGTCTGAAAAAGGTAAACCAAATTCTAACAGTTGCTTTCAATATGCTGGGGCCATATTGGAAGGAAAGAGGCAAAAGTCAAAATATTTTATAGCTATGTGGCCTTGCTAAACTTTTGTTGTTTTTTTTCTTATTTTCCTCACATGTAAAATGAAACTAACAAATACTACTTTAGCTGTTTGTTGTAGACATTACAAGAAATAATAAACTCAGATCACTTAGAAAAAAAGAGGAGAAAAGAAGAAAAACAGAGGGAGAGAAATAGGATTCTAACATTGATTAAATGTATACTAACCCCATAACTTTTACTGTGTTTTGTTATCAACACAATATATTTTTGATAAAATTTACTCTCCTCTTTCTCAAAAAAAACTTTCCATTCTGAAGTCCTAAAGAATGATAGAGCTGCTAATTAGGGAAATGGTGCCTGTTTTCAAATAGATGTTTAATTTTATGGATGAAACTTCATCTTAGTAAGAAAAAAAGAAGAAAATAAAACAAAAGAAAACACTGGAAACAAAAGTTGCAGAGTTTTTTCTGTTGAAAATATTTGATCCTGAGTTGGTACAACTTCCTTATCCTAACCATATTCTGACTTAGGAAAAAAGTAGATGTTTCAAAATAAAGAGAAATTATTTCCCATTGACAAAACTAAAATTATATATTTTAAAATATGGATTTTGTTGTAAAACCAACAAAAACAAAAGTTCCAAATTGCTAAGATTTTAAATAATGCTACAAAATAGTTAGCTAGCACTCTACTTTCCAAAAGAATGGCTGACAAATTCTACCTAGGCTAGTGGAAATATTTTGCTCTTCCCTTAGTATAGGGATTAAAAATGAATGAAGAATTAGCTAAAATGACCTAAAATAAAGAGAGTTAAGAAGAGACAATACTGAATCTGTCTAAGCATAAAACATAAGAGCAGAGGGAGTTCTAATTCTATTAAACGCAGTGTCTTCAGTGGGAAAATTGAACTGTTAAGACTCGTCAGATTGTTTTCAGTGAAAGAAGATGGTATGTCACAGAGATCAATGCATGGCCCACCTCTGCCTCCCTATCAGAGTGGCTTCCCATCATGGTGAACATATGTGTAAATCACAGGAAATTGAAAGAATAGCCAACTGCCAAGAGGAAGGTTTGAGAAGTGAGTTCCTTTAAAATGGCCATAAATGCCACTGTAAAATTTTCAGTTTACAGGAAAGATTTTATAAAACAAAGAAAATTAACACCTTGATTGCATAAATGATTGTATTGCAATGTTTCATTATGAAAAATTGATTTGATATTGACCTTTCACTATTTATACAAACTTAGTAAAGCAGTTTGCACATGGAAATACTATATATTAATACATAGGTCCTAGTTAATCATTCGCTGATAGTAAACTACTATTATTAAATCAATAATACTAGCTTCCACCATTTGCCTTTACTTTAATTATATGTGTCATTATATCCTTGCAATAACTTCTAATAATGGCAACATTATCCATATTCTACAGATGTGAAGACTGAGTTTCAGGGAGCTTACCACTTGCTGAGGGTCATGGTGCTAAAATGATTGCAGAGTGGAGATTCTAATCTCAGTTTATCTGATTCTGGAGTTTAAGATTTTTAGCAGCTGTATGAAAATGCACACAGAACTGTCCCCTTACACACAAACAGCCTATCCTATGTATCTATGTATGCAAGTACATGTGTATGTAGGCACCTATGTATGTATTTATATAATACACCTATACATATACTGTGGGTGGGCATTGTTCTTATGTATCTTTCAGAATTGTCCTTCACCAGAGCAATCTGAGAAAGTGATAAGCTCTATCTTTCAGGTGAGAATAGAGTGGCCTTGGACAAGGAAAGGATGTAGATAATAGGGAGATACAGGGAGAAAGAAAAATTGCTAAGGTTTATTTCTACTAGAGGAAGTAAAAGGAACCAAGGTTGCAATTTAAAGCTCCATGTATCTTTCAAAGCATTCTAAGAGGCACATTAAGCCAAAGTGAAAAATTGATATGGGATCTTACTAAAGTAGTCAGAATTTGTAGATTGAGGAAAATAAGCTACTAAATCTATCTTCAGTTCTTCGGATATGCCAAAATCTCATCCTTTGCCACTAACACAAAGCATTCTTTTTAAATACAAGGCAGTTTTCCTAAATGTGATAGTAATTATTTTTTTCATATAAATACTGTATAAGTGTACTTAAGTCTGTGAATATATGTCAAGATGCATATCTCTGTAATATAGATGCATAAATTTCTTATAACGTAGAGAACGTAATGACAAGGCAAAAAAACATTGATATTCTGATTATGAGATTGATAACTTTGGATTCAAATCCCCATTCTTAAGAAATGTTATCATTTTTATTATGAAAATGAAAATAGTATTACACACCCCTTAGGATTCATGAAAAAAAATAAAAGCATTAAAATATAAAGTCTCACAATAATGAGAGGTCTTACAATGGCTTCAAATGTTTTTGCTGTTCGTTTGGCTTTTTATTCTCAATATTATTCAAATCATATGGCGATTTCAGGTGATGTATGAAAAGATATATTCTTTGTCCAAATTAGGAGTTTGTATCAGAAAATGATTATTTAAAGTCACCTAAAGGTGAATGAAATAACAATGTACATTGAATATATGCTTTCATCAGTGTGTGCATTAAATTATCTCTGACTTCTTTTGTGAATTGAATTAATATGCAACAGCATCTATCTCTGTGCCTGACATCTCCTGGACAGAAAATATTTTGTCATTATGTAGACATCTGAACGTATTGGGCACAAGCAATGTCCTGGGTGTGTACTGGCTTATACTTATATACACAAAGACATTATATATGTGTATATATATATATATATATATATATAGAGAGAGAGAGAGAGAGAGACAGAGAGAGAGAGAGAGAGAGATACAAAA
Source organism: Cheirogaleus medius (assembly GCA_008086735.1). Lineage (NCBI taxonomy): Eukaryota > Metazoa > Chordata > Mammalia > Primates > Cheirogaleidae > Cheirogaleus > Cheirogaleus medius. The sequence goes on from VBSM01000949.1 coordinate 3,608,252, forward strand.
ACATTGTTGTAATTCTTATGAACTTCAGAATATAAAAACCGGGACAGGGAAAAGTGAGATTCAACATGATAACCAAATGAAATATAAATACTAAAATAAAGATATGTACAAAGTTCTTTAGAGCGAGCAACCTTATCCTTTAATCGTGTGGGATAGACCATGTTATTCTTTGAAACTCGCAAGAGCTCATAGGTTTACTCATGGTTAAAACCACAATGCTCATAGTAGCCTACAAAGCCCCACATAAAATTGTTCTTCATATCAGTTTATTACTCCCATCTCCTCCTACTCTTTCGCTGTGCTCAATATAATCCAATTCTTTGCTGTTCCTCAAACACGGCACACATACTCCTGACTTAGGCTCTCTGTACCAGCTTGTTTCTCTGCCTATCCTATACTTTCTTAGCTGTTCACTTGCTTCACAATGTCTTATACATCAAATTGGAAAACTAAATGTTTATCTTAGGCACATTTTCAAGGTTTTAAGCAGAAGAATTCATATTAGTTCCATTTTTAATTGATATCATCTGGGACATTGCTGGAATGATGGATGACCCTGGAGAAGATAATGATTCAAACTAGATTAGTGCTGGTAAGGATGAAATGAAGTTGACAGAATGGAATAACAATTCTCATGCAGATTCAAAAATTTCGTAATTGAATGGATGCAGGAGGCAGAGAAAAAAATGAATTGAGAAATCAGAAGAAGTTTTCTTGGCTAAGGAGAATGAGTGTCCAGCAATATTATTAGGTAATATAATATGGAGACTATAACTTGGGAGTTATAGATATTGGGTTCAATCTTCTATGTGGAGTAAATAAGGCAAGGGAATTGAAGAATGCAATTGGTAACAAAACTGTGAAGCTTGAAGAATGATTCAGAGAGACTATTAAGATTAATTGGTGTATACATGGCAGACAGTGTCATGGACACAGATATAATGAATGAGAGAGAGACTAGAGAAAATGATCAGGAGATATCTTTAGGGAGTAATAAATATCAATGAACAGACCATGCTTAAGTACTATGGCAAGTTCATGTTCAAAGGGCCATGGAAGAACAGAGGGTGGAATCTATAATGCTAGTTTATTAAGGAACAATTTCTCAGAGGAGGTCTTGGAGCCTTATAAAATGAAGGAATTTTACTTAAAAAGTCTTACAAGAAAAAATATAATTATGCATGTAAATATCATATAATAACTTGAGAGCAGTTTATTGTATGTAATACCCAGGATTATAAGTTTGGAGTTAGTCATTAAGAAAGGAAAGTTAGACTAATAAAACCCCTACACAGTCTGACCATTGCCCTAAAACCTGAATTGATGAGGTAGGTAAGGGGAAGGGAAGAATTGAAGATAATTACAACTTGGTTTAGTTATTGGCTAAACATTCTATTTATTAAAATGAGGAAAAGCAAATTAAATTCCAGTCCAAATTTAAGTTTAAATTGAGAAGATATTGAGAGTTTTGAATTAGTAGTTTCCACTAGCTGGTATGAACTTGGGTAAGTCACAGGAATTGTCCTACATTAGACTTAGCTATTTTGACTTAAAGCATGCAAACGTAAGTGGACAGCTGGTATGCCTTTACCAATAAGACACTTATAAATTTTCACTGTGATGTAATTATTGTGAAGTTATTTAAAATAACCTAAAATTTGCATAGATTACGTTGGCTCTCATAGTACTTTTAATGTTGTGGGCAGTTTAAATTATCAGCTACAAAAATATTTACTCCAATTATGAATTATCCCTAAAACTTCATCAGACTGCAATGGGGTATCTAGTATCATACCAAATCTCTCATTCAGAATACTCAGAATGAATGTGAAACAGTTTGAAGTCATCAGAAAGCAAACCGGGATAGGAAAAAAGGAGAACACATTGAGAAAAACCCAGTATTTTCCACTACTTTTGTATATTCTTTTTCTCTCTCAGGGCACTTCCTGATTATCAGAGTGAGACACAGAAATAGAAAGCTGTGGCTCAGGGTGTGTAATATCCTTCTGGGGATGGGAAAACACACCAAAAACCTAGCAATTTGGGACTTCAAGGCTTTTAGGCCATGAGAAGTAATGATCCCTGAAAAGTAAAAAAATAGCAGAAAAGTCAACCTGTTATGGTGTTTAGTTTGATCATACGTCATATGCCAACATATAAACTTCAAGGAATAGGTGGTTAAAATTGTGTAAAAACTTGATGCTTCAAACTTAAAAAGCCTAACAGAGCTTTGGCGACCTTACAATAGTAAGGAAGAAAAACTATTGAAGTCTAGGATCTGCCAGGGACCAGGCATTATATAAAGCTTCCTGTTTAAATCCTAGAGGGACTCAGCTCTTGGAGTAGGGTGAACAGGAAGTAGACCAGACTAAATCTCAGCCTCAAATTAACTCAAATATTAAATGAATCAAAATGATCAGGCTATACTCCAATTGCCCATCAGACAAAAAGCTTAAATCATATCTGGAAGAAGATAGTATATCACTTGTACCCTCTGTTCTTTTTTTTAACATACGTTGAAGCATTTAACGAAAAATTGCCAGGCATACTTGTGCTTCTTCTTAGGATGTAGAAAGTCACAGGAAAATGTGCTACTACATTCGTGACGAGAATAGCTGGATAACCTACAAAATCATGTTTATATTTCTCAATAAAGTACCGAAAATGTAAAGAAATCTAATGAACTAAAATTGAGAGAAGGTCGAGCCCATTCTAGAAAAGAACAAACTTATGTCTGCTGTCACCCTTAGTGGAACAATGAGAATGGTGAAAACTGCTATAGTTGTAAGAAAATAAGAAAACAGCTTAATTGTAATGGATTTTCAAAGTTCAAGGGTGAGCTGACATAGCAATTTAGAATCCCTAGGAGACATAGACAGAAAAGAAAACACTAGGCTTAGGGTGTATAGAGGGTTTCTTGAAGACTTTCCTGCCCCCCTAATTCTACCCTAACACCTGTGTCTTACCAGGTGTTCCTTTGAGCTCTTACAACACTTTAATTGTCTAGGAACTATCTGTCTCCTTAATAATGTATGGCCTAGAATTTCTTTTATTTCTCTTGCTTTACCATTTTTTCATCAGTAGGCACTGAGGTGACAGCAGTGGCTGATTCAGACACTCAGAATCTAGGCCCTGATGAAAGAAGACTCATGATTCCACTCTCAAATCGTTTGAAAATTGTAGTAAACTGACCCTAAATAATGTAAAACAAAGCACAAACACAGATCTACAGATTGACCAGTCCCTCACATTAGCAGCCTGAAAGGAAGGATGTTCCCCTTTCTGGATGTAAGTGTTATTTCTGCAAACTGAACTGTTCTTTTATACAAAATGTGCAGCATTCATCAAAAACTGTAAGACAAGTGACTTTCAACTTTAGCCAAGGTCAGGCAATGGAGGCTGATTACCCCCGAGATATGAAAAACAAGGTGATCCTTGCAATTGCCCAAGCTGACTGTCTGTGGAAAGTTTACAGGCCACAGGGAAGGAAGGAGGGATTCAGGAAGAGTCGGCCAGGATCCCAGAGTGGAGAAGACAGGGTTGGGAATCTGTAAATGCAAAGGTGACAGAAGTCTGCAGGGCAGAGTATCAAAGAGGAGAGAGCTGCCCAGAGACAGAATTGCAGAGATCTGCAGGGGCTCCCTCTTTTTTTCATTTGAGTGCTGATACCAATGTGAGGAAACTAAGGACAGCTATGATAGAACCACTCAAAAGATTCAGAAGGAACAATGTCCAGAGATCCTATGGAACCAGGAGTGAAGACTGTCACTACCAGTCAGTGGAAAACTTCATAATAAACAGAGAATTAGGTGGAGTACAGCAAAGGGTCTTGCTTCAGTAATGGATGACAACTATCTTTAGAACAAAACCTGTATAGTCTCACCGCCCCCAAAAGCTTTAAAGCAAAACCCAGAGGATTAAACTCTTTCTAACTAATTTAACCATATCCAAGAATATTTATAGGAATACAAAAATATCTAGCACCAAATAAGATAAAATTTATAATGCCTGGAATCCAATAAAAAATATCCACAGGAAGCAAGAAAATACAACACATAATGAGCAATAAAGTCAATTACAACTGGCCAGCATATGACAATAGATGATAGAATCAGTTGAGTGATACACTAAAATAATTATTTAAAACTGTATTCCATGTGTTTACAAAACTAGAGGAAAGATTTAATGGGTTAAATAAATATATAAAAATATTGAAACCAAGCTATAGTGATTAACACTATAATTTCTGAAATGGAAAATATGCTGAATAGGATTAATAGCAGATTAGACGTTACATAATAAAAGATGAGTGAAACCAAAGACATTGCAAAAGAATCTACTCAAAATTTAAAGAAAATGAAAATAAAATAGAAGATTGGTGAGCTGTGTAGTTTGGTGTATTTTTTTTTTTTTTTAAGAGCCAGGTCTTCGTCTGTCACCAGGCTGGAGTGCAGCAGCACAATCATAGCTCACTGCAGCCTTGAACTCCTGGGCTCAAGTGATCCTCTTG
>VBSM01000949.1:3612861-3648622 GCA_008086735.1 Cheirogaleus medius
TGAGGCAGGAGGATCTCTTGAGCCCAGGAGTTTGAGGTTGCTGTGAGCTATGATTATGATTATGTCACTGCACTCTACCAGGGTGACAAAGCAAGACTCAGTCAAAAAATAAAAAAACAGCAACAATAACAAAAAAAGCCCCACCAGTAATAAAGAAAAAATCTGAAAAGCAACCAGATAAAAAGACGTATTATGTAGAGAGGAACAAAGATAAAGATGGAAGACTTCTTGTTGGAATTTAATCCAGGCTATCAGGCTATAAGATGGTTAGCAATCTTTTTAAATTACTGAAAGAATATAGGTCTGCCAACCTAGAATCCTTCCTTGGCAGTACTATCTTACAAAAATGAAAGCCAAATAAAGAATTTTTCAGAAATAAAAAAGCTGTAAGTATTCATCACTATAGACCTGCACTAGAGAAAATGTTAAAGGAAGTCCTAGCAAAATAAAAATCATAGCAGATGAAAATCTGAATCTACTACAAAAGAAGAAAAACCATTAGAAATTATAATTTTGGGAATAAATATTAAGGTTTATTTTCTTATTATTTAAATTTCTTTCAAGATAATTGACTGTTGAAAGAAAAACTAAAAACTAAAAACAACATACAGAGGATTTTATGACATTTGCTGAAGTAAACTGTATGAAGCCAACAGCACATAGCCCTTGAGCAGGGAATACGAGTACATTCTCGTAAGCTGCTTCTACGATAGCTGAAAGGATACAATTTCACTTAAAAGTCGACTGTCATAAGTAAAGATGTGTACTATAAAGTTTACAGCAACCACTAAAGAAATTTTTTTCTACATTTTACATTTGAAATGTAGGTGGTTTAAATATCCCAACTTACAGATAGAGATTGTCAGATTTTGAATTAAGAAGAAAAGCAAGACCTAGCTATATGTTTTCTATCTTTCCTTCCCCCTCCAAAAAATACACTTTATGGATTATATTATGACACAATATTATGACACAAAGAGGTTAAAAGTAAAAGGATAGAAAACAAGAAACTATGCTAACATTTATTAAAAGAAATCTAAAGTGGTTGTATTAACACCAGAGAAAATATATTTTAAAGCAAAGACTATTTCCACAAATAAATAGGGCCATTTTACTGTCTACCTATTTATCTACCTACCTACTTACCTAGCAATCAATCTACATATTTTTCTATCTATCAATCTACTCCTTTAATTGAAGCGGAAAAAGTGAGACGATCCAATACAAAAGGCAAAGACTTCATCAGTCACTTTACCCAAGAGCATATCTAACATCATTAGTCAGTAGAGAAATGCAAACTAAAACCATACAGAGATGCATTATACACCTACTAGATGACTACAATTGAAACAGAAAAACAAATAATAAACAAAAAACACCCCTACATGCTAATTGCTGTCCAAGATTAGGAGAAACTGCTCTTGTACTGTGAGGGGGGATATAACAATGTAATAATACAGTCATATGTCACTTAACGATGGGGATATATTCTGAGATGTGTGTCCTTAGGCAATTTCATCACTGTAGGAACATCATAAAGGATACTTTTGCAAACCTAGATGGTACAGTTTACCACACACCTAGGCTATATGGTATAGCTTATTGCTCCTAGGCCACAAACCTGAACAGCATGTTACTTTCTGAATACTGTAGGCAATTGTAACAAAATGGTAAGTACTTGTGTATTTAAACATTTCTACACATAGAGAATAAAAATACCATACTATAATCTTATCCAACCACTGTCATATACGAGCTGAACATTTTTCTGCAGTGCATGACTGTATGTTCAATTTGGAACATATACATGAAATTCAACCAAGTATTTCTACTTTGAGGTTATACCTGACAAAATATAATCAAAATCTGTAAAATGTATTCACATCAGGAGAATCATAATAATCCAGACTGGAAATGTATTTGGATGTATACATGCTTAATCTATGTTGAGACAAGTCATAGATGTGGTTGGTTTTAGTGGGCATAAAGGAAACTTTTAAGGTGCTAGTAATGTTCAAATTTGATCTACATTGTGATTAAATAAGTGCATTCACTTTTCAAGACTTGATCCATTTATTAGTTGTTCCCATTTTCTCCCATATGTGTTTTATTTCACCTAAATGAGTATTTAAAAATAAATGATCTAAACAATAATGAAAATCAGATTTTCTGAGAAAAAAGCCTTGAACATTTTTATTGCACCTGATTTTTATTCTATCTTTTGATAGAATAGTATTTTTATATAAAAACTGTAAAAGGCATATAAATTTAAGACATAAAGAGATATATTTGCCACTTTATTCCTGAAAAATAAGATCTTTTTTTGTGTAGTTTCTATGGTTCTGAAAAAAACACAATGGCCATTTTCTTTATAAAAATCATTGGATCTAAGACATAGAAATTAAATAGGAAAAAGTGATAGAGATAATTTAGTGTCATAGGGAAAAAGCAACATGTCATTGCAAAATATAAATGTCAGTTAAAAATGCATGCCAACATTAAAAAAGAGAGAGAGAAAGAGAGAAAGGACTAATGCTGCATGTTTCATGATTGGCGTTCCCAGTTCTGCTTGTGTGTAAAAACAGTTGACAACCTGTCTCTGATTATGGACTATGAGTCTTACACACTTGAACAGCCTTGGCTTCTTCATGCTAATTTCTGCCCTGTGTGAAATCCCATAAATGTCACATCTGCCACAGGCCCTTTCCCAGTCTAGCATATGCTTTCAATGGAGGTAAACGCTTATCATTATCAAATGAGAAAATATATGTGGAAGTGATTTGAAACTATAAACCACTAAAGAAATAGATATAACCCTCTCTAGTCACTGAACTGGCCTTGGTCTGACTTAGCAAATTAGGACCATGAGGAATTCCTAGAGAAAGAGAAATGCTTATTGGAAGACAAAGACTTGCTTCACAAAGTATTTTCAGAGACCAGGTGGGACTGAGCCATTTCAGGGACCGAAGGGTATCAGGGTGGGTCACTTTGTAACATTCTTATTCTCCCTGAAGACAGAGCAAGTTTTGAGTAGAGAGGAAGAAAATCCAAGGAAAAAGATGGCTTTCTCTTATAAATATAGGCAAAAAGATTTAGAAGTTTGGGGAATAAATACTAATAAACCTGGGTCAATGGTGTCAATTTTCTGGATTTCTGCTTAAAAATAAGGCCAAGATATGTTGTGACACAATCATTAGAAAGTAACTCAGAATTTACCAAACTTTGAACCCAGAGTATGAATAGCCTTAAGTTTTCTTAAAGTAGGATCCTTCTATTTAATCTACTTTCCCCAAATGTAAACCTTTCCTTTTCCTCCCACTGACACCCTCCCCACCCCAACAAACAGAGATATTTAACAATCAGGAAGGAAGATGATCAGGCAATTACAGCATTTAGATATCATTAGGTGCTCAAACAGTTTCTTCCTGTTATTACACACTTCCTATCTCAGTAGCAGAAATATCTGAAAACAATCAATTACAAGGAAGAACTTTAAGTAAAATCAGATATAAGCAACTAAAATCTCAAGAAGCCCTGAACCTTCATAAATAATTCTTGAATAGCGTGGTGTGAATGCTGCCTTGCTCAACTCACAGTCTTTCAAGATGTCAGTTTCATGTTTTATTTAAGCTCAACATAAATGTTAACGTGGTCCTCATCAGAATACTTTTATCTAACTCTGAAGACTGATGTGTTGATGTTGTAATATGGAAAGAGGGCCTTGGGGATAGACTTTAAATGCCCATCCAGGTATTCTGTGAAGAGTCACAAATGAATTTCTTTTCCAGGAACTGAGTCGTAAATTTGTTTGTCTCAGAATACCACCTCAGCATACACATCTGCTGATCAGTGTTAATTAGTCTTCTATTGTCCAATTTGTAATCGGGATGTGTTTTATAGAGATATAACTTGTGAAGCATCATTGTGTGTAATCTTTCCCTGAAAAGATTCTGCTGAGCAAGTGACCAATAAATTGTACATAATGCAAACATTAATCAAAGAGAATGTCATTAAATCTTACTGTAGCAGACTCTTCCATTGAGAAAGAAAACCAATCTAACTACTATTGTCCTATCTTCATTATGAATTGTTACTATTATGATTTTTTTATGATTCCACTAGTCAATAGTCCTCATGGAGTATTTAAGTCCTTGAATTACTTACAAATTAAGGTTTGGACTTCAAGTCATTTGTAAATCAATTAGTTGTTTGTTTCTTAATGGAAAATCTGCTTTGAGCTACAATGTTCTAGTTAGTAATTAGGTTCCCTGGCTATTCTGAATAGTGTATTGCCATTAGATTTGAACATTAGGAAGAGGAACAAAGTAGATACTTTTATGATGCCTTTAGATAGATCATTTCTATTAAAACATTATTTCATTATTGTCATGAGTTACTTAATGGGAACCTGATAAGGACCTTGCTAACTTATATATGATGTTAAAGTAAAACATGAAACTAACATGTAGAAAAACTTTACATTTAGCAATGCAGCATTCACACTAATTGTTCTTAAGGATAATTTTTCTAATATTTCCTAGATTTGGAGTTCACCTGTCTACCCTCTGTATATTCAAGAAAGTGGCTCAAGGGGGCTCTAGGAAGTTCTTCCCAGATTACAATTTAGCAGGTTGCACATACAGAACTTTCGTAAAGTAAATGCATGCCCCCTAGAGTTAAATTCTTTATTTGGGCTGGGTGAAGGGATAGGATACTCTTACAGGCCAGAGGCCAACAGTATTAACAACATATCGTACTACACAGCACCTAGCCAGAATAGATTATTTAATAATTTTGTGAAAAGGACATCCTTTGCTCCAGTGGTTGGTTGTCTTCCCAGGGTTATTTAAAATTCACTCTAACATATGCATTTCAACTATGGCCAAATACTTGACTCCCTGAACCATAACTTATAATGAAGTTTTCATTTGAATGAATTTTACAAGACAGCAGAAGGATTTAGAATCCAATATGTCAAAATAGACCTTCTGCATATGTGTTTTGAAGCCAAGAAGACAGTGAATCTTTTGGTTTGTGTTCTTATTTACTACATGAGAATTGACTAATCTCTTCTTATGCCTCTTCGTTGTCTAAAGATGAAAATTGCACTCTTGTGGAAGGTAGAAGAATTCATCAGTCTAATTGGCTGCATCCAGATGCAAGGCAATGAAAGGTCTTTTAATTTTCATTAAGACTAATAACTAATAATAATAGCTGCTAGCATGCATTGAGGACTAACTTTGGACTAGAGAGTTTTGCTAAACACTTTCTGTGTTCTCTCTTAACTATAACAACTATATGAGTTTGGAACAACTATTATTCACATGTTCTAAATCAGACACCTCAAGCAGAGAAATCAATTAACTTGTTGAAGATCACAAAAATAGAAGTTATTGACCTTGGATTTGAAATTAGGAGCTTCTAACTCCAGTGCAGTGGTCAAGCATTAAATCTGTCATCATATCACTGCTACTTTGCTACATGGCCCGTGTATAACATTATTATTATAGAATTCAGCTTAAAAAGGGTTGGGATATTTAAACCATTTGTCATCAGTCATGGACCAATAAAATTTCAAGATATCATATTTGAAATTTTCTTTGAATATTTGCTTGACTTGTGGGTCATTTAGGTCACAGCATAGAACAAAAATGCAAGGGCTGACACTGAGAGACAGGAGATCTCTTTCCTCAATCCTACTCTTTCTAGTTGTGTGAACTTAAGCAATTCCCTTGAACTTTTTGGACCACAGTGTCCTTATCTTTATAAATGAAGAGACTATACTAAATTATGGCTAATTCATTTCTAGCTCTGACCTCTATTTCTATAAGACCATATCCTTTACATTCACAAAGGGAAAAATGCATAAAAAATAAAATAAAATAAATATGTGTAAATACCCTTATAGATTTGCTAACCTTGCACTCCCTGAATAGCATCTCCATTCAATTGCCTGAAATATCAACATGCATTTTTCCTCTCAGCCCGGGTTGACACATGCTAATTAGAAGAAAAATGCCTGTCTAAGTGAGGGGGGGAGGGTTTCTTCATCTACCACTTCACTGTGTGACTCCTGGGCTCAAAGAAACATTTTTATGGGCATTTTTTAATATGCTACTGTTTTAACCTATTGACCTTGTCTTTGGCACTTTATTTTCTATCTTCAGCTTCAATATTCATTAGTAATACTGTGACAAAAAGGAATATGAATGGCATTAGGAAATTGAGCCCTACTCAAGCTAAGAAAATGATGCTAATGCTTACACATGGCAGTAGAGCAAAGATGTTTGATGTTTTCGTACCAAGCTCTGGTTTCAAATGATCATGAAAATGTGCTGAGACTTTTCATGGGAACGGCATGTTTAAAGACAAACTCATTTTTAAAAATAACAATAAAGGCAGAGTTTACTTCTCCATCCTAAGCTAGAACTTCATTATGTGCCAAATATATTATTTGGGACTGGTATAGAGCATGACATACTAAATGTTCTGACCGTTGTAGCATATGCATAGATAATATATGGCTCATACAACTTTCATAACCCTCTCTGCTGATTCTCTTCTAATATCTCTCTAAAGACATTTGCAGTATCATTCTTCATTTATTTTGCATGCTGCTTTCACCCATTGTGGATAAACATGAATAAAAAATTCTGAAAGTACGAATAGTTATCTTTGCTGATGCTTGGTGAGGTTTTAATAAAATATACATGACACTAGTGTCCGGGTATGTATCTGTGAGTCATATAGCAGTGAAGAAGTCCAGAGATAATTATGATCTTTTATGATGATGGAGGAATTAGCACTTCAGTAATATGCAATGTGAAGTAGCATGGACAGAATCTCCTATTTGCCCTTGAATCATTCGATGTGAATGCAAATAACTAACGCATACGATTCTAATTTTGAAAAACCTATTCAGGAATAGAAATCCAGATGGAAAGAAAATAGAAGGATTTGTGTAAGTTTAGTGGAGAAAATCCTCAAGTTAGTTAATGATTGTTACCTAGACATCTCCTACCTGAAAACAAAGGGTTGCAAAAAGAAAGTCTGTATTCTGTGGCTTAACAAAGAAATTCCTTCCTTTACTCCAAATTCACTGGTGTTTCTCAGCCTTGTATATAAAACAAAATGATCATACAATGCAATAAATTCTTCACAGATAGATATCTTAATCCATTTTGCATTGCTTTAACAGAATATCTGAAACTGGGTAATTTATAAAGAACAGAAATGTATTTTGTCACAGTTCTGGAGTCTGGGAAGTCCAAGATCAGGGTGCTGGCAGAAGGGCAAGAGAGAGCGAATGCTTTGTCCTAGCATGCCAGAAGAGAAGCAGAGGGAGAACTCATCCTGTAAACCCTTTTCATAGTGTCATTAATTCATTCATGAGAGCATAGCCCTCATAACCTAAGCACCTCTCAAAGGGCCGTGCCTCCCAATGCTGTTGTATTGGGGCTTAAGCTTTAATTTGAAATTTGGAAGGGATGAAAACATTCATGCCATAGCAGTAGGCTATTTCTGCATGCTCCCTAGATTTCTTGTATTTATAAAATTAAATCAAGTGCTTGCCTATAATTTTTGATTTCAGAAAAACACAAGTTATTTCCAGCATCAGTCATTTCCAGTTTGAAAAGATTAAGACATCTGAATCATTAAAGGAAGACCATGCTTACAGCATTTAGCAAACCAGGAATAACTACAATTCTTTACTTTGGGAAAAAGAGATCAATGCATCATGAAATTTGAGGAAATATACACTGCCATATTAACAGTTGTTGCTTTTGTGCAGTCAGCTTTTTTTCATATTTGTATATTTGAAATCATTTATTCTATAATTTTCTATTATAAATTTACAAAAATAACAATGTTTATTAAAAATAAGCTAAAAAAATTAATGCTAGCTCTGTGCTAATGTCTACCTTTCTTTCATTGTTCAACTAAAAAACTATCAGAAACTATCAATGATTATATTCTATACTGTTTGTTTACATATATAACATGAAAAATTTAGTATGTAATGTATCAGATACTAAGGAAGGTCTATGTGTGAATTAACTCAAATCTGTATGGTATTTCTACAAAAAAGTCATTATTATACTGTATTCCTAGTAAAGAACCAGAGATTCAGATAATTTATGCAACTTGTTAGCAGCAGAACAACTAGATTTATTAAAATCCATATCATATTATTTCCAACATTTTTTTTCCTTGGAGGACACTTAAGGCCATTCTCTACTAATGTACCCCCCCTCTATGAGTGGCTCCGGGCCATAGTGTGACCATAATTATTTAAGTTAGTTTTCATTTCAGGTGAAGTTTTCTAAAGCTTAGTTGAAATATAATGTTATTTTATTTCATTTGTGTTTCTTAAACACTTTTATACTGAAATCTATTAATTTGGGCCAATCATATGATTGTGGCAGATGGCACACAATTGAACAATTTTGATCATCTAGTTTTTGCTTACTACGTAATGATGGAGGAGATTTTTATTTGTAAAAATCAAGTGCATTCCTTTATTATTAAGTCAATTCAGCCTGTTACCACTGTGATATTGTACTCCTAAGTCTGTTATATAGGGTCACATAAATATCTATTGTATGGGAGAAATATTTTTTATTCTATTGTATTATAAATATTCAAATGTTCTAACCATCATGCTCATTGGCACAGATGCTTTCAGGATGTCTAACCTGGACATGAGCAGGCATGAGTTATTCTACTGATCTCTCATGAATCATGGTTTCTACATCCTCACCCTCTTATTAGCAGTCAGGATAGAGCAATGGTTAAAAGTGTAGGCTCTGAGGTTGAACTAACTGAATTACAGTCCAGGCTCTTCCATTATGGCTCCGTGACCCTGGGAAAATGACTTACCTCTGTGCACCTCCACTGCTTCACTGTAAAAGAGAGATTAACTATAGAACTCCCCTTACAGAGTTGCTGTTAATACCACAAAATTAAATAATTTACATGGCACATAAGTACTCAATATGTTCATTGTTAAAATGTTAATTAATATGTTTGCTTGACTCTACAAATTTTCTTGATTGTCAAAAGTCAGGATAAAACAAACAACCTTTGAAAACATGGCACCCTTCCTCCTTTCAGAATGTTCTTTAAAAATGTCTTGATCAGGGGATACTATATATTCATGGAAGAAAAGGTAAAAATTAAATTGAGTATTTACCCTCTGCCCCCTCTGTCCTTAGTCCACCGTATATCATCACACAATTAAATCATTAATATATTGTGCTGCAGTTTCTGGTCCCTACTATACTTATTCAACTCTGAGCCCCTTCAGAGTTGGGATTGCATCTTTTTTTTTCTTTCTATAGTTGCTACCCCATACATATTAGATCAGTCAAAAATATTGGATAAGTATACACTCACTGTAATTGATCAGGTCTCGTATAATCAGAGAGGAAAGTAAGGCATGCTAACGTTCTTTGATCTTACCCTATTCTTCTCTTTATACAAACTTATATTCTTTTAGCTTATGTTTTAGTCACATGACACTAATGGCAACTAAAGCCCCTAAGTCCAATTGACATTCGTTGTTGCAAAGGCAAGTCATTTTCCAACTTAATTAGAGATACTTTGATTGGAAGAAATATATACTCACATGAGATCATTTTGAAAAAGGATATTTATTGTTAGCTATTTGGGAGAGAATAGGAGAGGAGTTCCTCTCACAGAACACAAATACAGCAAATATAGCTGACTTCATAGAACAAGACAGGTCAAATAGTTCTCCTCTTCTCCTGGTTGCCTTCATTCTTGTCTCTGAAGTCCAATTTCCCCAGTGTTAATAATAAGCAGTAAGTAATGCTGTTAAAAATGTGCTGAATGCTTTCAATATATAACTCACTCAAGTTTAGTAAAATTCAAACCATAACCAAACACAACCATATGATGAGGAAATTGTTACGATGTCTTTTTCAAAATAGAGGAAGTAAGAACAAGAGTAATAAAGCAAATTGTTCAAGGTCATCTAGTTAGGATGTAGCAAAGCTGAGATCCAACCCCAAGCTCTCTGACTCCCCAGCCTGTGATTCCAACCACTATACTGTAGTTCCTCTACTGCCCTAAGGCTAATGCCATACTTCCCATCCAGCTTCAGTTGTTAGGCATCAGAAACAAAGAAGTAATATCGTATGAAGTTGGAAGTGTGTTCAGTATCATTTGTCTTAGGTTTCTAATTTTAAAACACAGAGTATCTGACTGACTCATTCTCTAGGTCCATTATCTATTCTTGGCCCAACATGGCCAGTAGGGCACTGCCACACAGAATGCTTGGGACTCCTTTCCTTGTGTACATACAACAAGCTTTTGAAGAGAAGAATGCAAAAAGAAAAGAAATTGTTGAAATTCCTAGTAGAACCATTTCCTTCCAATCACACTTCTATTTAAGTTCAACTGAAGTTATAAAAGTGATTGAGTCCTTCATGGAAGTATACCTTTCAGAGGTATTAGTCCCTGCAACTAATATGAGCAAAGTCCCTCATATTGTTGATTATGATAAACAATGATGCATTTATTTTTACCTGAACATTCTGATGTAATTATAGGGTAGGAGAATGATGGAATGATAAGAAGAAGTCATATAATACTAAAGAAATACTTTGCTGGGTGATTTTTACTTATTTCTTGTTTCATTTTTATTGGAAGAACCCACACCATGGCTGTCACTTTAAAAAGCAAAGCATGCATGTTATTTACAAAATCCAATATGAAACAAATCAAGGTATTTCATTGCATGAGTCAGCAAACTAATTTTGGGGAAATGAGGCTTTTGGTGGGAAATGTAGAAAATGTTTCTGAGAATCAAAGTCTATGACAATTTTATTTTTCCTTTGTATAATTCAAAGGCTGATTTGATTACTTATTCAACTAATAAGTTAAAAGTAGCATAGTACATTTTAAATGTGACGCAGATTCAGATTAAGAGATATCAAGCTGCAGCCAATTGCTGTAAATCACATGTCATATTTAATTCAGTAGTTCTATGTTTATACCTTGTCTTAGTCCATTCAGGCTGCTATCACAAAATACCATACACTTGGTGGTTTACAAACAACAAAAATTTATTCTCACATTTCTGGAGGCTGGGAAATTATCAAAATTAAAAACTCAGGCTCTGTGAAAGACTCTCTTAAGAGGACAAAACAACAAAATACAGACTGGGAGGCTGGTGCACCCCTGTAATCCTAGCACCCTAGGAGGCTGAGGCAGGAGGATTGCTCGGGCTCAGGAGTTAGAGACCAGCCTGAGCAAGAGTGAGACCCAGTCTCTACTAAAACTAGAAAAATTAGCTGAGTGTCCTGGTGTGTGCCTGTAGTCTCAGCTACTCAGGAGGCTGAGGCAATAGGATCACTTGAGCCTAGGAGTTTGAGATTGCTGTGAGCTAGGCTGACACCATGGCACTCTAATCAGGGCAACAGAGTGAGACTCTCTCTTGAAAAACAATACAGACTCGGAGAAAATATTTGGAAATCACATATCAAACAGAAAGGTGTGAAGAACCCTCTAAACACAATCATATTATTTAATGAAAAAAAAATTGCTTACAAAATAGACCAAAGTCATGAAACAGGCATTTCACTAAAGAAGAGATTCAGGGTGGTAAATAAGCACACGAGAAGACGTTAGCTGTTTTGTGGAAATATAAATTAAAATCATAGTGAGATATCATGACACATCTATCATGGTGCCTTAAACAAAATATTGGAACGTATCAAATGCTGGTGAGGTTGTGAAGAAACCAGGTCACTTCCATATTGGTGGAGGTCATGGAGAATGGTACAGTCAACTTGAAGAGACTGTGGCCTTTATAGTGTGGCCCCTGTAGCTGGGACCGTGGGCAGTTTATGCTAACAACAGTGATCTATGGTGGAGTCCTTGAGCAATGCAGTATCCATTTGAACTTAGCCGGGTCAGCTTCTTGGAGTTCTGGGAGTCCTTCTAGAGAGTCATACAATCAACCAAAGTGTAGTCTTGAGGACCCCATTCTGACTTGACAACACTTATGTTCACACAAATTCCTAAACATGAATGTTCTCAGCAGGCTTATTCCTCATAACCCCAAATTGGAAACAATTCCTCAGATGTACTTCAAGGAGCGGTTTAGGAGTAGGATAGGTGTAGTTATTTTCCTTCATACCCCTTTGGCAATAAACAGTTATCACTACCTAATGCCTTTTGAATTATATCCTGCTAACTGGAAATAAGCTCCATAAGAGAGGGTAGATTTTTGTTGTTTTTATTTTGTTTTTATTTGTATCTTGATCAGTGCTGTAACATCACACCCTAAAACAACATAGGAGTTTAATAAATATTTTCCATGTAAATTAATTCATGTTAGATTGAGCCCTTGTTAATGTGAAAGCTGACAATTATCATATTAATTTAGACAGAGATGCTGATAACCCTCTACATCTATTTAAGTAAAAAACAGTTTTATTATTATCAATTTATAGTATTTTATTTGATTTTCAATATGTTCTAGCAATTTTGTCATGTCAGGGACATGCTCTCTTTCACTTTGTATGCTGTAAAATTCATGCTAGCTATACCTTCTTTCTGTGTAGTAGCTTTACAATCCACCCTGAAAAAAAGCATCTTCCAGGCTAAGAGTTATTTGAATAATGGGAAATAATGATTCCAGGTGTCTTTCGGAAAAGTCTTCTCTAATATTTCAGGAAGTTTTCTAGTAAACACATAAAAAAGAAGGGTTTGTATTTGGTTCTCAGGTATATAAGAAATTCAATTCAGCAAAATATCAATATTACCTCTGTACACATTACAATCAATTGAAATATCATTATTTATATTTACACATGCTCCCATGCTTACACTTTTAGAAATATCTATATAAGCTATTACACTAAGAACTGGTTATTCCTAATAAATGAGAACTCTTCCATTATAAATATTTCCATACATTTTTAAAAGATAAATATATATAAACACACATATATATACATATAAACACACATACATTTATACATAGATATACTTATATACATACATATATATATGCACACACACATGCATATATACAGTAGAGCCCTTTGCATCCATGGCCTCTGCATCTGTGAACTGAATCAATCTTGGGTCAAAAATATTTGAAAAAAATTACATCTCTACTGAATATGTACAGACGTTTTTCCTTGTCATTATTCCATAAACAATACAGCATAGCAACTATTTGCATAGTGTTTACATTGCATTATGTATTATAAGTAATCTAGAGATGATTTAAAGTATGTGGTAAGATGTATGTAGGTTATATACAAATACTATACCATTTTATATCAGAGACTTGATCATCCTCGAACCAATCCTCCACAGATACACAGAGGCAACTGTGTATATATATATATATATATATATATCCATGAGCTAAAAATTTACAGGTCCAATCATTTTATTGTGTTAATGTAATAGCAAAATATCCAGATTTAAAGCTCAAACTCTGCCATTCAATTACAAACATTGCTATTACTTAAGTTAGAGAAAACTTGATATTAGATTTTAACTTGGCATAAAATAAGGTACTTTAAGTGATGAAAAAGCCCATCTTTGAAAAGGAAATGTGCAGATTAATAAAATTATATGAGAGGCACTTTAGTCTACTCAGAAGGATATTAAAAGGAAAATACATATTATTAACTGATTTAGAAACAGCTAAAATGGAACTTCTTAAATAGTAATTGCTGTTTTAAAATGCTTGAAGGACTTCAGGAATATCAAGTAAGAGCAGACTATTCCTAGTGTGGACATTTGTTTTTAGTATGAGGTTAGTGGCAAGGAGCCCTATTCACTGTCTCCAGTCACAGTCTTCGTGGGTGTCATGTTCAGAGATCGTATTACCCACACTGTTCTTCATCCACTGCCTAGCAAGCTGGTATATGTCCATCACTGCAGAGTAGGTGGTGGTGCACCAGGAGACATGAGCAACCATACAGTAACTACAGACGTGATTTCCTAGAGCATAAATTTTACTAACAAATGTGAAAGAAAACTAATGCCTTTTTATGTTTAAACTAACACAGTGATATTGTAAGTAGAATACAAAATTTGCATGAATTTTTAAAATAAATCCAGAGACTTAAAAGAAATTTCACTCTTTTAGTGGTGGAGAGCCTCTGGAGATTCCCCTCCCTCCCCTTTGCTAATAGAATAATTCAGTGGGAATGTTAGCGAAATTCTGCCTCACTGGGTCTTTGATATTCTGCATTAAATAAAAATGAATTTTTGTCATGATGGCAGCTATGCATACTCTACAGAAACTTGTTTATTCCTCTTTCCTCAGGACTAGGTCTAGCCCCAGTTTTGGTTGGGAGAACTTGGGATGCAGGCAGCTCCTTCCCTTTTCTTCCTCTGTCTCTTCCACCTTCCCTGACTTTATTCCTTTCTATTTCTCCTACTTCTTCCTTTCTCTCTTTTCCACTTCCTTCTCCCTTTTTCTCAGTTCATTCTTCTGTTCTTCCTTCAGATATTTATTGGCACCTCATATCTCAAGCATTGTGGTTGTAAAAATGGAAGATGAGAGCTACTACATTGGGGAATTCTGCTTTAAGCTCCAGGATAGAATGATCTATATTTATTTATGCAGAGCTATGTCACTAGTGCCTTCTATGATGTCTAGCAAGTATAAGGTGCTCAATAAATATTTATGAATAAACAAATCAAAGAATACATAAGTGAATGTAATAAAATAATTACAAGTGTACAAGTTATAACACATGCATTTTATTTGATCTTATTACTTGAGGCTTGTACTCATTGATGAGTGAAGAAAGAGGAAGAACCGAGGTTGGAACTCAGGAGACATACTGATGCATCCTGGAGAACATCTATAGCATTGAATCTTTGTCTTAGTATTGAATGAAGACCAAAGAATATGCCAAGAGTGAAAGAAAGGAAATAATACCTTGTGCAGAGGGAAGAGCACGTTTGAAAACAATAAGGTAGGAAATGGCATAGAGTGGTCAAATAATGATGAAAACTTTTTCTATGTGGCTAGTGCAAAGGAGTTGGGTATTTAGCCTTGGCCAAGTGGGGGGTCTATTTAGTTGGTTCAGGGGCTTAGGATTTTATTTTTATTTTTCACAGTGATTCCATATCAGAAGGGTGGGAGAAAAATTGGAAATGTTAATCTGGAGAGTCACAGCCAGATATTGGAAGAAAGTAAAAATTCAGAATTTAGTCTAGATTGCAGGTAAATAATAAAATCTCAAAAAAAAATCAGCTAAATTCTAATAATAATGGGTGTACTATGGTGTTTTTTTTTTTGAAACATAATTTTTTTCCTACCCAATCCCCCATTTCTACAAAGGATAAATTATAGTAAGAACAAATTATTTGCAAAATAAATTGTTTTAAGGGTTTTAAAAAATATATATACTTGGCTTGATTACTTGCATAAAGTACAGCAAGAATTATGATTGGCCACATAAGCTATTTGTAAGTTTGCTTTGCTGGAACTTTTTTTATAAGATATTTTGGATTACACTTAAAAAACTTTCAAGGCTTACAAGA
This sequence comes from Cheirogaleus medius, assembly GCA_008086735.1. Lineage (NCBI taxonomy): Eukaryota > Metazoa > Chordata > Mammalia > Primates > Cheirogaleidae > Cheirogaleus > Cheirogaleus medius. The sequence goes on from VBSM01000949.1 coordinate 3,628,411, forward strand.
AAAGCCAAAGACTGTATCTATTATATGAATACTATATTTGTACATATAAAACAAATTGCTCCCTTCTCAAGGTCCCCAAAACATCTTGAGGTTTCTATACCTGTCAGAAAGTACAGTCTCTACTTACCACAAGGTCAGGAACCTTGTGAGGGGACCATATAGACAAGGTATCAGCCCAGTCTTTTTCCAAGTCTATTAGCTTTTAAAATCAACCTCAATCTCTCAAAGCAGTCTGGTCACATTTGAAAACATGGCATTCTAGTCAAAGCCTTGGTTAAATAAGTAGTGGCTCCAATTGTGTCCTGTTACAAAAGAAAACAAATTTTTAATACATTTATGCAAATAACTATATTGCTGTAAAATAAAAATACTCACAAACAGTTTTTGAATTCTGGAGGAATCAAGTAGAAAGAAAGGTAAATGTTTCCATTTTGCTCACGAAAATATAGTTTAACCAATTTCTGTAAGCTATAAATAACTTAAAAGAAAAAACGTGTTTTATTGACTCTGAAAAATAAAACATGAAAGGTACCAGCAATATTTCAAGACAAAATAACTCATTAAAAAGTATTTTAGTACTTTATCAGTTCAATCCTATGTAACTAATTCTTGTTCTGCTTGATGTTAGGTTAACAATTTTATTAGTCCAGTTTCCTCCCTCCCTTGTATTTATTTAAATTCTTAGCCAGTTGAATTCTTACCCAGTGTTAACCAGTTGAGTCAGACTCAACTTTGAGCATAATCTCAAAGTTGTCAGAAACCTGTATTTAAGAGTGCTTGTTGTCACCCTTTCCATGAACTTCCTCCTTAAATATACAACCCCTTAAGAGTCACAAAGAGCTTTTAGGAAAAAAGCACATCAGAATAATGCAATTTACTGTGAGCAACATGACTTAAAATCATCATGGTTAAAGACACAATTGACAAAGAAATTTTTCTATTTTCTGTAGCCTACAAAAATTTTACATAATAGTCATAATTATAACTGATAATATTAATATATACCAAGACATTTCTGATTTTTAGAAATCTCATACAACTTTGGAATATATATTAATCACATATCCATAGAAACATACCTAATAAAGACAGCATGAGGGACACACTCTAGAATCTCTCTCCCTTTTTTTTGCAGATACTCAAAAGGTGAACAAAACATTTTATTATATCCATGAATACTATTAATACTAACACAAAAATATTGTTTAAAAGACAAAACCAAATTTTACTTTTTTATTAGTGTATTATACTAAAGCTAATTTTAATAACAGATTTATAGACTGATCCATCTAATCTCAATCAGCTTTGAACACACAAGATTGCCGTGGCCTGTTTGCAGGACGGGGGATGAACACAAAACACAAAAGAAAGACACAGACACACACAGAGACAGTACAAGACTCGAGTCCCGAAAAGCACTGGTCGTTTTATTATTATACCCTAAAAAATCAAAGTTAGTTCCTTGTACGTGACCACATGAGCATTGCAGCGATAGCCATCAGTTCCGGACTTGGATCTAAGTAAACAGATGTCTCATGACTCAGGGTCTTAATGCGGTTGCTTAAGGCGACAGCCATAAACCAGAGTTTGAGACAAGCATAAGCAATGCAGCCACAAAGGGAAACTTTCCGTCCCCATTGCCTTCAGCCTGGCCCCCTGCAGCTGTGCCTGTCTTAGGTTGTTCCTCCTTGAGGAATCTTACCCGTCACTGACTAACCAGCCATCCCATGAGCTCAGGCAGTACCCATAAGGGCAAGATGTTTATTAAGTGGCCTCCAGACCCCCAGGGCTGTGGGGCTGGGAAACATTTGCTTACATGCAGAAGCTCAAACTCTTTGTTATGCCTTCAAGCAGCAACCCTGTTTGTTAGGTGAACCTAAGCCAGAACATATGACTCTCATGCTGCTCTGGGCTGGGCACGTACTCTTTCTCCTAAGGTTAATTCTTAAGCTACATAATTATATTGCAAGTCCTCAACACAAGATAAGATTTCCATAAGCTTTTTATAACTTCTTACAATTTTTTCTACTTTATTTCCAACTTTTTATATATATTGATTTCTCTATATGACCCTTTCTTTATTCCTTCAATTTGAAACAACCTTTAAATAACCTGAAAACTAGACAAAATTACTTTTCTTTTAACAAAAAAGCTTCCTGTCATCTTCATAACCTTCCCGACCAAGAACACATTCTACCTTCTTTATATACTCTGAACACAGAATTGTTTCTCTTGTATCTGATAGTTTTAATAACATATAATAATTATAATATTTAATTCTTAGTAACCCTAATTTCCCATGGAAAAACCTAAGAAATAAGCAATTTGAATTGTTGTATATCAGGTGCAGAGCCCAGGATAGAGGATAGAGCTGTGAAGATGATGCCCAGGGGATCTGACCCTCCAGCATGGCCAAGGGCAGAGCTGAGCCAGGGACAATGAGACCATATGAGCTTGGCTCAGCCCTGCAGTTGGTGGGACAGGCATTCCTCTAGACACGCATATGTTCCCAGGCTTCACCATGGCCCCCTGTCTAGAACTTGTTATCTAAAGGCTCAAATTCAAAGATATAATCTCACAAATTAAGCATGTATCAAAAATATCACAAAAGCAACAGTTTTAGGGTCTTAAAACATCTGACAGTGACAGTATAAATTAGTCTGGCCAATAAACTGAGGCAAAAATGTCTAAAATTCTGAAGATATTTCTATTTTATTTTAAAACTAGCTTTATTTAACAAAAATTACTAATTTCATATGAACTAGAAAAGCATTCGGGCTAATTATTTAATAGTACCCATTCACTTATAAATCAATTTGGTAACATGTAGACAATATACAAACACAAATATGTACACATGTATATATAAAATACAAACATAAGTAAAGATTTTATAGCTTTGATTATAAAATTTTAGCTATGAGACAGGTATAATAAAACTCACTAGTTTAAAAGGATAGTTGGAGTAAACTGTGCCTCTGTAAATAGAACAAGTTAAAGGTTATTTGTCCCACATGGCTGAAGCTAAAAGAAAACAAGATAGCAAATTTATATCTCAAAAGACAGAGAGAAAATTTAAGCTTTTTCAAGCAGGAGTTTGGTGTGTTAGAGTAAGATTAAAAATGGATGCCCAGGTAACACAAAATTATAAGAATTCATCACAGGATTTTATTTTATTTTATTTTTTATTATTTTTTTAAGGTTTAAGCTTGTTTATTTTTTATTTATTTATTTTATCATAATCTCTTCTTTTTTATTTATTTGTCATCACAGGATTTTATAAGAAGACTAAGTTTAGTCAAATAGGTGGTTTCCAATTTAGTCTTCATTTTCCAACTGGATCACTGGTGGAGCTTATCCACAAATAGGACCAACAAAGTATTTACAGTTTCCAGGGCCTAATACTTAATGAGGCATAAGCCCAAGAGGCAAACACCACAAGGCTGGGGCATGCAATGCTTCCACAGTGCACTTTGTTGCAAAGACATTTCCCTTGTATTTGTGAGTGATCCAACACTGACCAGCTCATTCTGCAATCCCCCCATCATCCCATGGGCATCGTAGTCCTTAGTGGCAAGTATTTCCACAGCCTCAGAATGTCCAAAATATGCTTTTATTTTATTTATTTATTCAGTTACTTTTTTTTAATTTTTGTTTTTTAGAGACAGAGTCTTGCTCTGTCACCCAGGCTACAGCGCTGTGGCACAAACCTCCAACTCCCCAGCTCAACAATCCTCCTGCCTCAGCCTCCACAGTAGCTAGGACTATAGGGCATGTACTGCCACACTTGGTTTATTTTTACATTTTTGTAGAGACGGATCTCACTTTTTGCCCAGACTGTTCTCAAACTTCTGGCCTCAAGTGATCCTCCCACATCAGCCTCCCACAGTGTTGGGATTACAGAAGTGGGCCAGCATGCCTGACAGAAAACTACACTTCTCTTAACATGCAAAGAAAGAAGTACTGAAGTACTGGCCATTCACTGCAGCCACTGTCAGCCACCTCCAAAACTGCAGCCCTGGCCAGTGAGTTGCCAGCCATTGCACAGCCAAAGGTCCAGTGCTCTGACAGTACAAAGAAACTCCTGATACCTCCCAAAGCCAAAGAGATCAGGGAACACATTGCAGAAGAGAGCAGAGCTTCTGATTTGAGAGAATCTTACATGTGACTCTTAGGGCTTATGAGGAAGACAGAAGATCACAAAAAGTGGCAGTGTGGCATCTTTTTCTGTTTCTCAAGGCCCTGAGGCCTCTAGAAGTCCCCTCTAGATCTCTTCATGTGGTGTTGAAAGTGGTAAAAAGGAAGGAGGAGTAGCAGTAAATAGAAAAATAATTCTTAGAGGGGTCCATTTGGGGAGAGTTTAAGCTTTCCAAAGGCCAATGAAGTTCTAGGTAGCAGGGGTTCAAGGAAAAAAAAAAGTCTAGTCTAGTGAGAAGTTCCTGTGGGAGAAATAGGATAATAATGAGAACAAAGAAGAATATAAGCTTTTAATTTAGCTAATTTTTGACCATGGAGCTCTTTTTAAAACAATTTCTTTTAAATATACAAATAGCAAACTTTTTGTACTATAAGAAGCCAGACTTTTGCTAGAGCCAAGAAAGACATGGCTGAGGGAGCAGCACCCCTGGGCTGCCTTCCCTTTGCTTCCCTGCCTGGGAGGAGCCTGTCTAATGCACTCCTTGATTGGTTCCTGGCATCAAGGAAGGTGTGTCTCTCTAGTCCATAGAGAAATGCTGGCTAGCCTGAACTAAACAACATTTTGCAGGACGTGATTAAAATTATCAGCCACATTAAAGTACATACCGTTAACTCACATCTGTTCGTGCAACTCTGTGAGGAGATGGATATAGAGCACACATGTCTTCTCTTATACACAGAAGTGAGATGGCTTTCTAAAGGTAGAGCACTGGCCAGAGTTTTTGAGTTATGAGAGCTGCTCCAGAGATTTCTTTTAGAAAAAGAGCCACTACTGGCAGCACATTTCAGTGACACAGAATGGGTCGCAAAACTTGCTTACTTGTCTGACATGTTCAACCTGCTCAATGAACTCAATCTGTCACTTCAGGGGAGAATGACAACTGTGTTCAAGTTGGCAGATTAAGTGGCTGTATTCAAAGCCAAACTGGAATTAGGGGGGCGACGGGTGAACATTGGGATTTTTGACATGTTTCAAACATTAGCAGAGGTTTTGAAAGAGACTGAGCTAGGGCCTTCTTTCTTCCTGCTGGTGCATGATCAGTTATCTCAGCTTTCAAAAGAATTTGAGCACTACTTTCCAACCCCAAAAGACCCCTAATCTGAAAAAGAATGGATCCACGACCCATTTGTGAATAAGCCAGGTGAATATACTTTATCCATGCTAGAAGAGGATCAACTGCTTGAGATAATAAATGATGATGGCCATAAAAATATGTTCGAGACAACTTCATATCTCCATACGTTCTGGATTAAAGTCAAGGTGGAATATCCCAAGATTGCCATAAAAGCACTGAAAAGCCTGCTTCCATTTCTAACATCCTATCTCTGTGAAGCAGGGTTTTCTGCAGTGACAGCAACCACATGAGATTACAGAATAGATTGGATATAAGCAACATACTTATGTCTCCCATCACCTCCTGATGGGACTGTCTAGTTGCAGGAAAACAAGGTCAGGGCTCCCACTGGTTCTTCATTATCGTGAGTTGTATAATTATTTCACTATATATTACAATGTAATAATAATAGAAATATAGTGCACAATAAATATAATGCACCTGAATCATCTTGAAACTATCTCCCCCCACCCACCTCTGCTCAATGCAAAAATCATCTTCCATGAATCTGGTCCCTGGTGCAAGAAAGCTTGGGGACCACTGCTATCGGGTATCCAAATGGGCAGTTTGTGTGTACAGAGGATTTTTAATTTGTCTTTAAAACTGATTTCTGCTTCCTTCTTTTTTTTTTTTTTTTTTGAATCTCACCAAGGGAGGTTTTATTTTTTTTTAAATATGGGTACAATAAGATAGATATTTCAGATATGTACTCTCTATGAAAGTTTTCTTTTAAATATAGCCAATTTATGTATTCCATAAGTGAACTAGTTCAAATTCAATTTTTTTCATGTTAATCCAATTTGGAAAGGGAAAAAGACAAAGGCTCTTACCACCATCATTTGACCTGGGCTCTATAGGCAGAGATCTAAGAGAACTAACTTGGTAAAAAAATTTTTTACCCTCCTTTGTCAGCTTTTCCTTAGTTGGCCCAGAATCCCATCTATAGGCTCTGGAACAAGTGATGTGATGTGTTATCCTGCTCACTGCACCAAAACTAGGAGTTAAGGGAAATCCTCCCATGTGCCCTCTGATGATTCACTGAAAATCAACTGACAAAAGGCAAATTAATAGGAGAAAAGGCATACAAAGTTCATTAACGCTCATACATGTGCACGGCGATCATGCAAATTATTAAAAACTCAAAGAAAGTTCCAGATGGTTGAAGTTTTATATCAACCTTAGGTTCAGAAAGAGTTTGGGGCTTGGAGCATGTCAAGACCAGTTATAGGAGGCAGAGAAGAGGAAAGGTGTGGTTAGCAAAAATGGCCTCATTATGATGATGAAACCTCACAGGCAGCAGCTCTCAGAAAGAATAAATTTCTATCAGACCCCTGAAGGTTCTGGGGTCTCAGAACCTCTCCTTCCAGGAGCCAATCCATCCTAGAACTGGGCAAAGGGTGGGTGTAGGGGGACAGAGAAAACATGGCTGTTTATTTCACAAATGCAGATTTTTTCTACAAATGCCAATCTTTACAAAAGCCACTGTGCAGAGCTATTCCTGTCTGCAGGTCCTCTGAACAGCCATCTCAAAATATGTCAAAGAAATATATTTTGGTGTGAAATACTTTTGGTTTCCTTTAATCCCTAGCATGTAATATCATACTTGGCATATAGCAGGTTCTTAGTAAATGCTGCTCATAAGAACTGTTTACAGATTCAAAGAAGGAAAAGGAAGAAAATAGTTTTAGATTAATCTGTCATTTCTTTCCAACTTGAAACCAAAAATAATTTTATTTTACATTTTATGTAAATTTTCTGATACCTTCATGAGGGAACAAAAAACAAAGACATTTCATGTTATTAGTAAACAAAAGTGGCATGTGGTTCCTGCAGAAACCCCAACTCAAATGTGGATGCATGTTAATATTATGGGGGTGCATAGACCACATTTTAGAAAACAATGATGAAAAATTTTATTTTGTCATGCCAATAAATCATATTTATTAAATATATATATGAATGGAGTTATCCCATCAGCTTCTAGAACTTTTTGCAGTGATGGAAATGCTGTATATTTTTGCAGTCTAATATGGCAGTCACTGCCCCATGTGGTAACAGAGTTCTTGAAATGTGGCTAACATAAGTGAGGTACTAAATTTTTAATTTTGTTTAATTTTAATTAATTTAAATTTATGTAGCCACATATGGCAAATGGCTACCATATTAATCAGTGCAGTTCAGGTTTCTCAATTGAATATGGAGTACCTGATTATGTCAGGGTAGGTTACAATAACAATCAATTTATTTTAGCATCTTGTCATTGACAATAACATCATAAGGATATCAATGAGAAACCATCCTCTTTTGCTTTTGTTTTTATGAGCACTAATATACTAGAAAGAGTTCTGAATGGTGAATTATAATAAGTGAATTCTAGTCATGTGTGTTCTTTACTACTTTGATAAGTTTATTTTTCATATGTGTACAAGAAGTGGTCCCCTACCTGAATCCCTCATAGGTTTTTTGTGATGACATTTACATTTTAAAAATTATTGAGCACCCTCTAATTACCAGGTATGAAGCAAATTCTTGGGTTGCGAAGATAACATAAAATATGATTGCTGGTCCAGCTTATAGTTTAGTTTTATTGTTGTGAAAGTTGATTTAGCATTTATAAGGTAGTATGGAAAGTAAGGTTTCATTATTATTTTTTGTCATTGTTATTTAGATACTGTAATGCTTCCTGTATATGAAGGTTAGATTTCTAATAATACAAGCTATTGAAAAGTCATAAAACCAGAAAATAACAGACCAAGTGGAGAAAGGTTGAATGTTTTAAGACCACAAATATCTTTCAGGGATTGGTGTTAGATAGGAGGCAAGACAGCAAAGGACTTTCTCATTGATTGAAAGCAATAAAAAAATTAGTATCTGGCCAGTGCTTTAAAGTTTACGAAGTATGGTGCCAATATCTAGACCCAAATTTATGGTATGCAATCTCAACTTTGGTACTGTAGAAAACAAGAAATAGTAAGGAAAGAAGAAAAGAAATTCATTTTTAGAAAACTGAGTGTAGAGAAGAGATCAGGCCATCAACAAGGAAGAAATTCATGAAAAGCAGAAGCCAGATAAAGCCATCTTCACTCTTTGCATAAGACAAACAGAATATGACAGACAATGAAATGGACCCGCTGAGTGAGACCAATGACCTGCTCATTTTTGCCACTAATAATGGCATTCCTGAAACAAAACTGAAGAACTGGGAAGTGGCCATTAGTGAGATTGTGTTTAACACATATATTTTAATGGGTCTGAATGCATCTTTTAATAAGAGCAACCACAGATTTATTGTTGTGTTCTGGTTAAGTATTTGCTCTAAAGGTTGAATGTTTTATGAATAAAAAACATTTATTCAAAATGTTTTATGACTGTTACATATAAATTTATGAATTAATAACCATTATTATCTCAGTCTCACATATAAGGAAACTGAGTCACTAAGAGGTTAAGATACCTGTCCAAGGTTAAGTGGCTATTAAGTGATGCTAAGTCTCTTTCATTTTAGATGTATGTATAATTTTTAGATGTATGTATAATTTTTCAAAAAGATTTTCATTAGTAGCAGAAATAAACAGTTATTTCTAAGAATAAAGCTTTAAGTTTCACTTATTGAACTACTTAGTAATCTAGTACAAATTTGTTTTTTAACTACTGGGTACTCAGTAATTGTTTGAAGAAAAAGAAATGACTTTGTCAAAGAATATGGTTGGTTTAAGTCCTGGAAAAATGATAGACATAAGATGTGATCCCTGCTTTTGATGAGCTGCTTAAAAACCTCTTTTCCTCCTCCTTTCATTGATGTCTGTAATCTATTGACTGGATTAAATATGCCCAATCAATACAATACCTCTTCTCAAATTGAAATATTTTTATCTACTGCTAACTTTGGAAAGGGTGCCCCAAATCCCCAAATCTTCTACCTCACGATCCAATATTACTTTGAGATCTCTTACTGACCACCTACTACTACCTATTCCTTACCTGTTTGCTACTATCTACTAATGCTTCTACCATACTTGCCTCAGAAAGTAGACGTCCTTCTCCTAATACTCCATAGCTAAAGCCAATTGGTAAAATGTAACAGAACCTTGTAATCCTGCAGGGGTCAGCAAACATTTTCTGCAAAGGGCTAGTTTGTTTTAGCAGTACCTGTCTCAACCATGCAACTTTGCTTTTGTGGCAAAAGTAGTTGTGGATAGTACATAAACAATGGGTCGTGGCTATGTGACAACAAAACTTTATGTATAAAATTGGATGGCTGCAGATTTGGCCTGTGGGCTGTGACTTGTTGACTCCTGAATGCAACTGAAGCATAGAGGTATCTCACCCTCCCTTATAATTTAAGTAATTGAATTTGGGATCTATCTTTCTGATATATTTTTGCCCAGGTATCTGAAGTATCTGAAAGTGCACTCATGCTATAGCCTTGAGGTTAGAGAGGAACATACTCAAGTTTATGGGAAATCTATAAAGACAAGACATGTTTTAGGAGCAGAACTTGGGACTATAATATTCACTTTCTCTCTTCTTATTAGGATTGTTCCTTCTTCAAAAAGTTTGGAGGACTGTGTCATTTTATTAAAGTAATTGGTGGGTTTCTTCATACAATTCAGCCTATTGGCCTTATAGGCAGTAGTTAAAAGAAGTATTAATAAGATAAAGGCAGATCCAAGAGTCTGGGAGAAATGAGTCTTCAAATCCTCAACATGAAGGAGTGAAAAAAAAAAAAAAGGTTGGGGAAGGCTCATGGTAAGATGGTATCTGGTAGCAGATAATAATATATTACTGTATTCTGGATCAGTTAATTTGTCAGAATCCTCTTTCAACTATTTATATTATCAGGCTTTAGAGAAAATGGAGGCATAGATATGCTACCTACTGGGTTAAATGGTACTTACTTTTATTTCTTATAATCTGACCTTTATCAAGATTGACAGGGGGGTATTCACTTTGCTTCAACAGATCTTCAAATGCCAACTCTGTGTTCACTCTCTTGAGTCCCCTTGTGACATGCTAGGCTATAATCATCCACTCTTCAAGCCATCATCATTCTAGTTAAAGGTTTAATCCTCTTGTGACTAATCCTAGACTTCAGGGACTCTCAGGAAATTTTCCATCTAATTTGAGAACGGAGAGACATTGCTCTGGAATGGAAAGACACAACAACTCAGAGTACTATGAAATCTTCATTTCTTTAGGGCTTTCTGCTGTAGGAAGTAAGATCAGTAAGTTACTTCATCATGAAGGGGAGGACACATTTATCAAAGCACCAGACATAATATTAAACCCTAGTGATGAAGTGGTGAACAAAAGAGACATTACTACACTCTCTTAAATTTGAGGGCCAGGGGAAGAAAAAAAAATCTAACATGTGTGCTTTGCTATCTCTTAACCATGACTGTTGCCTTATTTTTTTTTTAATTTTAACTTATATTTTCCCACTAGGTGATGCAGCATGTCAGGAAGAGTTTCCTGAGGAAGGATATTTAATCTGAGACTTGAAGGGTGAGTAGGATGACCACGCAAGGGGAAAAGGGGCTTCTATTAATAGTCAGAGGCAATAGCATGGGTCACATTCATGAGATGTATGAAAGAGAAAGAGAGAGAGATAGAGAGGTGTTAGAGGGAATGAGAAGTACTTTCAACTGAATGAGAAAGAGTCCTATGTATGGAGGGTCTTAAAGATGAAAAGATAAATCTGTAGAGGTAGGCAGGTGCAGATCATCCACTTATTATAAAGGCTAAGAAAAATGCCATTGAAGAGTTTTGAGCAGGAGAATGACATGACCCGAATTGCTGTTTTGAATGATGACTCTGACTGCTGTTTAGATAAAGCAGTGGAAGCAGCTAGAAAAAGAAACTAAAAGCAAGAAAACCAGCTTAAGGGCTACTGTGGTATCGCTGGTAAAACAGGAGGTGAGCCTGGTCTATAGTAAGGAAACAGATGCATATTTCTGGGTTTTTAGCCATGGGTTCTTGTTGACAAAACTGAGCATTGATAATATTTTTACTGCTCTACCAGGGTGATTTTCATGCATGGAAGCATCTTTCTTTCATGCTCCCTCCTGGGACTAGGGCAACTAGAGGACAACATCAGAATTTAGGAGACAAGAGATTTTTATATCATTTTCACATCATCTCTCAGTTAAGAATTTATGTATATAACAAGATTCATTAAGGATGGACTACATTCGCTAGTAAAAGGTGTGGAAGTAGCACAGACTTTCTCAAATTTGACTGTACAAGGGATCACCTGGGGGCCTAAAAAACCTGATGCCTGTGAGACTCTGATTGAATTGCTTTGGGGTTGTAGCCTGGAGAATAGGCTTTTCAGCAAGCTTCCCCAGGTGATTCTTATATTCAGCCAGAGTTTGAGAATTCCTAGAGTGGAGTATTCCACTAGTCTGTTGTTAACACTTTATGTAATAACATAAAGTGTATGTTGTTAACATGTATTCCATCCCATTCTCATGCCTGACTTCCTTAATCAACATGCTATAATAAATTCCTATTTTTAACCAACTTCCAAATGATCAGTTTCTGGTTTTCTCCAAGTGTAAAGCTTGAGCTCTTCCATTTTTATAACATATATTTTTTAATTCTGGTAAAATACACATAATGTAAAATTTACCACTTTAACCATTTTTAAAGTGTACAGTCAAGTTGCATTTAGTGCATTCACAGTGTTGTGCATCCATCAGCCCTGTCATTGTCAAAGGGCCTTTTGAAGCAGGACTGCAGAAGACAGGCTTTTGGAATAGTAGACCCCAACAGTCAAAGGACAAAGATTAACCTATAGGAAGCATTAGTTTTGGACTATTGCTGGCCTCTTCCAGGTTGGACAAAATCAGCTAAAATATGCATTCTGCTCTGCCATTCTTTTAGGAATGAGGACTGCCATAAGCATTCTTATAAATAGGAAATATTTTAGCAAGATATGTAGAAGTGTCTGTGGAAAAGTTCATTCTGTCTAAAACAAATGTCTTTACCTTTTTATATTTCAACTTCAGATTGGTTACAGATTGGTTTCTCCAGAAACAGACACTGAGATGAAGGTCTGTGTGGAAGATGCACACCGGGAATCAAAACCTGTAAAAGGAAGTAGAAACAAGCAGGATTGGACAAAGTGAGAAATCAAAATGTAATTCAGACTTGGCAAAGTCTTGACCAACTCTACCGGGGAGCTCTGATGCAGGTAAAGAGTATGGACCATCATAGTCAATCTTTTCTTTGTGTGGGGAGGGACAAAATGGACATTCTATGATGTCCCTCTATAAAGCCTCGTCTTACCCTATAAGAAATTTGTTTCTTCTTCTTACTCCCAGGTACTATAAGGTTTTGGAGGTGAGTATCTGTTTTCTAGGCATCTTAACTTTCTTTATGGTATTAATCACAGGCAAACCAATTAGGAAATGATTCTACTCCTTCATTCTGTGTCTTGCTGGAGGTCACTAAAGTGATCCTTTGAGCTGTCTTACAATTTAGTTCAGGTTTCCAGATAAGTAACACTAGGCCATTTTAAGAGCATGCAGATTGAGACACAATTGCCTTCTCTTGCAAATAGATGTGCTCAAAAATTATTTAATAAAATTAAAGCATTGTATTTCACTCTTCATTATTTGTCTTCCCACTCAAGCATAGCTTTTATCCTAAGCTCTTCCAAACCTAGGTAGTGAGCTCCTTCAGAGAAGATACTGGTGTTTTTCATTCTTTGTGTCCCTAATACCTGTCAGTAGTGGAAACTAGTTATATTTTAATATTATATATTGAATGAAAGCAACAATAGTAGTAATAAGTCTGTATTTCCAGGCACTGTTTTTCTTTTATAGCATTTTATCTTATTTATTCCTCACAACAATCCCACGAGGTAGTTAGAACTATTTACAGATTAAACAATTACATAGAAAAATACCCTTTTCCAGATTTACAAGTTGTAAATAAAAGTACAATCAGAACATAAAACTATGGGCTCCAATGTTTGTTCTTTCTGTCACTCTTGAATAGTGACTGGTTGATACGGGGTGGCTAGGAGGGAGAAAGAAAGGGAGAGAAGGCAGAAAGGAGAGACCAAGGCCAACAGACTAGAGAGAAGGCACTCATCTGGGTTATGTATGTCATAATGAAATTTTTGATGAAAACATAACAGTTGGATAAGTAATTTGGGGCAGCCTTTTGAAAAAGGATGCAGAGAGAATGTGTTACTGTGAAAAGCAGCAAAAGGTGCTTTGTAATGCCAGAAAAACAGAAGGCAGTCAATTAGGATTTGAATGAAACCAAAAAATAAAATGTAGATAAACAACGCAGAGATCTGAGAATAGGAATGGAGTGGGTCTGGGGTTTGAAATAAGGCACTGTTGTTTGAACTTGATACATTCTAGGAAAGCAATGAAGGCACCATATAAGGAAAGCAGCCCCGTAGTCAGGGGGATGAGAGAGGATTCAGCATTTGATAAAGCAAATTCTGAAATTGCTTCTACTAATGTTATCATTCACTGCTGAGGACTTTGGTCTTATCTCTTCTAAAACATAAAAGAAGGCTAATTCGTTTTAAAAGCAGTATTCTATTGGTCCCTCTGCAGTCCACTCAAGGAGCTAATGTATTTAGAGAGCTTTTATCATGGAGCCAGCTTGATTTCTTCCTTCCTCATACTAAGTAAATTTCAGTGAATTAAATGACAAAAAGCCATCTGCTTTCTATAAATAAGCTCTTCTAATACCTGGCAAATCTTAAAAGTCAAGCTGACAATGAATCTCTGTATGATCAATGATCCAAATTGTACAGTTCATCTTTTACTGAGGAATACAGGTCTCGTTGTGGTCAACAGGAAGAGGATGCATCCATGTTTCTTTCTATTAATAATTTGGAGGTTGACATTTTATAGAAAATTCAATTTTATTCTGATAATCATTACACATGCTGTTTCAACTGTCAGGATTATATATCTTTTGCTACAATGCTGGGACAGTTCCTACTGATCCTTAAATAGTCATCTCAAATACATCTTCTTTATGACATTTGCTCTAACTCACCAGTAGATAATTTATTATAATACTTACATGCAAAAAATAATAACAAACTTATTAGTAAAAATAATTATTATTATCACTTAATTATTAAGAAATTAATATGTGCTAGCTAGTTACATGCATTATTTCTATTTATTCTCCATAACAAACCTTGGGGACAACTACAAACATTACTTCATTCACCATATGAAAGAAATGAAACAGAACAATTTAATACTTTCCCAAGATCATACAGCTTTACAATAACAGAGCAAAGTTTAGGATCAGAGTATCCTGAAACTCAGAGTGTCTGTGTTAGTAAATTACACTATGATCATGCAAGTATTGCACTTATTTTATCTTAGCAATTTATGTAATAACATATATTTGCTTATCCCAATAAACTGGGAATGTCCTGAGGTGAGAGACCATATATCATTCATTTTTGTTGTGGTACCTTTAAAGATAATGACGGGCTCATAGTAGATGTTCAATTAATCTCTTCTGAGACTCCTTCACATTTTTCAGGTGAAAGACTGCTAATAATAGGTACATTACAATTTGTGAAGAGGATTTTATGAATTATCACATGTTAAGATTTTAGAGTCATGCCTGGCACGTAGGAAGTCTGTGATGAATATTTAGTCCATGAAACAGGTTAGAAATAAGTTTCTGTGGAAGTATGTGATATCTTTCTAATAAGATGATGACGTTTGGGTAGTTAGCAAGTTTAAATATGCTATCCCCTCCTAAGAATAGTTACTGGGAAGGAGTAGAGAAAACTGATGGAATCTTTTGTTTAGACAAAGTTATATAGGGGTTTATGGAAAGAAAATTCCTGGCAATTTTCTACATGAAGGTGTGTACTCTAGATATTATGGGGCAAGGTAACAGGAGTCTGGAGCTTTGCTTTCTGTGTTTTCAGAAATCTTTTGTTTCTATTGTTCTCTGCTTCACAGGCTTTAGTTAGTGTGACGATTTCTGTGGCTCTGGCCTCTCCCTTCCCTTCTCTTCTGGAAATATTTATTGAGTTCATAATCAGTGCCAGGAACTGTTCCAGGCACTAGGTATATTGTGATGGAAAACAGAAATAGTCCAGCCCTCATGAAGATTACAATACACTGTTAACCTTTCATGGCCTGTCTCTTGTTTTTATTTGTTCTCAGTAAGAGCATGATATAAAAACTATACATTCTAGGTCTACTTGTTATGGAAAGCATAAATCCAAATTTTTCTGGGAAGAGCCTTGATTTCCTATCTCTGATCATTAATTATATTATTCATAAAAATGCTCTAGAAATTCCAATGTCCTTTTATCTTTTTTACACTGGAACCAGAAGACTCGTGTTAGTCTCCGGGACTGGGATTTGTAAAATGGTGTCTTTGTTGGGATGGGTAAGTTGCAAGGTCTATTAAAGTGCATGAGTCTGGAATGAGAGTGAATGAGGTGTCAAATGTTGTTCTCTGATCAATTCTTGCTTCTAGTTGGTAAGGGTTGGGAATATTCAGGAGGCCAAATAAATGTCTGATGAGAGATACTTGGAGAGCATCTTCAGACAAAAAATACCAGGGAGGGAGCTCAACTCCTACATCTGCCCAAGGAGGACTCCACGCATCAGTCTTTCAGTGAAAAATGTACCACTGATATATTGTTCTGGCCTTTCATGTATAATTCACTTCCACACTGCATAGTAAATGGCCATATATTAAGAAGGTCAATCAATGAAAGAAAGGGGAAAAAAAAAAGTACCTGGTTTGAGAGCAGAGGTGGAAAAGACCAGTGAAACAGAGGCTGGTTTTCAAACACATAGGGAAAAACAGCCTGTTAATTTTAATGACACTTTATACAAAAGACATTATAAATTTAGGTCAACATAATTCATTGAGTTGGATCCTTATTCCCTACCACACACACACACACACACACACACACACACACACCCTCCCCATCTGCAGGACCTGACCCAGGACTTTGATTAATACACATGGAATGGATAGAAAAAAGTGAAATTATTAGCTCAAGAAAAGAAATAAATCTTCCTGAACCCACATATTTTGTTTTCCTTTAGAATTTTTAAGAGATCTTTAGGATCCAGGACCCCTATGACATCAAAGTGGGGAGTCAAAAAGGAAATTCAATTTGAATTAAAAAAATATTCTCACTGGAACAATTTTAACAAAGGGATAAAAGAGGACTCAGGAGATAGTATAATGAGAAATAGTAATAACCCTTCCAGCAATCATGGCTCGATGGGTGAACATAATCTGAGATTAGAAGACTCACCAGGGAGCTGCAAAGTTACAGGACTGCTTGATGAAATAATTTAATACCTACTGGCTCCAATAAACAGCATGTACAAAGAATGTTCGGTGACCTGGAAGTCCTGCAAACCCAGAGCGTGAGGGAACCTGCTTCAGGCAGTGATAGGGTTCATAATTCCAAGATTTCCCACAAGCCCCTCTTTATTCCGCTTATTATTGATTCAGTTTTACTCTATGCTCAGAGTGTGAACCAGTCCCTGATACTATTGTCTGGAATCTCAGGAATAAAGTATATTTGAGACATAGCACATGATAATACACAAAACAAAAATAAACTGGATATTATTATAATTATTAACACCTTGAATCTGCATGGTATTTCCTAGGTCCCATATCATTTTATGTCAGTTGATCCTCATATAAGCCTAGAAGGACATTTTTGCAAGACAGGTGTTGATAATTATGACTATTATTACTCTACTACTAATTTATTTATGATGGAAATATTAATTGTTTCTTATATGTTTACTCTCTGCTAGACTCTTTCATATGCTCATTATCTCTTTTAATCTCACAACAGTTATATAAGGGGACTGAGGAATTGAGACTTTGGGAGGATATGCTACACGCCCAACCTAGAGTCATTTCCTGGTGGAATCAGTATTTGAACCTAGCCCATCTATATTTGAGCCAGTTGTCTTACACATTCACTGTCTTACTTTGAGCACAGTTTAATGGTCAGTGTTTGCCCCTAACTCACACATCTATCTGACTACAATTCCTCTTGCCACTATACCAATCTTAAATGCTAAGAATCAGTTTTGTGCAAGCAGCAATATGAGAGTAGGTAGCCCTTTCGACCCTTCTGATTTCTTCTAGCATAGAGCAAGTTCTTTATCCACGGAGCTCAAGGCCCTCTAATATCGCCATTTCATTTGCACAGGCTTCGTTCCAGGCAAACAGAGGACAAGACACGTTATCCCTAACTTAATAAGCCAGATTTCCAGGCCCCTGTGGGGTAAAAGTATGAGCTGCCAGAACCAATCTTTGATTTATTTATATCAAAGACCAAGATAGGCCCAGATAAACTTCGCACCTGTCATACCCATCATGGGAAAGCCAACAAGTACAGAGAATGTAATTCCAATTTTCAATTGTTGGATGCCTTCTTGAAATACCAACAATTGGGCCAATTAGCTCCAGTTGTTTGCGTGGTATTAGATCCCTATCTGGTAACCATCAGAGTGAAACCAATAATTCATTTCACACAGGCACTGCAGTGCCATCAGATAATAATGCCTTTTAGTTACTGCCAACTTGGGGCATTTTTGAAATAGTGACCTCAAGATTTAAGCTGCAAAATTCCATTATCTATTCTCAAGCCAGCCAGAGCTGAATATTTGAAATATCCTATTAAGTTTTCTGCTCTGATAAAAATTCAGAAGCCCTTTCATATTAATCTCCCCATGGCAAATGAAATTTGCTGAGTGGTAGATTTAATTTGGTTTTATTTACGTATTACTGTATTTTGGAAAAAAAAAATAATAATTGCTCTCAATATCACTTTTCCAGCATTAATAGGAAAAAAACATTATGAAGACTTAAGTTCTTGGTGCTCTCTCCCATATACTTTATTATTTACACTCCACACAGTAAATAGCTTATTCTTTACCTTTCAACCACTTTGGCATTTTAATTAAAATATAATCACCATTCAAAGTGTATTAATGCACAAGTATAGGTAATTGTCTATGTCAGGTCATTAGGTATATTTCAAAACGAAGCTTAAAGTAATCTAAAACATTCACTAAAAATATACCTTCTGCATGTTCACCTAAGTCAGGCATATTCTAGCATATTCTGTTATTTCCCCAAGGCAACTTTCCCATTTTAATTACGTAATGAAATTGAGAAGGAGTATAAAAGAAAGAAAGAGTTCCCTATGGAATTTGTCATAATGAAATATAAATGTTGTCATTGCTATGGATTTGTAGAAAATCTATAGCATCTTTAAATAAAAAAAAATGATGATTTATCTTTCTATCAAAAATGAACAAGGAAAAATAAATTCCCTTTAATAATAGAAGAGAGACTAATGTTTTAAGCACATGTCTTCTACCCACTATGCCCTTCCAATACACACTTTTGTTCATGATTTGGTGCTATTCCTATGTTATCACTTGGCTTTGGTGCATGATTTTGGAACTTAGAAGGATTTTATTTTTCCATTTTGTTTTGTTATTCTGATTGAAGTCAGTTAAGATGCTTATAGAGGAGATAGGCATACTAAAACAACACACAATGCCACAATATTATTATCTTCTAGCCAAAAAGTTATTTATTCTCATTCTATAGTCCATTATGGACTGGCCTGGACTCAAGTTTACATCTTCCCACTCTGGAAATCAGGCTGACTAAACAGCCCTCCTTTAAACATTAAAGGTTGCCTTAGTGGGGGACTAACACACAAACAATTAAAACCTCCAGGCCAGCAGTGACTTATGTCATTTCTTTCCACAATGTATTGGGCAAAACAATTCACATAGTGCCATCCACTTCTATGGGGAACAGGAAGTGACATCCTGCTATGTGTCCCAAGGCAGAGAGCTGGACATATTTGGTAACATCACTAATGACTACCACAAATAGCATTTGCCACGTTACCATAATAATGCAGTGATTAGGTGTATTATGATAATATTGCTTTACTTAAGATATGAGATCAGGACTTTTATTGATTCAGTGCTCAAGATGGCCTTAAAGTTCTCCTTAGACTAAATCTTCTTTCCACCTCTTGCCAGCTTTACAGCCTAGGAGTATCTTCCTTAAGAACCTGGAAGCCATGTGTTGAAATGTGATCATCAAATAAAATAAGATAGTACCTCTGTCTTGCAGTTTCTGTGGGAGGGTAGGAGGAGCCTAACCTTCCTTTTTTTTTTTCTGGAGACAGGGTTTGCTCTGTTGCCTATGCTAGAGTGCAGTGGCATCATCATCGCTCACTGCAAACTCCTGGGCTCAAGCGATTCTTCTGCCTCAGCCTCCTTTGGTGAACTTCTCCTGTACTTTTCCACTGGATCACCTCAGTGCTTAAAAATGTTTCAGATTTTTGTTTCAGGGGAATTGAGTTCAGTCTATCTCCCTTATTCTAATAGCCTTTTTTATTTAAAATTATTGTACATATTTAAGGTGTACAACATGATGTTTTCATATACATATGCATAGTGAAATTACTACCGTCAAACAAATTATTCTATCCATCACCTTCCTGAGTTACCTTTTTTCCCTTTTTTGTGTTATAAAAACACCTAAAATCTCTTCTCTTAACAAATTTTTGGTATATTGAATAAAATCTTTCTTGACTGTTTAAATCTGCCAGTGCAATTTGTCTTTGACTTCAGCAAACATTTATTTAGTGTCTGTGGCATGCAGGGCCCCATGGTAACTTTGAGAATAAATAATACTAATCATTAATAATAATAATATTTACAGAGTACTATGTGACAGTGAGTACTTTACTGTGGCTTTCTCAGTTAATCCTCAGAATAATCCCATAAGGCATTTGCAACTAACTACATCCTTTGTGTTATGAATGTGGAAACTGAGATACACAGAGATTTTTTTTTTTTTTTTTT
>VBSM01000949.1:3653669-3723405 GCA_008086735.1 Cheirogaleus medius
GGGGTAAGGGCATTATTTGAAACCCAAAAATTTTTACCCCCATAATTTGCTGAAATATAAAAAAATAAAAAATAAAAAAATAAAATAGGAAAAAAAAAAGAAATATGTTGGAGATTACCAGGGAGAACCTGAACGACCTGTATTTCTGCATCCTTGCTTTGCTCACCATCATACACATGGAACATCTTAAAAATAAAATTTCCAATTCTTGGTTAGTTTTCTCCAATTGACAAAATTGTTTTTACTAAGAAGACATTGGAATGCAAATCATCTTAAAATGTTCTTGGGACAGGAAGAAAAGACTCAAATGTTAAAAGAAAAAGAAACTAATGTAAAACAGAGAGTCACAGATGCTCAGAGCTATAGGACATTGGGAGTCTTCTATATAAATACATACATATATGCAGACAAACATACATAAACACGTAGAATAGTAATGTTAATTGTTAGGAGCAGAGGCTTTATGGCCAATTTTCATAATTTTAGTACAACTATTAACATATAACCCTGGAAAAGTTACTTAATATCACTGAGTTTTGTCATCTCTAAAAGAGGGGTATGAAATCTACCACATTTTGTTATTATATTTTGAGGATTAATATATGTAAGGCACTGAGACCTGGATTATTGTGTGCACTATAGGCATTAGTCATCATTCTTAATACTTTCAAATTACAGATGAGGGTCATCAAATCCCAAGAGTTTGAATGAATCACCATGTTCAAATGACATAACCTTTCCGTTTCATTGTCCTGTAGCCCAGAACCTCTTGGGATATAAAAGATTAATAGTACTGTCTCTGGAGTTAGACTTTTTGAGTTTGAATCCAGACTCTTAACTGTTAACTGAGCACCGGAATTTTTCTTTTTTTTAATGTTGTCAAAACTCAGTTTTCTCACATGCAAAATGGAAAGTACAATACTAGCTAATTTTAAGTTGTTTTGAAGTTGCAATGAAAATTTTTAGAGCACTATTCTCAATGCCTGGCACAAAGTCAGCACACAATAAATAGTATCAATGATGGTGATGATGACGGCAACAATGATTAGATGATGATCATTTCTGCTAACTTATTCTCATCATGTAAATATTATTTGTATTAAGAGAATGATTTCAGATCATTTTAATAAACAATATCATTTCTTAACAGGAAGAAAAATATAGCATAATTTTTCTTTACTGTATTGCTGATGTTTTAGACTATCTCTAATTATTATAGATGATATTTTTCCTGATCCAATTATTAATATATATCACTAAAAGGAAAAGAGTAATTAAATCAGTATCAATACATGCTTTAAACAATAAAACATACAGAAATTTATTTCAGAGCATGCTGAATTTCAATAATTAATTGATAGAAATGGCGGTTAATGTATCACAATTTGAGTCTTCACCCATATTTCAGACACATAACTAATATTTAAATATAATATATTATACTCTTGACATTTGTGCAGACAACTCATGAACTAGAGCCCATGATTTATTCACATCTGTTATAATACATTCTGATAATTTATTTGGAAGAAAGCAATCTGCATTAATCATTTATTAATTATTAATAAAATATAAGCACTACATTAAAGAACTGCTGTTCAGAAATAACCTTTTCTTCTTGAAACCAAGGACTTATTTATTTTCACCCTACATTTTGTAAAGATTAATCACCTTTTAAGGTGTTGTCCTCTGGTTTGACCCTGTGAGGCTTTAGGGGAATACTTCTTATATTCAGATAGGAATGTGTCTGATAGGCGTTGAATTGTGTTTCCCAAGAAAGATACATTGGAGTCCTAAATCCTGATAACTCAGAATATGATATTATTTGTAAATAAAGTGGTACAGACATAATTAGTTAAGATGAGGTCATATTGGAGTAGGGTGGGTCTCTGTTCCAATACGACTGGTGCCTTTATAGGAATTCCGCCTATCTGAAGACACAGAGACAGGGAAAACACCTTATGAAGATGGAGGTACAGATTAGAATGATGCATTTATAAGTCAAGAAATGCCAAGGATTGCTGGCCATTACCAGAAGTTAGAAAAGAGGCATAGAACAGATTCTCCCTCAGAGTCCTCAGAAGAAACCTATACTGCTAACCCCTTGATTTTAGACTTCCAGTCTCTAAAATTATGAGAGAACATATTCTTGTCATTTTAATTTACCTAGTTTGTGGTCCTTTGTGATGGCAGCTCTGGGAAACTAAAACTTTATACTTTTTCTGTTCTTCCTAGTATGCCCACAAAGAGAGTCCCAAAGGCTTTACTGGGAAGAAAAAAAAAACGAAAGAAAAAAGAAAACCCTTGCATAATGTGATTAGAGAGCCCTAAGTAAAAAAATAACAATCTCAGTGTCTGACATTCACCATTCCCTAGCTGTATTAAAGTTTGCTTCGTAAATTTATCTAAGTGTCTGTATCTCAATTTGTGAAACAGGGATAATCATGTCTTCTTTGCAGAATTATTGTATAACCTTGACAATTTACAGAGATTGCTTCATTTACTTCTGTGTCTACTTTTTAATAAGTATGTTCTGATGGTAAGGATAGTGGGATAGTATTGGTACTAATATTCTTTATGTTTCGTATGCCACTTACAAAGACATAGCAATCATGATTATGGGAAGTATCGTTGTTACACAGATAGAATTTACTCATCTTATGAATTTAATCTGTGTTGCTAATAAATTCGAAGTCTCTGGGTCAAAGTTCCTGGTTTGCATTTATTTTTCTCATCCAATCAAGACATTTCAAAACTTTAAGCAACTCAAATAATTGTTCAAACCCTTTGAAGTAAAGGTCTGAGGCAGAAAAAATCTTAAAGGGGAGAAGGTGCTGCTGGCTTGTATCATACTATATAGATGTAGTAGACAAAGATGCTAAACAAGTTAACCTAACTATTTTCCATATGGTTGAAAAGGTAGCAGAAATATTAAAATGGTATATTGCGATATAAAAGACATAAAATGACTAAAATAAAACCTCCAAAGATGAAAGCTAAAATATCTAACTGAAAAATACAGTGAGTGAGTTTGACAGCAGATTAGCCATAGCAGAAACAGAAGATTAATGAAATTAAAGGCATAGCAATAGAAATTAACTAAAAAGACAAAAATAAAAACGCAAAAATGAACAAGGCATCAGGGAGCTATAGAACCACCTCAAGCGGCTTACTACATGTGCTATTAGAATCACTGAAGACAAGAAAAGGGGAAGGAATATAAATATATTGCAAAAATAATGGAAAAAAGATTTTCAAATTTCATGTAAACTATAAAGTCACAGATCAATAAAACAAGAAACATGAAGAATGGTATACCAATACGAATTGTAAACGCATTGCTTAAGAACTGGTGTAAAGAGAAAACCTTAAAAGCAACCAGAGGAAAAATGATATAAAAACACATAGAGGAACAAAATAAAAGTAACAGCATATTTCTTGCCAGAAAACAATGCAAGTAGGTGTGTAGGGGGAAGGACCACAATATTAAAGTCCTGAAGGAGGAAAAGAAACACACACACACACACACACACACACACACGACAACCTAAAATTCTATTATGGGAGATATTTCTCAAAAAGAAGATAAAATAAGACCTTTCAGACCTATGGAAATTAAAAATTGTCACCAGTAGTCTTGCACTGCAGGAAAAGATTCAGGCAGAGAGACGTGTTAGATGGAAATCTGGATATATACAAATAAATGAAGAGGCTTAGAAATCCTAACTACATGGGAAGATGTTAAAGCTTTTTCTTATTATTTAAATCTTTTAAAAATAATTGACTCAAACCAAAATTAGTAACAATAAGTTGTAGTGTTTGTAATATATAATATAATGGCTTAACATGTATAATAATAACAAAACGTAGGGAGGGAGAAAACTGGATATGACCTCATTGGTTCTTATACTATGTATGAAGTGTTATAATCTTATGAAAAGGTAGATTTTGATAACTTAAATATATACCTATATGTGTATGCATATATATTATATGTACACTTTTAGCCAATAAGCCAACAAAGAAGATATAATTGGAATTCATACCCTCTCAATTGATGAAAAAGCATTTGACAAAATCTAACATCAATTTTTGTCAAAATATCTCAATAAATTGGAAATTATAAGAAATCTCTTCAACCAGATAAAACACATCCTGAAAAATACCTACAGATAACATCATACTTTAATAGTCAAAGACTGAATGCTTTGCTTCAAAGCAAGATTGAACACTTTTACCACTTCAATTCAACTTTTTACCCAGATTCTAGTCAATGTAATAGGTATGAAAAAGAAATAAAAGCTGTAATATTTGAAAGGAAAAAAGTTTAACATTTTATTTATAATCAACATAATTTACATTGTAAGAAGAAAATCCCAAGGAATCTACAAAGAATAAAAATTTTAGGTCTAATAAGTAAATTTCACAACATTGTAGCATCTAATATAAATATACAAAAATCAACTGTATTTCCATATATTGATTAAAAAAATACCAGAAATTAAAAATGAAAAAGCACTATTTATATCAAATATATTAAATATTCAGAGATAAATCTGACAAACCATGTGTGATTCCAGCACACTGAAGCTTACACAACATTTTTGAGAGAAAAACACCAAAAACATCAAGTAAATTAATGGAGATGTATAACATTTCCTTGGATTAGAAGACTCAATATTGATAATTTTTCCATTACCTCTAAATTGATTATAGAAGAAAAACAATCTTAATCAAAATCTTCAGTGTGTCTTTTAAAAAACAACAAACTGATTTTTAACTCCATATATAAATGCAAAGAACCAAAAATATCTAACACAACTTTGAATAAGAACAGCAGATAGTGGTTTCACAATCCCTTAATTAAAGACATGTTACAAACTTACAGTAATTAAGAAAATGTAGCATTAGTGTGAAGATATAGCGATCAATGGTAGATACAAGAATCCAGATACAGACCACATGTATTTGGCGGATTCATTTTCAACAAAGATGTAAAGGTAAATTAGTGGAGAAAAAAAATCTTTTCAATGAATGGTGCTGAAACACTCAGGTATTAGGTATATATATATATATATATATATATAAACTTGTATTCATACATCAGATCACATAAAAATTAATTCAAAATCAATTATAGACCTAAATATAAAGGCCAAAACTATAACACTTTTAGAAGAAAGTATAAAAGAAATCTTTGTGACTTCTAGTTAGGCAAAGCTATTTAAAGATATGACACAAAAGCACAATTCATAAAGGAAAAAAGTTATAAATTGAACTTCTTCAAAATGTGTGCTTTTTGAAAAATCCTATTATGAGAATTAGCAGATCAGGCACAAAGTAAAAGAAAATATTTGCAAATACCATAAAGGAATCATATCCAGAATGCACAAAAGATTCAAAACTCAACAAACAACCCAATTAAAAATGTGCAAAAATTTGAACATACCCTTTATTGAAGAAGATATACAGATATAAGCATACGGAAAGAAGCGAAACATCATTAATCATTCGTAACATGAAAAATTCATTTCAAAGAGATACTACAGCATACCTCTATATTGACTAAAAATAAAATGTTTGAACACACTAAGAGTTGCTGAGGATTTCGTAGAATTAACCCTCTCATGAACTGCTGGTGAAATATCAAATGAAACACCTCTTTGGAGGGCAGTTTGCACTCCTAAGTTATTTATCTAAGAAATGTAAAAGCATGGGTCCATAAAGACATTTGCACATGAATGTTCATAGCAGCTTTATTTATGAGAGCCAAAAACTAGAAAATAACCTAAATATGTATCAATAGCAATGGAAAGGAATGAGCTATTGAGGCCTCAACATGGGTGAATCTTACTATAATAAGGCTGAGAGGGAAGAGCAAGGTAAGAAGTGCACTCTGCATAATTTCATTCACATATATAATCCTATAAAATACAAAATAATAGTGACAGATGCACATTAGTCATTGCTTGGGTGCAAGGGGGAATGGGTGGAAAGGAGGGATTATGAAGGGCCATGGGGAGTTTTGGTATTATTGGTTGTATTCATGATCTTTTCTGTAGTGATGGTTTTATATGTATATGTACAGAACTATAATACATATATATGCAATTGGTTTCAGGTCAACTAAACTTAAATAAAGCCATTAAAAGTCATACAGATTTACCTCTTTTAGGAGGTGGCTCCTGCCTAGCATGGTGAGAATGGGCTAGAAGAAATTTATTAGCTTTATGGTTATAGGGATCCCTTATATAATATAACTGCACAAAAGAATTTAAAAATAATGCCTATCTACCTAGATCTCTCCAGCACATTTTGTTATCTGACTCTTCTGGTCTTCATCCCCCTGTTATTTGAACCATCTTTCTCCTTTTCCCCTGAAGTCCATACCTTTGTTCTATTTCCAGTAGTTTCTTCTCATTATGAGCCTCTGACTTCTGCTGGTTATTTTATTTATCTCTGAGAATCCAAGCTATTCCAGACAATCAGACCTTCCCACACAATACTCACACCTTATGTAACAATATAAGCGAGAGCCCTGGAGCCCTTTGAACTTACCCATGCACTGGAACATCTGAAGCCCACTTTCAAAATTTACTGCAGTACTCAGAGACCCAGTTGTGGCCTCCACTCTCAGGAGGGAGCCCTTCTTTAGATAATGAGTGCTTGTTAGCCATTTTTCTGTTCCACCGCTTTTAGGATGATCAGAAGTTTCCTTTGTAATCCCTCAGCTTGTTCCTGCATGGTGGTCTTACCGACATACCTCTTGTGATTCTTGGTGTTTCGGCCTTACCTATCCTTATCTACATTTTACAAGACTACTTTCTCTCCTGGGTTTTTTTTTTTTTTTTAATAAGTTTGCTTTTATTTATTTAATTTTGTTTTACTTTTTGAGGGACTTCTCCTAAGGCTTTGTGTAATTGTTGGAAGATTTGAAGGTATTAAAGCCTATGCTATTGTTGTCATCTTGCACCCTCCTTAATCCTTGTAATTACATTTGACAAATAAGCTTTTTCTTTTAGAACAGTGTTAGATGTTCAGAAAAGTTTTCAACCCAATACAGACAGTTACCTCGCATCCAATTTCCCCTATTATTAAAATCTTACATTCGTATGTTGTATTCGTCACAATGAACACACATACTTAATTTAGATTTCCTTAGTTTTCACTTGCTGCCCTTTTTCTGTTCTGGGATGGCATTTAGGAAACCACACTATGCTTAACCTTCATACCTCCATTAGGCTCTTTTGGGCTGTGACAGTTTCTCAGACTTACTTTGTTTTTTTGTAATTACTTTTTAACTATCTTTATCTTTTTAGTAGATTCTGCAATTCATGGGGAAGGGTTCTATGCCTGTCTACTTCACTGCTGTCTCCTCATTCCATTGTACTCATAAGCATTGGTTATATAAATAAAAGATGAAAAATAAATACATGTATCAGTTAAATGTAGTTAGACTACTTTTCTCTTATTAATAGAAGCTAAAATTGGCCTGTGCCTTTAAAGAAAACATGGGAAACAAATAAATTATTAGCATATTTAAATATTGTTTGGTAGGCAATGCTTTATTATATATGTGCTCTAGGAGAGGAAGTATTTTGCAAAAGAAGTACTTTATATTAAAATATTTGCAGGTCACTGATGTCATCCTTAATTTATATTTCATGAAAACTAAATTAAGTTCAAAAGATAACAAATTTTCAGAATGGTATACATGCCTATAAATTGAATAGGTAACATAAATTACTTATAAAATGGTGAAGATCACGTCAAAATTTTCTATTGTTTATTAGTAATTTATTATCAAATTTTTTGTTGATTAACTTTAAATTTGTCTGAACTCTCCAAAATTGTGTTAAAGATATATATTATATACACTATTTCACACGTTTAAACCTAGCAGTGCATTCATAAATGTGGCTCAAAATATGTGCTTGTCCTTCACTTCAAAAGAATTTTATTGTTTTCTTTTTGATGTGTAGTTTTATGTCCAGGTGGAGCAGTTTGTAGTTTCAAAAAGACCATCTGTGGAAACCTACACATTTTTCAGCCATTCTTTCCTCTTAAAAGTAATGAACAATTTCTGGGGGGCAAGGGAATAAGCTGTCTGTGGCGTATTGATATAAAACTGCATTTATACCCCACAGTAAGAGTGGGAGTCCTGTAGATAACAAATTATTGCAGTCAGGAACAGCAAGTATCTCAGGAACGTGGAGACCGGATGACTTCAATAAATCCTGCAATGCCTATTCTCAGTGAAAGTTTAGGAACATCAAACTTGTTACCAAAGCAATTCTCTTTCTCTCTTTCACTAAAGGGAGAGAATGGTTAGATACTTTTCCTAAAATAATATCAGTGTACCAGGTCAACTATTCAGAAAGTTCTCCTTTGTGCCTATGGTCAAATTCATAAAAAAGTATACGTGGAACACTGAGTCTGCTCCTGTATATCAAAGTTTAAGAGGGATATAGTTTAAGAAGACCAAATTAGAAGCAATTATATGTGGGAGAGAAGTCAAGTTTCACTACCATATACCATTTACCTGCTATGAATATTTATTATTCCTTGTAAACAAAATGTGAGGTAGTTATTATTACTATACCTGTTCCACAGAAGAAAAACTTGGGGTTAAATTTTCCAAGAACATATTGTAAGCAAATGGAGTAGCTGGGTTTTCATTCCGTATCTGACCAACTCAGAAAAACTAGAATCTGTTTATAGTAGTTTGCTTAGCTGCCATGAGAAAAGACCTCAGATTGGGTGGCTTAGAGAGTGGAAATTTATTTCTCACAGTTCTGGAGGCTGGAAGTGCAAGATCAAGGTGTTGGCAGATTTGGCTTCTTCGAAGGCCTCTCCCCTTGTCTTGCAGGTGGCTGCTTTCTCGTTGTGTTCTCACATGATATTTTTCCTGTGCATATGACGCCTGGTTTCTCTTCCTCTTCTTTTAAGGACAGCAGGCATGTATGTTTGGAGCCCCACCTTCATGAACTTATTTAACCTTAATTGCCACTTTAAAGACCCTCTTTCCAAATACAGTCTCATTGAGAGTCAGGGCTTTAACATATGGTTTTTATTTGGGGGGAGCACAGTTCAGTCCGTAATACTACTAGATTAGAGCCTAGTGTAAAACCAAAGAAATGCCTGGTGAAAAGGAAAATCCTTGGACTGGAGATTAAAAAACTAGATTGAGAAATTTGTTTAGATGGCTATCATACCAAAGAAAGGTTTAACTTTTTCTATCTAGTTTCAGAGAATTGAACTAAAACTTAGCTTTCAAAACAAGGAAGATCAATACAGGTGCCCAACAATGACATAGGTCTTTCCTACATGGTGAACTTTCTGTCTTCAAAGGAGTTCAAACTGAGGCTAGAGTCTAAACTTGCCCTCTCCCATGTGGCAACACTAGCCACATGTGACTATTTAAATTTAAATTAATTAAAATTAAATGAAATTAAAACTTTAGTCCCTCAGTTGTACTAGTCAAATTTCAAGTGTTCCATAGGCATGCAAATATTTACTAAAAAAATTATCATCAGTGAGATTCACAAATATAGGTTCCTGCTGTCTTCCTATTTCTTTTCTTTTTAATCTTATCAATGTTCATATCTTAGCAATGTTTGTAATATCTATAATCTTCAGAGTTTAGATGTCTTTACATTGGTGGTTGGAGTTTGTGTGGGATATTTTTTACAGGCACTTCCTAGTTACCACCTTTGGGTTTTTCCTGCCTGGTGTACATTTCAAGGCAAAGCCGTCATTGACTCATAAGGGCTTCTCAACATTTTTCCTGAACCATCAATGATAAAACATGTGGGGAGGGGAGGTTTGGTCATTGACTGGAATTATTACCCAATTATAGTTACATAGAATCAACAGTTAATAGACTTTTTTTTTTCTTGTTCAAGAAAACGGTGGAGAACGTTGTTTACTTAACTTCAAGTACGTGTTTTATAAAAGCTTAAATAAAAAGGAGAAAACTGAGACACAGAAAATCAACCAGCAAGTACTGGTCAGATTTCACACTAGAATCTGTATTTTCCAATTCAGTTACATCACTGTCTTTTCAAATGCTATCTCCTACTTCCATCAGTACCTGTAAGAAAAAATGCATCCTATGGTAAAGTCACTACTTTCTCCTACTTCCCCGATAATTATTCTAGAACAATGTGCATGTTATAATTTCCAGGATTTAATATTCAAAGAAATATTTTAAAAGATATATCAATGCCACGATAAAAATTATCATCAAATATTTAAGAGACAGATTTTCATAATTATTATTTTAAGAAAATTTGAGCTTATATAAAACATTTATTTTATTAAAATACATTTAAATTTCAAAATAATATCAAATTGTACATTTGTTTGTATTGATTATATATGTATACTTATTTTTATATCTTTATCTCTGCCTTGATACATATGGATCTATATCTATATATAAATCAATATAAATATAGATACAGAGATAAAGATAGATAGATGTAGGCTTAGGCATAGATATATACATATATAGGCATATGATTAGGCATGCATTTTAAAATTGTAATTATATTCCAATTTTGATAAAAAATTAATCAAATCATATAGCATAAAAATTCACTATCCTAAGTGCTATAAAGGTTCCAGAAATTATCCCTGCCTTAAAGGAACTTATCTTCTAAAAGCAGAGTTCAACATTTCATTTTCCCTTCCATCCTAGATCACTGTTTCTATAAGTGCTATAATAGAAATATGCACAAAGTATATTAAAGAGCAAAGGCTATTTCAAACAGAAAGACTTCATAACAGAACTGAAAATTCTTTTGGGACTTGAAAGCAGAGTAGGATTTCAAAAGGGAAATACAGTTTTTGAAAAGGTGAGTGCATGCATTTTTTGAAGATAATCCTGGCATCACTATATATGCTACCCTAGAACAGTAGTTCTCAACCTTGGCTTCCCATTGAAACCACCTGGGGAGTTTTAAATATACACATGCCACAGTGCCTGCCCCTGAGATTATAATTCGATTGATCTCAGGAGAGGCCTGGTCATAGGTTTTTAGGAGCTCCCTGGGTGATTCTCACTGGCAGCCAAGGTTGGGAACCATTGCCTTAGATGATAGTCAAGAGGTTGTGCAAAGGGGAAAGATGGCTGTTTTACAAGGCTGTTGTAGAAATCTACTATTTAAAAAACAGTGTTACTCATGAGACTTCATAGTAATTTGATATAAACCACTCTTTTGTGGATGAAGAGGAAATAAAATAAACTGCCTCTTTCCCACATAATAGCTTTATGTATGTATATATACATACATATATATATCAAAGTATTGAACTCTTAAATGCTAGCATTGTACTTATAAACACTTTGCTTCAAAGCAAATATTATGATAACACTTTGCTTTATAATTGTCAAGATCACTATTTATGCCGTAGCAATGTTCTGACATATAGCCTGAATCAAAACAAAGGCCAGATCTTCAAGCATTGCACAGGATTACTACTGTATTGTTGCTTAACATGCTTATCAACAAATAAGGCTCCTAAGGAAATTCTTTTAAGTTTTATCTGAGCAAACTATGGACATGAACAAGTCCTTATTGTTCTGACCCCTGCTCACTCTTCAACTTAATTTTCTGGCTCTATCTTCTTCAGTTTACTAGCTCAGAACACACTGGGCTCCTTCACTACACTTGTTTCCTTCACACTCCATGAAGATGCCAACACCATTACTTCCCCTTCCCCTTCCACTCCCTGGACACACATCAGGTACTTTCATGAGCTGGTCTGTCTTGCATGATATCTTCTTGGACAGGTTGTCCCCAATTTAATTTAAAATGGACCCTTCTTGTTATCTGTTGGTTTTCCTATTTTTTTTTCAGAGAATATATTGCAAGTTGTAATATAAGAACCACCCCCCAAATATAAGCCCATGAAAGCAGGAAGGTAAATTTCTTTGTTCATCATAGCATACCAATTTCATTTTAGTAGTCACAAATTGTTGTTCAATTAATAAAATAAATGAATAAAGAAATACAACTCTGGCATATGTATAATACAGAAACAAATCTAGCAATTAAAATAGAGCTTCTATAAATAGACCTTTGCCCCAACTGTTTATGGATTATAAGAGTGTAAAGCAATGTCCAGTTTCTCTTTTAGCTATGGCCAAAAATTCAATTAAAATATAAATTATTAATAGGACAAATGGCAATTGAAATATCATTGGCCAAAAGCAAAATAGTTAATATGAAATGATTTTATCAAACATGGAAAATTACAGGTTCTGTTATTACAGGATAATAGAATTCTTATAAATTATGCAAAAGAAACAAGACAGCAACATATTAAATTAGATATGAAATTGGGAAATGACTAGTATTTTTAATGGTTGGACTATTTGTTTTAATAGAAATATCAAGCATGACAATAAATTAATCTGATTTGTGGATATAAGAAGCATGAGTTGGTCTTAAGTAAAAATGTTTTGTATAACTCATTGACTTGCAGCCTCCATGTAGACTGTCATGAATAGCTGTTTCTACAACTCTGTTTCATGCCTCTGCATTTGTGATATGCATAATTTGAACTGTAAAAGTGAGATAACAGAAGATAGTTGTAAAGTAATGAATCATCTGTTATAAGATAAGAATGTTACATGTCATGAGGGCAGATCAAGAGGCATGATCCTCAATAATATAGGAAAATATATTATCTGTGGAAATGATGTTAATTACTTTCTAAATGTCATTCATTCAGTATGTTCATGCTATATTAGCAAAAGAAATATCTACTATCTCTTAATGGTTACTGAGACAAATAAATACCATATTGCTGAAATAATTAAGTCCTTTCAATAAGAGCATGCTTGATTCTGTTAAATTTATTTTTAGATATTAAAGTTTTACATGGGTGAAAGTTTCAGAGATTTGGGTAAAAGTGACAAAGTTAATCTGTGCTTATTAGACTGTGGCTGAGTTCAGTTATGTAAATAAAGTAAATGATAGAATCAGACCAAAAGAGTATTAGACATTCAAGACATACAAGCATTAGACATTCAAGAAAGAGATATTGGGCAAAGGAAAGGTAGAAAGAGTCTTTAGAATGAAATGGTGGTCTGCCTCCTGTTAAAGAAGAGGCAAAAGGAAGGGTAATTGTGTTAGGAAGACTCTTAGACTGCAGCATGGTTCCAAGCAAGTTTCAGCCAGATAACTGGGGAGTCCTCAAGCTAAAGTCACCTATTGAAGAAGTTTTTCATCTCACCAGATAATTTCTCAGTAACCCCATTATACTCTATCTTTGCAGCCCACAAGAAGTAGAAACTTAGTAGAGAATACAGAAGGGTAGCAGCTAGTGTCTTCATATCTGCAGCAGGAGATTGTCAGAACATATTTTCATGATTTCCATGATACATAGACCTTTGTTTTCTCTCTTTCTTCCTTAAGTGTCCAGAGCCATAATGTTATTTTATAATTGCTATATAAAGAATGTAAATATTTTTAAGACACATCATGCATAATTCCCAATTGTACAACATAACTAGGGGTAAAGCATAATGTTTTCATAAATGTAAGACCTAAATGTGTCTTATTATATACTTCTTATCATTGGATAGTAATGTCATTATTAATTTTAATCTTTATGAATTTGAGAATCATAAAGTTATATTCAGATTTGATTGCAAAGCTGTGTTGTTGTTGCTTTTGTTGTTGTTTTGACTACTTTTGTCATTGCCTGGGGCATAGCAGAACCAGAAATTCAGTTCTTAGCATTGGGGCCCAGAATTTTCATTCCTTCATGATACAATTTTTGCCTTTTCCTATTGCCTGACTAGGCTTAATGCCAGCCCTCTTTTGAAATTCCACCGGTCCCTACTCCTCCCATTCACTTGTGCACTCATTTGATACTGTGCTGGGACCATGGTAGGAGAGCATATGGAGGATCCCACCTTGGGAACACTGGAAACAACAGCAACAGCAGGCCTGCTGGTGGGGAAGCAGCATCTTGTTTGTTAAAGTCAACCCTCTACCCACTGAAGCAGCCCCAGGCAGAAGGGCCATGCAGCCAAGAATGTCAGAAAACATGGAGTGTCCCAGACCTTCACCCAGATTGGCATTTCAGGCAGGAAGACAGTCTTTGCCTAGGGGATGTCACTGCAGAGTTTGATGATTCTTGGTAATTAATCAGCAGCTTCAGTGAAGGTGTCAGGCTGTATCAGGAAGAGGGAGTAAGGACAATACTTGTCATGAGTATAGAGAAAACTAGAATTATTCTCAGCAAAGATAATATCACACTGCCATCTTCTCTCCAGAGGAGCAGGTCCCTGCATCTACAAAGAAAATCAATGTTCCTTCCATTGCTCTGACATGAATTTTAGGTATAACCTTAGTCATAGGTGGATCTCAGTTTTTTCCACTGTAAAATGAAGCACTGGATATGAGATCCCTAAGAATCCTTCCAGATTTAATGTTCTGTGTGACCCCATCAACATTTCTCATCTCCAATAGACTAAGGCCTCTTCCTTTCTTACCCACCTGAACTTGGGGGTATTTGAATTAATTTTTCTATATCTCTTCACCTTTATCTCTTCACTCAGTTCTGCTAGGGTTATGATTATTAAGGAGCTATCTGAAGCAACATTTAAGGTAAGTATGTTTCACTCACTCCTCAAGCATCATGCTCTTGTATGCCTCCTATCTTCAGTATGTGCCAATTCTGGAACAAAATACTTTTCCCAAAACTTCTTTTTTTCCTCTGACTTATTGATTCCTATTTATCTTTTGAGTCAATCAAACTAAACTCCCTGGAATTTTCTTTTAAATTCATCTTGTTTTAGTGCCTTTCACATTTTTCCTCTATTTTCCTACTTTAGTATGCATATAGTTTACACTAATACTTATTCTCTTCATTTGGAGATTCTATATCCCCTTCCTTTCTCTTCTCTTCAATTATTGTATTTATTTAAATTTAATTCTTTGACAGTTGAGATAAAACTTTTCACTCAACTTTTTTGGAGGAATACAGGAAGTAGTGATTTTGTTGGTTTTGGATGAATAAGCTGGTTCTTGTGACAAGAGACAATGTCAACCAGTTAATGTAAATGAATTAAGCTGTACAGTTTTTTTGTGTATGCAAATAAGTTCCCAAAATAATTCCCTATGACTAATGCCTGCATTTCTATATCTGGGTTTTCAGGTATAGCTGATAATAGAAATCTGGCCAAAATAAGATAGTGAAGATTTTAGGCCATTTTGCTAATATATATATATATATATATATGTATGTATATATATAGGCTAATCAAACAATTCAGCCTTGGTAATTTTTCTTTTTTTGAGAGAGAGAATTATTTCTGTCTATAGCTTCTCTTAATAGTTATGGATCTATTCAGATTTTCTTTTTATTTTTGAGTCATTATTCATGAGAGAAAGTGAATAAAACTTTTGTAGAAAAAATATACATTTTAAAAATTATTGACAAAAGATTGCATTTAGAAATCTCCTGTGTTTAACAAAATTTCTTCATATATTTAGGGTCCCCTTTTCATTCCTAATGTTAAAATCTGCTCTTGCTCTTGTTTATCTTTACATACATTTATGAAAGGCTTTTCTATTTTTATAGTCTTTTGACAAAAAAATCAATTTTAGGGTTAATTGATTGTGTTCTTAGTTTTCTTTCTTTCTACATTCTCTGGATTCACTCTGTGGTTATTTTTATAATAGAATTTTGAGTCTATATTATATGTCTGCTCTTGCTGATACCCATTAACCAGCCCCACCTCACCCCATATGGAACATGGGAGAATCTAGGGTAGGCATTGATCATTAATAAGAGAAAATAAATATTTGTGAATGTAGTGTTATTGTAATACTCCATGAAGCCCTTAGAGAAGAAGTGTAAGTTACCATTCGTTCACCACCTAAAATTTCCTAAATGTTTATATTGGATTTGGGGATGGGAGTAATTTGCACAATAATCCTAATTTTACTGATGGAAAAAGTTTAGTTTTAGAAGGCTGAAAAGATATAATTATAAGTTTACATAAGCAGTAAATAATGATGCTGTGGTTCAAATAATGTAAAAAACAATGTGCTACAGTTGAAAAAAACAAAAGTTCAATGTGAAACAATGGTTAGAGCTGAGCTGTGGTAGGAACGGAAGGCAAGCAATAGACCTAGAGATGGGGAAATACAGGAACAGAGTCCCAAGACATGGGAAGCTAGAGCATTTGGGATAATCATCTTAAACAATTGGCTATAATGTACAAAGCCTCATGAGATAAGTCAATAGGTCAGCATAGGTTAAGGTTTTGAAGTATTGTCTAGTCACTGTGACACTGAATTACTAAGTTGTTTGTGTTTACCAAAATTGACAGTTTACTATCTTTGTAATTCCAGAGAGTTTTGAAAAAACAGACTGGCAAATATATTAATATAGTCATCAGATTGTATTGCTCAGACATGTTTGCTAAATGTGGGGTTAAGGGATGGGTTTTTTACTTTGTGATGGTAAAACAAGTTCTCTGGAATGATGCCATCCTTTGAGCACCAGGGATACCTTCCTCAGAACTTTCTATGGTTCTAAACAGGCCTGACACACATAGCACCAAGAACAGATAGGTTTCTAGATTCTACACATTGTATGAATGCACGTACACTGATGCACGAACACATACACTTAGTTTTTGATGTGGTTCAGGAATTCACTCCCCATGTGCACCATTCCCTGGCTTCCTAATGGTTCATTTTATTATATGATATTGTTTCACACGTGAATGAATTGAAAGACATAAGAAATGATATACCTGCTGTGAATTCCCTCCTAAATCCTTTCTCCTTTCTTATTCTCCATGCCTTTGAGGCTCTATAACCAAGTGCCAAAAATGATTCTTTTCACTGCTTGATATTTACACTCTGTCTGCATTTCTACTCTATCCCACCCTCAAAGAAAACATTTAGATTTAGTTCACAGTTCTGAAAGAAAATTTGCATTGTAGATTTTCTCTTAACATTTGCAGTGAAAATGAGAGATAACTCATTCTGTAATGCTCCCATTAAAGGGCATTTGGGTAAAATTAATTGGAAAAAAATTAATATTTTATATGTTTCACTTATAGACCCAGATATTTTCTTGGAATTGAGGTGATACCATGGAAATGTGAAAAAAGTCATGATTTTTCATAGTATAGTCAGCATGATACAAATATTCATTTTGTTTTTATTTGTATTAATAAAATGAGCTTTTCTTATCTGCTTTTAGATCTCTGTG
This sequence comes from Cheirogaleus medius, assembly GCA_008086735.1. Classification (NCBI taxonomy): domain Eukaryota; kingdom Metazoa; phylum Chordata; class Mammalia; order Primates; family Cheirogaleidae; genus Cheirogaleus; species Cheirogaleus medius. The sequence goes on from VBSM01000949.1 coordinate 3,670,920, forward strand.
CTTTCCCTTGTCAAAGGATCTAACCATGGTATTCATTTATAAACAAATAAAATGCATGTACTTTATATAAAATAATCCATTGATGTATAAATCATGCATGGTCCCTACCCCCATGGAGCTTATAGTCTAATAAGAAAGAGAGATATTGAATATGTAATTATAGGTAAGACTATTTAGAACATGCTATTCAATTATATAAACTGCAATTTTAACTAGTGTGTGGTACCATGAAGGACTTCTAGTGAAAATCTAAAATTTAAGGCTTGATGACAAATTAGGCTCTTCCTAGCCTAAGAGAAAGAAAGACAACTTTAATTGTCTGCCTTTCAGGCAAGCAGACTATCTACATGCCACCTCCTTTAAAGAGTATCATTTATAATAAAAGCGACTGTTTCTCATGGTTTCTCTAACCCAGTACAATGAGAATGCCGAGAACTGCAGAAGTTGAAGTGGGAAGTCTACAGTGTGAATTTTCTTTTTTTCCATACAGCATAATGTTAAGAACAAATTATAATACTTCATTATTTATAATAACAATTAAACATTGATTGTGAGCATGTAAGATAAGTCAGTAGGAATATTATGACTTACCTATTACATGTACTGATCAGTGGTTTGAACTAAATAAAACAAAGTGTTGTCATACTTTTTATTCCAGTAAATAAATGTGCAAAACAGTGCATATTCCAGAATTTGGGGCAGATTCAAAGAACCATAGAAATGCAGATGGCAGATGAGAGGGAAGCAAGTAGCCAGGAAAAGTGTGGCAGATACTACTTTACAGGTGTTGGAGAAATTTTACTTCCTGGCGTGTTTATTATTGAACTTTCTTAACTTCTCTTCAACAAATTCCATTATTATCATTCTTCCTTGGGAAAAGGGAAAAAGAGTTTGACTAGACATCTAAATAATGCTCTTACAAGTCTCTAAGTCGCCATGTAGAAAGGATAGGATATAATAAACTTAGAGATGAATGTCTGAATACTTAAAATGAGAGAAAGGTCCATTTCACAAAGAATAAATCAGTGAGATTAATATGAATTTATATAATTTGTCTCAATATCCATTAACTGGGCATTTGGAAGATAAATGCAAAAAAAAAAAATCACCAACAATGACGAAAAAACTGATTGTAAGGAACTAAAATCCAACTGGATCAAGTTGAAATTATAATAAAATTTATAGACTATGGTATCTGAGAAGTAACTGGGGAAATTCACAAGACCAAAAAATGAGCTAAAGAAATTGGAGCTCAGCAGCTGAAGTGAAGCAAACGTCTCAAAGGTCTTTGTTTCCATCAGTCTCTCATCATTGTCTTTTTGTAGCTTCATTCTGCAGACAAGCTCTCTCCTTGTGCCAGAGAAGATGGTTGTTGTCAGCTCTAGAGTCTCATCCTCCAGGTTTAATAATAACAATGAAAAAAGAAAACATTTTTTCCCAACTACATAAAAACAAGGGAAGGACTCAGATTGTACTAACTGGGCCACATATTCACTTGTTGTCCCTTAATACAGGTTCCAAGGGAATAGGATAAATTCAGTGGATCAGGTGGGATTCATAGGTAAGCTTTGAAAGAATTCAAATAGAAGGATTTTTCCTTAAAAAAGAGAAAAACTTATGCTGCATTATAATAATTAGTACGAGGTATGTGCAATTAATTATTTTTAATTTTTTTCCACTACTATTACTAAGTCACATTTTCTTTATCCACTCATAAGCGGATACCGTTGAATACTACTCAGTTATAAAAAGGAATGAAATAATGTCTTGTGCAGCAACTTGGATGGAACTGGAGACCATTATCCTAAGTGAAGTATCTCAGGAACAGAAAAACAAACACCACATGTACTCACTAATAATTGGGAGCTAAATGATGGACACACATGGGCACAAAGAGATTTAAAGGACAATGGAAACCGAGAAGGATGAGTGTGTGGGGGGGAGTAAGGGGTAAAATCCACTGGGTACAATGAACACTATTATGGTGGCAGGCCCCGACTTAAGTATTATACAAGGTATCCATGTAACAGGAACATTTGTACTCCCTTCATATTTTGAAATAAAACAAAATAAAATAAAATAAAATTTTAGCACACACACAAAAGAATGACCAGGTCACAGTGCTCTTTAAGGGTGAATGCACAATTCACACTGTAGGGGGAGCTCGTGTTAACCACTGAGTCCTCCGCTGATATCCAGAACGGTAGGGGCATATTGTATCTGGAGGGGAGAGAGGAGGGGATGGTTTGGAGATTTTGGAAGAAGCAGCAAAGATTTTAAAAGCTCTTTCTTCATAATGGAGCGCTTGTTCTTTTGAGAATTCCTCTCTTGTTTCTTACTTTTGTCCCTCTTTTTGATCTTTTATTTTCTCTTGGGAATCTGTGCAAATGGTGGCATATGGGACCTAGTTTTGCTTATGAGGCTGAATAAGAACAAATATGGGGTCCAAGAGAAAACAATCATAAATGAGACTGGTTATAAATTTAGTTTAGACAAAGGGAATGTTCAAAATATAGAGAGAACCCAGATCAATCCATCAGGATAGGCTGTCCAATAGCAATCTGAGAATCAAATATCCTTAATTTATAAGATAATTTTGCCCATGGTTCCCTTTCTGGGCACACATATCTTTCTGCAATATAATAGACATGGAAAAATTGATTGATGTTTCATAGATTTAAGTTATTTATTATTTCATCTTATCATTTTATAGAAATAGTGACCTATTGATATCAGTTTTTCCAGAGAAGTTCCCAAATGGCAGTTGACCTCAGACACCACTTTGCAAGAATTATTCCTCCTCATGGAAACTTATAAGAATAATAAGTGATACATATAAAGTGAAGGGTCAGAATATCTGTCTGGAAGAGATAAGGGACCCTAAGGTAAATTTAATAACAACTGAATAGCTCCTATTTAATTCCAATTTTTGTTTTAAACCTATCTGCTTGCCCTGTGGAATATATATCACAAAAGGCAGAATAGGAAGAAATGTATATCTCTTTTTTTAAGAATAGCTTTATTGAGATACAATTCACACACAATAGATTCACTCACTTAATGGGCATAATTTAATATTTTTAGCATATTCACATATATGAGCAGCCATCACCACGATCAATTTTACATCATTTTCATCATTGCAACAGGAAACCCTTTTTTCTTTATTTTTTCCTCAGCTGAAGAAAATATTTTATTTCTCTGTTAGAAAGCTGAGAGGAAACATGAATAGATCTTTATCAGTGAGTTTTATATTTTCATATGATTTCATGTTACTTATCATCCTTTCACTTCAGGTTGAAGAACTCTGTTTAGAATTTCTTGTCAGGCTTATCTAGTGGTGATGAACTCTTTCAGCTTTGTTTGTCTGGGAAAATCTTTCTCCTTCATTTCTAATGGACAACTTTTCAGGTTAAGTTTTCTTGCTTGAAAATTTTTTCTTCTTCTTCTTCTCCTCCTCCTCCTCCTCCTCCTCCTCCTCCTCCTCCTCCTCCTTCTTCTTCTTCTTCTTCTTCTTCTTCTTCTTCTTCTTTTTTCTTTTAGCACATTGAATGTATCATCCTCCTCTCTCCTAGTCTGTAAGAATTCTGCTGAGAAATCTTCTGAGAACCTGTGGAGCTTCCTTGATATGAGATGAGTTTCTTTTCTCTTGCTGCTTTCAAAATTCTCTTATCGTTGATCTTTGACAGTTTTATTATAATGTGTCTAAGTTAAGGTCTCTTGGAGTTTAATCTTTTTGGGAACCAATGAGCATCATGTGCTATGGAACACCTTCAGAGCCAAGAACTTGAAAATATCTATGCATGGAGTAACATTGGCTTTGAGACCAGAGGCACTGGTTAGCCTGTAGTGGTGGTGGCTCTAGCTCTGAGACAGGGTGCATGCAGAGAAGTTGTGGAGCCTGTTTTATAGCATGCGTGTGAACAGACCAGCTTTAGAGCTGAGATGTAAAGTGGAGGTGCACACAGAGCAGCCTCAGCTCTGAGATGGGGATGGCAGGTCTGGTCCTGGGGAAGCACAGCTGTAACTCTTTCAGAGGTGGGGTACAATAGTGTTTCCCTCTGCAGGGGTCCACTGCTGCTATTCCTTACATCACTCATGAAAGAAGCTGGAGTCCTCTCTGGAAGAGACCACTAAGGCTGGATCTGACAAACATATGGGATCCTCCACTGTGAAAGCTGTGGGAAGTTTGTGGCTGCCATGATGCTGTTGAGGTCCTCAGCAGCAAAGGATGTCAGAGTCATCCAACAGAGCAAGTTTCTGAGAACTATGATGGCACCCACCATATGGTTAACACAGATGACCACAACCTTTTTTCTATCTTCCTAGCCATCTCTAGATGTCTCAACTAAGCTGACCTCCCTTTTTTGCTTCACTGTGTGGCCGTAGGCTCTTAACTGGACTCTGAAGCCCTCCTAGGGCTATTTTCATTCATGGATATCTGTCTAATCGTCGATTTTCATAGGAGGATGAAGGCTGGTAACTCCTACCATGCCATGATGCTGGCATCACCTTGGAAATTCCATGTCCTTTAGCTATCACCCCTTATTCCTCATCTACTCCTGCCCTAAGAAGCTATTAATGTATGTCTTATAGATTTTCTGATTCTAGACTTTCCATATGAAAGGAATAATACAATATGTCACCTTTCATGAATGACATAATGTTTTCAAGGTTCATCCACATTATAGAATGTATTAATGTCAGTACTTGTCTTAGTTCATTTTCTGTTCCTTTTAACAGAATACCCAAAACTAAGTAATTTATGAAGAAAAGGAATTCATTTCTTACAGCTATGATGACTGGTGGCTGAAAAGTCCAAAGTCAAGGGGCTACATCTGGTGAGAGCCTTCTTTTTGGTGCAGACTCTATGCAGAGTCCAGATGCTGCACAGGGTATCATATGGTGAGGGGGCTGAGTAACCTGCTAGCTCAGGTCTTTCTTCCTCTTTTTATAAAGCCATCCTTTCCACTCTCATGATAACCAGTTAGTCCATTCATGAAGGAAGAGACCTCAAAACCCAATCACTTCTTAAAGGCCTCATCTTTCACTATTACCACATTGGGGATTACATTTTAACACCAGTTTTGAAGAAGAGAAATATTCAAAACATAGTAGTACTTTATTCCTTTTTATGGTCAAACAATACATCATTGTATGGATATATCAGTTTTGTTCATCCATTCATTTTTTGATGGACATTTGGGTTGTTTCTACCTTTTATATATTATGAACAATGTGGCATTAAACACTTATGTAGGGCGGGTGTGGTGGCTCACATCTGCAATTCTAGCACTCTGGGAGTCCAAGACGGGTGGATTGTTTGAGCTCAGCAGTTCGAGACCAGCCTGAGCAAGAGTGAGACCCCATCTCTACTAAAAAATAAATAGAAAGAAATTAGCTGGAAAACTAAAATATATATATATATATATATATATAATTAGCCGGGCATGGTGGTGCATGCCTGTAATCCCAGCTACTCAGGAGGCTGAGACAGTAGGATTGCTTGAGCACAGCAGTTTGAGGTTGCTGTGAGCTAGGCTGATGCCAGGACACTCTATTCAGGGCGACGGAGAGAGACTCTTTCTCAAAAACAAAAACAAAACAAAACAAAAACACTCATGTACAAATTTTTGTGTGCACATGTTTTCATTTCTCTTGGGTATATACTTAGGAGTAAAATTACTAGGTCACATGGTAACTGTTTGTTTAATTATTTGAGGAACTGCCAGACTGTTTTCAAAAGTGCCTGCTCCATTTTACATGGAGTGCCTGCTCCATTACATAAACTGCAATAGCAGTTTATGAGGGTTCTGGTTTCTCCACATCCTCACTAACATCTGTTACTATGTGACTTTTTTATTCTAGTCATCTTTGTTTCTCAAGGGGCTTTGATTTGCTTATTCCTGACAGCCCATGATATTAAGCATCTTTTTGTAGGATTCCTGGCCATTTGTATATCTTCTTTAGAAAAAAATTCTTTAGATCTTTAGCACTCTTTTTAATTGAGTTATTTTTCTTCTTTTATTATTCAATTGTAAGTGTTCTTCATATACTCTGGATACAAGCCCCTTAGCAGATATGTGACTTGAAAATATTTTCTCTTGTTTTTGTGGGTTGTTTTTTCAAATTCCTAATAGTGTATTTTGATCATGAAAGTTGTCGATTTTGAGGGAATCCATTTTTTTTTCAGTTTGTTGCCTGTGTTCTTGGTATCATATGTAACAGTTCATTGCAAAATATGATGTTATAAAGATTTACATCAGCCTTTCATCTAAGAGTTTTGTGGCCCTAATATTTAGATCTTTGATACATTTGGGGTCAGTTTTGGATATGGTATCCAAGTTTACTGTGTTGCATGGGCTATTGAGTTCTGCCAGCACCATTTGTTGAAAAGATTATCATTCCTCATTGAATAGACAGGGCACCCTTGTTGACAATCAGTTGAACACAGATATATATGCTAATTTATGGAAGCTCAAATTTATGCCATTTTTCTATAAGTCTATCTTTATTCCAATACCACATTGTCTTGATTACTGATGTAGTAAGTTTTGAAATTAGAACTTGGTGTGAGTCCACCAAGTTTGTATTCTTTTCAAGATTATTGTTTTTCTTTTTCAAGATTGTATGTGTCTCTTTTTATCTCAAAGAAAGTAAAATGAAGTTGACATTGCTGAGAGTACGGACCTACAATTTTCCCACTGGGAAATTAATAAAGAGCTCAAAACAATATTTCTCTTGTTTTGTGTAGTCATTTCAGGAACTTATCTAAAGGCTACACAAGCAACCTCACCCATCCTCAGCAATGCAAACTCTGGGTCTCAAAATAATTTAGATAAACATAAGATTTCTACCTTCAAGCAGAAACTCAGCAGAAATATGGACAACTCTGAAAATTGTTTGTAATATTACCTGATGAGGAACAAATGGAGTTTAAGAAATTTGATTGGATTATTATTCTTTCCCACTAGGACATAAACTATATAACAATAGATGCAAAACTGTTTCTGTGGCACTTTAGTTTCCAGTATATGAGAGGTATTCATTAAGTTGTTCTTCTCAATTGCATGAGACAGGAATTTGGGGACACTAGTGAGTGACAAAATACAGTATCAGAAAAGTAGGAAAAACATTTTTAGTTTTGGCTAATTTTAGAACAGAACACTGACAGATATAATAGTGATTCCAGAAGATTGTGGCCCAAATGACAATGGGATTGAAAGTCATGACAAATAAATGATGGGTGAAAGAAATGAAATATTATCTTTTCTGAGTTATGAATAATAGCCTTCAATATAAAAAAGACCAGCTGTTGTTATTTGAACCCCCTTTTCCAGACATTCATTCCCTATTTTGAGTCACTAGAGTGACTTAGAAATGTGAGAGCAAAATATACAACACAGGCTGGTCAAATTCACAATAGACTCAGAAAAATTTTTCCTAGCCTCCTTCTTGAAGAAAATCAAATAGTCTTCATTATGATCTAGTTACCATGCCATCACTACATCTCACAATAATTTATTACACAACTAACACCAATGGGTGTTATTTTTGTTACTTTTGACTTATTATCAGCCTAAGTAATTTTGGATTTAAATTTAATTATGCATCATGAAATATAACACTCTCTCACCTAAACCCAACTGAAATTAACAATTGCCCCCCGTTCCAATATATTCATATGATGGGAAAGTTACACTAGATTAGACTTTTAGCATTAGAAAGAATCCAAATGGAACTGTTAGATGGAAATTATATCCAAGAAGGATGATAGATAGGAGAAAAACTAGAAATTAATGAAAAAAAGAACAAAAATGCATAAAAATTAGGAAGGAAATTTTAATGGATTATCTAAGAAATAATTCCTGAAAAAAGCTCTTGGTTTGGAATGCTTTATGTGTGAAAGTTTCAAACACTGAAGTTATCATCACCATGTTATATAACTCTATATCTTTACATATATGTAATTTATTTTATGACATGAATATAAATGGTATGATAATAAAATCAACAAAATCCCCTTAGAACAATTTTAATTACAGAGTTTTAAAAATAAAACATCAGAAAATTTAATGAAGTAATGATGTCAAAAAATTTACCATACTTAAGTAAGGAAGATAAACCTCAGAATATATGACTATTTTATTATGAGTTAATTTATTAATCTACTATAACAATTCAATAATGCATTGGATCAATGAACTGATTTTATTGAATAAGATGTAATCTATAAATTCAATTGCTATTCCTTATGAATAATGATTTTTTTCTTTAGATTTATTTTATAAAAGAATAAATAAGGTTAATCTTAAACTAGTGGACAAAATAATATTAATATTTAGGATAAAACATATTCTGGCATTTCGCTGATTGGGGAAAAATAGTTTTCCTTTGATGATTTGATTTTTAAAAAGCCCCTCTTCTTGGGAAGGGAATCAGGTATATACACACAATAGATACAAACTGGGATGTTTTACAAACTCCAGAAATTAAATGCAACATTTGAAGAACACCTGCACTGCAGAAGCAGTTTAAAATAAAGAACAAGGGAAATATTGACAAGAATATAAATATTTTGGAAATTCTGATCATTTCTGTAAAATATAGAATTCATTAATACCCTTGATCCTTTACCCATTGAGTAGTCTACTCAATAATTTTGGATTTTGGCTTTATAAAGGTATTGGGCTATATAATGGGAAACTTGGGTGATATATACTCCAAAATATACTCACAGGTAACATTCTTCAAAGGAATCTTTTGTTGTCAAGTAAGTGGTGGCTCAGTAAATTAATCACAGATAAGTTCAACTTCAAAAAAAAAAAAAAACTTCTCCTATGTTTTCAAAATGATTAGTTTATAATGTAATGAAACATATTTAGACTATCAATGAATTATATAAATTATCTAACAATAATCCTGACAAAAACTGAGCAACAGAATGTATGTGAAGTGTCTCAGGCCTAACCAAGGAATACAAAAGAGTGTCTGTATAAATGGAGAGAATTTTCATTTTTCTGGAGGAGAATATCCAACATCAATGGTATTTTTATATTTATGTATTAATTTATGGAAACTTTTCAAAACCTCAATGGTTTATTTATAAATGAGCAAAAGTATTACAAAAAATAGAATGTTTTAAACAAAAAATATTGAGGGTATTCTAAATGAGAACTCTAGAATACAGATTCTTATAACAGCATATTATAAGGTGAAAATTATTTTTATAATATGGACATAATGCATGAGACTTAATGGAACAAAACAAATAGGTGTTCAGCTTATTTAGAACATATACAGAAATATTTATTATTTTAAAATGGGTGGAGAGAACTATCACAATCAATGGAAATACTGATATAGGTGGTCCAACAAATGACATTAAAAAGTTCTACAATTTAGAGGAAACTTATTGTATCAACTTATATTATTCCTTCAAATTTTGCATTAATTATTCTTTGCCTGTTTAAAAATGTATATGTGAAAAAGATAGCTTCTATGCAAACTTATAAATACAGAGAAGCCACACATTTGGGAACAATGATAGTCATTGATAGTAGTCATGACAAATTTCTTAAGAAACATTATATTTGGGTAAAGGGATACAAATTCTAAAAAATGTAATATTAGTAGGAAATCATGCACATGGAAAAATGCAAAAATAATAACACAGTAGTAATGTCCTAAATTGAAGCATTAGAAAATTCAATAAGAATTTTCCAATAGTAAAATAGGCAAGCGATATTAATGGAAGAGTTTCTAAATGGGTAAGATAAATGATCAATAAACTTGCGAAACACATAATAAACTTCCTTTTGAGTGTAAATGAAAATAATAATATGCCATTTTTTACTTATTTAACTAGCACTTGATAAATTGCTGTGGGTTTTATGGAGAAACAGCGTCATGTACATTTTGCTGCTAGAAGTGTGAATTGATTGTACTTCTCTAGAAATTTTTTTGGCAATGTCAATCAAAAGACCTTTCTAATATTTCTAATATTCTAATATTTGACCCAGTAGATTTTTTGGGTAATCTATTAGGTAATCTATTAGGTAAATGATTATATATATGGACAATTATATTTGATTTTGATAACATAAATCATGTGTAAAAATTGAAATAACATAAATAAGGAAAATTAGCAAAAAAACTTATAAACCTTATAATGAAATATTTCAAAACAATTTAAAAATCTCATTTTTGAGCATATGAAATGATAAGTATGCTAAAGCAAATATCACATGTACATATACACATGCACAAAACATAAGCACATACATTTATTGTATGTTATTGCTTATAGTCCACACTTACCAGTGTTATCAGTGCCTAAGGGCTTTGTGAATATAGACTTTTATTTTCTATTGTTTACTTACTTTTATTTCTGTTTTGAGTTTTCTATTTTGCCCATTGGTTTAAAAAGTGAGGCCCAAGACTTTCTGAGTGTCTAATATATTCATGAATGAGCTTCATTGTCCTACAAACCCCTTGAAATTGAAATTGCATAGAAAGACTTACTCAACATATAACCTCTGCTGACGCAGCAGCATACTTTCCACTAGAAAGGGAAAAGAAAAAAGTACTGTTTTCTAGTTATCTTTCTCCTTCCTTTCCCTACTTAAGTGAATTCTACCTTTGAGTATGATTTTGAGTGATATTCATAGTGTGGAATTTATAATGTAGATTGATAAGTGGGGAGAGAGAGAAAGAAACAAAAATAGGGAAGCAGGAAGGAATAGAAAGAGGTAGAAAAAGATAAGGTCAGTGTAGGCTGTAAATTCAAAGAAAGTATTTGATGGTAAATGACTACTGCAGTGAGTGGCTTAAGCGCTGCTGGCTGAGAGATGATTTGAATGTAAATAAAAGAATATATAATGAAGTGTGTCTTTAGGATATGAATGTGATCCCTTTAATATTTTCGTAGAGATGTGAGTAGTACTTGGAATCTTTTATTACTTTTGTTTGATGGATTCTATTTCTTTAATGCAATACCATGCTGTGCCAAGATTAGTATACATGTGAAACTGAAATTTAGTAGGGTTACAAATATTTATCTAAGGGAAAGATCTATATAGGTTTCACTAGGCTTCCAAAAATTTTGTGTTATCAGTTGAAAGCAACAGTACTATTTACATCAATTGCATTTATGATTAGAGGCAAACAGTAGATAGAATAATTTTCCGGAGACATTTCCTTAGTGTTGATCATTTTGTCCATCTTTTTGTTTTTAGGTCTTTATTAGGAATATAACACAGTCTTAGAGTTTTCCCTTTAACTGCATTTAAGATCTTCTGTATTAATTGAATAGAGGTTCCAGAACATAAAAGGTAATACACTCAAAAGGGAAAATTAAAAAGAATTCAATAAAGGGATTAGTTATGAAAGTGTCATTAGGGTTAAGGAAATGAACAAAGTATGGAGAGTCACCCTAGGTTTAGAAATAATAGGAAGGCATTGCCATTCCTAGGTCTTAATTGTAAGCAATTATTGGAACTTGGGAAGACCTGTATCTATGCTAGAGAGACCTTGCACAAAGGATGTGCCTTTGAAAAGGGATCATATACACACTCCCAAACCTAGATCCAGCAGGGAGGGGATCAAGAGCATAAGTTTCATGACTTCCATCTTCTCCCACCATTTAACCTCTATCCTGTGCCTCCCACTGGTTTGACCCAACAAGACTACCACATGTAAAGAGGCCTCTCTAAATACAATCCATGTAGGTCAGGCCTGTGATGCATCAGGAAGAATGGCAAAGGGTAGAGAGCTGATCTTGAACAAATAGTGGATAGCCAACACAATTGAAACTACTATCTATCCGGTAACTCAATATCTCTACATATGAAGCTGAGAGCTTCCCAATATACATCCCAAATTACACACAGCATAAGCATAACCTGAATACAAAGACAGTGATGGGGCCTTGCATATATATAATTATCAGTTTCTCCTTTTGGAGTCTGAACCTAATAGGTGCATTGTCATCTACTCTAAAAGGGAACATTTGAGCTTTGGAGAATTAAAGCACAATCTTTTTCTTTTCATTCTTTTTATTTTTATCTACTTTTAAAAGTGTTTACCATCTTTCTTTTCAGTTTACTATATTAACTTGAAAGATGTGTTTCTGGAACAGCCTAGAATATATTCAAATTCCAGGTCCCCTGTTACTCAAGGTATAATGAATATTTAACTCCTTAGATTCTACCAAAAATAAAAGTGCCCCCTTTTTTAAAGAAGAGAGACTGATATTAACCTCAAAAATAATTTTTGAAGGATATGTAAGAATTTATAAAAGAAACATATCACTGCGCCCGGCCCCTGATACTAATAAAAATGTTAGTTTGAGGCTCAACACATTCATCCCGCAAACTTCTCCCTCTTTCCAAAGTAGTGGGCTCATGGTTCTGTTTGGGAGAGACTAAGAATATTCTCCAGCTATCACAGCATTAAAGATTTAACCAAAAAGAAAAAAACCACTTTTATGCATAAAAACATTTAGTTTAAGTGAAGTACATTTGCAGAATGGTTGGTTATAGTTGTATAAGTCTGCATGATTAGGGGTATGGTTTATATTGAAGAAAGAAAACAAATAAATAGGAATATAAAGCTTTCACCATGCTTAATAAAATTGAATAAACATGCCAAAGAAGATTGACTGATAAGCTGATGAAGCTCTGAGCTTTCACCACTGGGAGTATTATTCAAGTTCAACATGGTACCTGAGTGCCACAACTGGAATTATATCCAAGCTACCCATAGAGGACACTGAATTGACTTCTTGTAGATAAACAGAGAATGTTTGTTTCCTTAGCTAAGGGCCTAAAATCTGAAATTTTGTAAAACAAAACAAAATAAGACAAAACAACAAACTTTAAAATTCCCATGGATTTATTCTCTGAATTAGGAGCATATTTCTGACAGAGGCCATCATCACCAATCAGTGCATGGTTGACTTTACATCTACCTTGACAATTTTTCTGTCACTTAAATTAGAGAGGTTTAGGATACATGCAAATATAGTTTCATTTGATTCACTGGAAGCACTCTTGTGTGCCTAGAGGGACCTTCCAAGATGTCTGTTTATGATGTACTACTCCAAGCATAAGAAGTTTTCCAATGCTGAGGTGATCAGCTGTAAAAGCCATGATTGTTAATAATTCAAAAGATATCTTTGTAAAAACTGTATGACATTCTTTCCCTCCTTCAGCATGTTTTTAGATTATCATAAAACAACAAAATAGCATATGATGATAATTATCTGATGAATTTTCTAGGTATAAAAAATAATGGAAATAAATTAATTTTAATTAAAAGCATATCTCTTCACACAGGATTAGAGAGATTAAATGATAGACCCTTTATGAAGTGCCTGTCATATAGCAGATAAGTAATAAATAATAGCTACCTCTGAAATATCCCTTCCACTTTTCACCACCTCCCTGTGTCCTGTAGAAACACTGTAGCCTTTGCTATGCTATCCTTCATTTTCTCTTATACAAAATAAGGACAATAGTTTCTGTTCTGCAGTGATACTCGAGGATTTGATTGGAAAGGTTTCAAGTGCCCAGTATCGTGTCTTGCCTATAGTAGTATTCAATAGATTTTTTAAAAAAATTCCTCAACTTGACATAAAGCTGACTCTTTAAATAAAATATGAGTCAGTTAATGAGCTACTGGTATAAATATATACAGACATTGCTCCCAGGAACAAACACCGACCTGAGAATACTTGATTCAGAAAGTGTTGCTTGTCACCAATAATTTATTTAAGGAGCCATTAATTCCTATTAAAATTAATCTAAAAGTAACAATATTTCCATTCCTTGAAAAATAAGCCCAAATATCACTGTGGTGAAATTGATGGTATGTATTTATATTTACATACTATAGATAACTGTAGAGTTTGTCGCTCAGTTAATAACATTTAAACAAATTCCTGAAGCAGCCAGACACTTAGTGGTAACCGCAACATGAGCCATTTCCAATTGTTCAGAAAACAGAGCTAATTGAAACTGTTGAAATCATTCATGGATTATGTTAAACTAATTTCCTGAATACCTGCACGGGGGAAGGGTACTTTGTGCAAAATAATAATTTCAAGATAAAGTTAATACAGGTTAATCTAAACTATTGGTCACAATATTGCACAAGACAGAGTTTTATACTGAAAACATAACCATGAAAATATGTTTTTCACTACACAGTGGCAGGTTCTGACATTCTATTAAGTACCCCCCACCAAATTACTCAAAACTCAAAAAACTCAAAACTCAAAGCCTCAGATTTCGTAAGAAAAGTCTTATTAGAAAAGAGCAAAGAGAGTGGAGTGTGGTTCTATGCCTAAAGATCATCTGAACAAAATATAATATAATAAAATATAATATAAAATGATAAATATATTTATCAAATTAATAAATGTGAAAAATCAGCTTTAATTATGAGATTGTACATGAAATATCATTTATCTGCCTTCCAGTTCCCCACTCCCACTTCTGAGGAGACCTCACAGTGCTGCTAGACCTGGGTGGAGAAGCAGGATTTGAATCAAAACTAAACTAAACACAATGCATTAGATTAGAAATATAACCTGCTATTAATAAATAGCATGCTAATAACCTGCTATTAATAAATAATATGCTAATAAATTATTATTGGCTCTACTATTGTTTTGATGATATTGCCACTGACTTACCATGTCAGAACGTTTTTGAATCCTTCTGAAAAGGAATGATACCTGATAGATTTTTTACCTGTAAAAAGGTAAAGGACAAACTTTTGTAGAGGGATGTGACCTTTACCATAGGTATGTCCCAGGCTTTCCACCTTGAAGGCCCAGAAACTCTGTTTATATTTTGTCTGTGAGGAAAATATGGGTCATTCTCAGGAATGCTGCTTTTAGGAGAAGGGCTCGAAAAAAACCTATGTGCAAATGAAAAAATCTAAAGCAAATGATTCTAAGTATCAAGAGAAGTGACTTCTCAACGTTGCCCAAAAGCAATATAATAAAGTTTGTTGAAAATCAGATTCTCAGAACTTGACTTAAAGAGGTTTGTTAAATGAGCCAAATGTGCAGCAGAGTCAGGGCCCTTCTATCCCCAAAATGGAGATTTAGCTCTTAGGCTGGGCAACCTTTAGTCACTCCCCAGGAGAGCTTTTGAATGGACACTGCCCCACTCATTCCTCTGCATTGATTTATTTTTTTTCAAGGTTTACAAAAACCCTGTTTGATTGGTACATTTGTTGATTGGACATTGGGGACAGGAGTGAGAGTGTTTTCCTATTTAGGTGCTTAGTAAATGTCTGATCTTTGTGTTGTAAGCACTTCAGTCTTTATATGAGAGTAGGGAACATGACAAACTGATGGAAAATCAGCCTAATTTTTTTTTCTCTAAGGCAAAGCAGTGTAATGGCAAACCATGGACTTACGACTCAGATTTAGCTTGATGCTATTCTTTACTCCTCATATGTTAGCTCTGTGACCTTGAATAATTTGTCAAAGATCCGTGAGCCTCAGTTCTCTCACCTGTATCTACTTCAAGCAATGATCTTAGATACAAAGTGCTAGAACTAAGTAGGTGTTCCATATACACCATTGTTCTCTTCTTTCTCTCATGCCCTTTGGACACCTACAATAAAACTTGGAAGATACACTCACATTTATATTTTGAGAATTACTTTATTTTCTTGCAAAGCAGCTCATCAAATAACACAAACAACATTATTTCTCCCAAGAAAACCAAGTAATTATTTTCTCTCTGCTCAATCTGTTGCCACATCCATCACTAGTGAATTTCTTGATTTTAAATATTTTTAATATGGGGTCTTCTTTTTCATCCCCTGTCCTTCTCCTCCTATATGTATTTTTTTTTTCTTTTCTTAAGTGTTTTGTCTCTCTTTCCCTGAGATAAAGAGGGTCAAAATTCACTCTTCTCCAACAAAGTTTTAAAAGCTACTTCTAATATTCTGCTTGCCAGGAAATTAAAGTTAAATATTAGCAGAGTTCCTCATTTACTCTTTAAACTTAAATTCAGTGCCTTCATGGCTGAGACAGTCTTTAATTACAATGATGACTTTCATTATTTACAAATCACTGCTGATGTGTATTTTGTTTAGTCTATAACTAGTGTTTCTTATAGTTCACAGCTGACATTGAGGAGAGAAGGCAGAAAATTCTTTAGGCATTATCAAAATGCATAACAATGAGATCAAAATGTTAACAATGTAAATGAATCCCAAAAGGGGGAAAAAAAAAGAAATAGTTTCAGAAAGTTTACAGACAAAGCAAGTAAGTATAAGAAATATGGATTAAACATGGTTCTGAAAAAAATCCCCAAATTCTATTTTTTCAACAATCAATACAAGGTTAGCACAATTAAGAAAGAAAAAATTCAATTAACAACTAGAAGACCATTAAGAGTTCACTTCTTAGAATTACCACATCATTAACATTTGTTTTTCAAATGTAGTTTCTATATTGAAAGGAATGTAATATGCAAATTATTTTAAAGATTTTTCCAAGTAGTTAAAAATATCAAATATGTTAAGAACCTTCCCAATTTATTTTTTTAATTTCAAAATTTCTTAGCAAACCATTTTTCTTTTTTACTTTTCTTATTAAGCCTGAGGCAAATTTTGGTACAATCACTGTCAACATTATCCAACTCTCTGAATAGATGGAAATCAAAGTATTGCCTCACTATGGGCTGAATTAAGAGCATCATTCTTCTAGAATGGTCGTAGGGTCAATTCTCTGACACTGATTTCATAATCGGCAATACAGATCTCTTTACCCAATTCTACCACGTTGGAGAGTGGCTGGAGGCCTATCCATTTCTCATCCAATTCTATCAAATCCCTCCTCTCCCCTCCATTCCATAGTTATCTGCTGTTCTTATCTGGTCACCATTATCAATTACTACCTACATTATACCCCAGGTCTTTTTATTATATCAAATTTATCTCTCCTGGTAAGCTCTGAGCATTTTAAAGGGAAATACCAAATTTTATTAATTTTTATATCACTTGCAGTATTTCTGAACAGGCAAGTACCAGAAAAGATACATTATAAAGTCAAGAACTTTGAAATATGTTTTAGATAAAATTTTTGTGATCAAATCCATTTATATCACTTACATGAACTTATGCAAGCAATTAACTTCCCTGAGTTTTGGTGCCCTTCTCTATAAAATGGAAACACAAGAATCTTACAGATTATTTCATGAAACTTCACAAAGTTGTCTTATTTTTAAAGAGAGGTCAGGGTTTATTAGAAACATACTAATTGTGTATGTTGAATGAATTACTTAATCTTGTTAAGACTCAGTTTAGCAAAATAGATGTGAAAATAATTGCTCTCCCCTAGAATGAGAATGAATATTGAGTAGGAAAATGTAACTAAATTTCTTAGCAAAGTGTTTTTGTAAATGATCAACTACTTCAACAATTTCACTATATTCCCCCCAAAATGACAAATGGTATTCTCTTCCCTCCACCTCCAGTCCACTTCCTCACTAACTGTGTGCTTCATTACCCTGGATGAAGTCTAGAATGTCCAGTTAAAAAAAAAAAAAAAGAAAAAGAGTCACAGGTCATCTGCTAGAAGGAGAACAGTTAGCTAAACTGGAGGGCAGGGTAGAGGGACAGAGTTGAATAACTGCCCAGTGTTGTTAAAATGACAAGAAATACTCATGTGAAATCATCTTTTCAAATATAAAAAAAAACAAATAATACAAGGAACATTATGAATCTTTTGAAATGAAGCAGGAGAAGACGTGGCTAAAATTTTAACAAGTTAGAGTCGTTAGCTAAACAAATCCTGACAGCTGAACAGTCACACAGATACCTAACAAAGGCTTGATTTGTGAGGCACCCTTAATAGGTCCCTCTGCATTTTCCTCAAACACTCCATTTTGTTCCTTTTCTATAGATCCTAAAATGCCATTCCGTATTCTCTCTGGTAGCCACGTGTGTGTAAAAAGCACAGCTAACATTTTCCTTCATCAGTGGACAGAAGAGAGATTCTCTTCTGCATCTCACTGTATTGATCCCCTTTTTAAAAAGGGACATTGTTGAGGAAAATAAATTACTTGATTCTTTTAAACTTTCAAAATGGACACTGTCTTTCTTAAGTTTTGTCATGTCCTCTAAAATGCTAAAACAGCAGGTAGTTCCCATTTGTCCTATTCTAAAACTGAAAAACTATGGATTATGCCATATATAATTTATACTACTTAAGACATACAACCTGATATAAATACATTTTAATGACCACCTATTAATTGCTAGGCATTATGGTATTTAGTTTACATATATCTCTTGTAATCCTCACGATGATGCAAAGTGGTAGGAAATATTAACCTTATTTTACAATCAAGGAAAGTAAGGTCAGAAAGTTGAAAATAAATGAAAATGAAAGTCCCTCATGGAAACCACACAGATAGGAGAGGATCTTGAGAGAGAAATACATTCCATTTATTCACTGTTTTACTGGGAAAAGTATTACTGCAAATAGTTTAGGTCATATTCACAGTTCAAATTTATTTTGAGTCTTAGTATAGTTTCATCTTACCTTATTTTAATATGAGCTCAAAAAATAGAACTTTTAGGTATAATTTTGTATTGAGTTACTTCAATTCCCCCAGAAGTACATTTCAAATATTACAGAGACATTGGTTAAGAAAAATCATAATTTTTAATAGAAAAATGCACTTTATATAGGACTGGCCAGGCATACACATCTTTTTGTGTTATCTAGGTATGAATGTGTGCATTGACCCATAGAGACACATCTGTTATTTTAGTTATTTTTATTGATGGACACTCACTCATATTCATCAGTTGAAAAAACAATAAAGTTAACTCTTGAAATCTCTGTATAAAACAGTACCATGATAAAGAGTTGGTAGAGAGAGAAAGGTTGTGCAAAACTGATTTCATTGAATTTTCAGTATTCTACCTTATGAAGAAAATAAATACATTGATTTAATTATTTATTTACTTACTAATGCTGAGCTTACTTTGAAGCACAAATATTTCTTTAATCAGAGGTTTCCTAGTGACCTGTTTTTATCATATTCTAAATGTTTTCTTTCTTCTGCCAGAGTTTCAAACCAACTTCTTTAATCTGAGCGTACTTTAACAGGAAATCCAAGTCTTTGGATGGTGCCATTAAATTGTTCCTTTGTCCCTGATGTATGTTTAGTGATGCATGGAAAAGAATGAGGATGAAGTGCCCCAAGATATTTCCATTCAGTTCAAAGTTTTAGAATCAATCTGTACAGTCACAGAAAGGTGTCCAGGGTCCATTCTTCTTGAATGCTATATAACATGTGGCATCAGTTACCTAAGGGAGAAAGAAGTGTGTGTGTAGGGGGAAGGAGAGAATAAGTGAGACTTTGAGGTAGGGAGATAGTTTCCATTATTGTTTAATTTGAGATTACTTTACTGAACCTTTGTGAGTGCTATAACTAGAAAAAGGCGAGTTTGCATGCACATTTTCATGGAAAATCTATCCACAGATCAATCGTATGCTTTAAAAATAAGAAATTATCAATATTGTTTTCATGTATTCAAAACAAAAGATCTGAATAGACAATTTACAAAAGAAAAATATTGATAGAAAAGAGTACATATGGAAATATTCTAACCTCTCAGCAATGAAGTAAATATAAATCCAGCTTCAGCGTTAAGATAACATGTTTATCTGTCAAATAAGCAAATGTAAAATCAGAAGAATTAATAAGAGAAAATTTACAGTAAAATGGTAGTCTTACCCTAATGGTAAAACAAAATTTAGGGTAACTTTATCAGAAAATAATGTCACAGAATATTGCAAACTCTTAAATATTCTCCTAACCCTTAACTTTTAATCTTACTTCTGGAAATATATCCTGGGGGGTAAATAAACAAAACAAACAAAAAAACCAAACAATAAAAGGTTAAAATATCCACATTAATATATGTATTATATAGTCTTGTTCATAATACTGAACATTTGGAAATAAAAGTTATGATTGAAAGGAGGGAAATGGACAAATAACTTATGGCATGCTTTATACAAAGAAATAATATCCAAGAATTAAATGTATCTTTTCATACTATTGTAATATACTGGGAATATGAAGATATTTCACATGAAAAGATATATACAGTTGACCCTTGAACAATGCAAGGGTTAGGAGCACAGACCCCCTCAGGCAGCCAAAAATCTGCATAGAACATTTAACTTCCCCCAAAATTAACTAAGTCTACTATTGACCAGAAGCCTTATCAATAACAGAAATTGTTGACAAACGCATATTTTTTATGGTATAAGTATTATATCCTGTATTCTCACAATAAAGTAAGCTAGAGAAAAGAAAATTTTATTAAGAAAATCATAAAGAAGAGAAAATATATTTAGTATTCATTAAGTGGAAGTGGGTCATCATAAAGGTGATGGTAGAAAACGAGGAGGTAGAAAACGAGGCAGACACACTTAGTGTAACTTTTGTTGAAAAAAATCCACATATAAGTGGATCCGAGCAGTTCAAACCCATGTCGCTCAAGGGTTAACTCTACTTGCCTATTTTAATCTGATCTCAAAATTGCATATAGATTAAAACAAAGTATGAAAGAAGTAGTCCAAAATGTTCATTTTGTCAGTGACTATGACTGATATTATGGACACTCTATTTTTCTGTATTCCAAATATTTTCTCATGAGCACATATTAATTTTTAAAATTGATAAAAATAAATATCATTAAAATTAATTTTAAGATGAGCCTTCGTGTTTGGAAGGCTTTTTGAGGAGGATTTATCTTTGTTTTAAAATCGAAAATAAACTAATCTCTACCACCTC
The DNA here is from genome assembly GCA_008086735.1 of Cheirogaleus medius. NCBI lineage: Eukaryota > Metazoa > Chordata > Mammalia > Primates > Cheirogaleidae > Cheirogaleus > Cheirogaleus medius. The sequence goes on from VBSM01000949.1 coordinate 3,691,766, forward strand.
CAAAAACGTTGAAAGATGTCATCGGAATAGCATGGATCACTCCTCCACAAAACTAGATCACATTTCTGCTTCATTATTATTTTAGAAAACTCGCCTTTCTACTATGTACAATATGGGCCATCATTCATATCAAACTTAATCAAAAAACAGTTTGGAAGTTGGAGGAATTCCTAATTTAAATCAATTAAAGGAAAAGTTGTCAGGTTCGCTTTGGGTTTGCTTATCTCTCTCTCACCACGAAACTGAAGAGATCTGTCTTCCCCAATCTCCTTGTCTTTACCTAGGATTGTGTCATAGTATGTAGTGTGTAAATCTAGGAATCTGTGGTGGCAATTAGCATCTGAGACTCCTGCCACAGCTAGGAGAAGGAACTGGTGACACATGAAGGCATCCCAGGATTCTACACTGAAAATGCTTTGATGGCTGCTTTCCTTCACAAGTGACACATCTGGTTGGTAGGGCAAGGCAACCATGTACTCTAGCTCTATTTCCGTTCTGTGTTGAGAGCTCTTCCTTCCCTCATCCTTGCCCTGAATCTTATTGTGTCACAGTTAATCTAGTTATCAAATGGAAAAAGCATGTCAGAGAGTGACTATTTAAGGAGCACATTCCTTTTGCTGAGCCGATCGTTACAGGTCTTTTACCTCTCTATTGCTAAAATAAGGTTCCTTTGCCTTATCTGTTGCCTACCCATATCTGGGCTGGTTTTAAATATGTGTTCCTATCCACTCAATTTATATATAACTACTTGCTGTGTAGAAATTTCATCTGTTTTATGCATTCTGAAATCATCATTATCTGCCAAGCAAAGGGGACAATATATTAATATATTCTATAACAGCAATCATATATATATTTTCCAAACCCAAAATTGGGGCACATGATTCATTTATATATCTGCCTTATCTTTTGGGCTCTGGTCCATATGAACAAGGACCAAGTTTAAACCATCTTTAATATCCCAGTATATAGATTACTCACAATTTATGACTTAGAATGAGAAAATAACATGTGGTTTGTATTACTTTTGAATACAAAAACAATAGAAGGTTTCAAAATCATAGAATATCTGAACTCTTTCAATAGTTTAAGAAAATAATACAGAATATTTAAAACTGGATGTACATTGAAAATCCACAGTATCGTGTATTTATATATTTGGTAGATCAATAGGAATTTTTAGACTAGAGACTAAAGAATCTAGACTATATTATGATCATGCACTTAGGGTATTTACTGGAAACTTTAGATAAAGATTAGAAGGCTCAACTGAGAATTTCTATCTCTGTAGCTAAAGTCGAAGTAAAAGTCAAGACCATTACTAAAATAATGGTGATGATAAATTATTTTTCCTCAAATAACTTTTGTGTATAGCTTTTGTCTTCTATCAGATTATAAACCCCTTAGGGTCAGAAATTCCACCCTCCTTTGAGTGGGCTAGTTTGAGGAGCTAGTTTCCACAATTGCTTCTCCTAGACTGTGTACTTAGTACTATAGATACTCATTTGGTTGGTTGTTGTTAACTAGCTAGTATAGAATGAGCAGGTTACAGACATCTCAGTTCTTTTGCTTTTTCATATTTTCTTTGGGAGCCTCGGTCTCACTTTATTAGGATCCTTCCTGAAGAACCAATCCGATGTGGACGAGTCTAGGATGGTGAGGGGCCACTGATGAAACAAGAGGTGTCTAAGACACACCTTAACTTCTTTTAGCTTTCTATGCTTTAAAATCATCTTGGGCACTTTTTTAAATGAAGATTTCTAGACTCACCCCAGATATTCTGATTCAATACTCCTGGATTAGAGTCAAGAAATACTTATTTTAAATAAGCATCAACTGTCATTTATATATAGGCGACACATGGACCACACACTTATTTGTGTTGCTACCATGAGGAATATCACTCCTTCCTCTTCTCTGGCCCCCACTAATAGCACTGGTCTTCATCGTCTCCATCTAGAGGAACACAGAGAAGGCAAGGTATGATCTTGCACAGGAAATCTTGGGAAAACAATGAATGTGGACTATCAATGTTTTGCTTTAATTCTGGTTCCAAAGAACTTTTGTAGAAGTTATTTTTCCATCTCCTCCCATTTGACACCCTCATCCTAGCAGCAGAGCAAACCATGTTTCAGTATAAACATTTGGTCATCACTGAAAGAAGTGAAGTTGTGACAAATTTTACTGTTTCTCTTTTATATCCTCTCTCAAGTTGCATTTCTGTTATGAGCTTTTGGCATGTTTTAAATTATGCTTTAACAACGAGTTCTGTAAGGATTTAGAGGCAGAGAAACTTTCAACATCCTGGCATCTGAGTGATAGAAATCTCACAAAACAAATGGAATAAAATTAATAAACAAAAATAAAAACAAAAACTATGTTCAAAATACTCAGAGCAACTATATATTTGCATGTATTCGTAAATGCATAGGAACATTTTTGACAGAGCACACCCTGACCTACTCTAGGCTACCCTACCCCCAGGGAAGAGCACAAGGATTGGGAGGTAAATGATCTGTGTTATATGTTTTTGTTAGTGTTGTTTTCAAAAATTTATTTTAAGTTGTGTATTTTTACAGTTAATGCACATTCATTATTTAAATTGGCAATACATTTTGTATTAATTGTATTAATACATTTTGAAATATTTCACCTTTATATATCCTAATAATAATAGGAGATTATAACATGAAGTGGTCCTATTCTAGCACTCTGGGAGGTTGAGGGAGGAGGATCGCTTGAGGCCTGGAGTTTGAGGTTGCAGTGAGCTGTGACGAGGCCACTGCATTCTAGCCTGGGCAACAGAGTGAGACTCTGTCTCAAAAAAACCATAACAAATCTGTTTTTAATACAAAAAGAGAGGGAGTATAGAAGGGCTTCTGATTGCAGTGAAAGATTATCTACCCATCAAGGTGTATATTAGGCAGAGTTCACCCCAATTATGATGAAGCATCTCAATTTAAACTTCCCTCAAAAATTTATCTGCAGAGAATTTCCTAGGAGCATTTTTGGAAGAGGCTTTTTTTTTTTTTTTTTTTTTTTTGTCTAACATGTCTCACCTGAAAGGGAATAGGGTAGCTCTTATTTAAATATAGTATTACGTATGAATGTATAGATCTATGGATGCATTATTGTAAGTTGTTAGAAGACAAAACACCTTGATTTAATGGTACACATGCATATACATGCATACATCCATACACCAGCGTATCATTGTTTCTGTGTTTCTTCACAGTGGAGTACTCTTTATTAGCTGGGGATTTACCTAGGATGTGGCAATTGGCACCAGAGGAGTAGGGTATAAACATTATGGTTACTGTAGCATGACAGAGAGAGAGAGGAGATGCTGAGTATGGCATTCAGGTAAAAGCAGTAGGTCTAAACCTTGGCTGCATATTATAATTGACTAGGGAGCTTTTAAAAAGACACATGAAGCCTCACCCTCATAGATCCTGATTTAATGGTCTGAGATGGGACTCAGGCAAAATTATTTTTAAAAACTCCTCAGTTGATCCTAATGTGCAAGCTGGGTTAAAAAAAAATCACTAGATTAGACTGAAAGAGTCCATAGCAGTGGTTGGCAAAGTATATTGGTAGAGCAAATATGGGTAGCAATCAATTGATAAACATTTCAAATTTAAAAAAAATGATGAGAGTGTTTGCTTGGCAAAACTTCAGTTAGGATTCTGAACCTTCTCCTAGGCCCATACGAGCACTTCCTTGTACAGTACAATTTTAGCAAAAGAACCCTGCTAAGTCAACTTAGCCAGAACCTCCCATCCTCGATATCTGATTATCCCTGATATTGATCAGGTTCCTCATTCTCCACCATCCCCCTGGTGATGTCTGATCACCTTGGCCTGTCTTTAGCAAGAATCCTGTTAGGTCGGTTTAGCCAGAATTCCCCTATGGTTTCCTCTAAGTCATTTTCCATCCACCGACCCTCATCCTGCTCCATGGCTATAAATTTCCATTTACCTGTGCTGTATTGGAAGTTGAGCCTAATCTCTCTCCCCCACTGCAAGAACACATTGCAGTGGTCTCTATAGCTATTGTGATGGCTCTGAATAAAGTTTTCCTTACCATGCTTTAATGAGTATCACTGAATAATTTTTTTTCTTTAACAGAGTATTTCGATCAATTGTAAGATCAGGCATAAGTGATTCTAGAAAGGGTTCTGAATCATGAAAGAAACTCATTGTAAGGTACAACAGGGAAGCAAAATACTTTGGGACACATTGAAAATAAGAATAAGAATAAAAGGCCAGACCAGAATAGAGACAATTGATTCATTCAGGATCTGAGTGCTCCTTTCTCAACTACACTGGCTAATGATTCTTCACAGTTTCTTATTGAGAAAGAACTAGACAATCCTTTTGGAACGTGCTGCACACCCCATGCGGTCTATTATCTGTGTTCATGGTTATGTTAACATGGAGTAAAATATTCATGATTCTCCTTACACATTTGGGCACATTTGATCTCAATTGATGTTTTTAGTTATATTTGGGATAGGCTACTTTGTAATAAAACCTGTCTTAAATTCTCGGTAATATTATTCAACACACATTTATTGATCACCTAATAGAGCATCTATTCAATGTAACAGTAAAAGTCTCTGCTCTCAAGAGGGTTACATTCTAGGTGAGGGCAGACCAGTTAAGAAAAACAGAAAGAAGTGTTTTTGGAGATATTTCTATGTAGTGATGCATACTACACAAAACAGCATCATGCTGGAGAATGCATAGAATGGAGTGATCCTGAGGTTCCTAGACAGTGTGGTGAGGAAAAATACGTAAAATGATGCACAAATGACTCCAATAAAAATCTGAAATAAAGGCTGTTTCGGTGAGAAGAGTAAACATAATATTAATAGCTCTGGGCAGAAATGAGTTATTAACATCAGTGAGGTCAGAATGATTTACCCTGAAAAGTGATTCAGTGGCCAAATATGTGCTAATCTCCTAAAAATATTGTGATGTATTAAATAGGTCCAGTGCTGTCCCTGAGAACGTTTTATTTTCTTTAATTGAGAACTATCCAAATGTAAGTGTCCTGCCTAACTTCTCACCTTAGGCTGAATACTTATATACGTATGTACATACATACAAACACACTTAGAGTAAAATATTTATTCCATACAAACTAGCAATGCTCAATGTGACACTAGCTTGATAATCTCATCCATAAATAGTGGGTCTGAATGATTCTATCCTCATTATTCAAAGCACAGTCTAAGTTTTCTTAGGCAAGTATTACCGTTTATACAAATCTGTGTTTAAAATACTTTTCCTCTTCATCCACCTGGGCTGTTCGGGGCCCACCTGTTTCCTCCCTTTCCCACTTTGATGTTTGCTGATTGGGAAGGTTAGAGTGGGGCTTCACTCTCTGGATATGTTAGTGTATATCATAATCATAATAGCATTCTTATTGACATAAGTTTCTAAATGTATTGGGCATCATTTAGAAATTCATGCATATATATATAAATATAAAAATATATATATATATATGTGCGTGTGTGTGTGTAGGATTTGCCAAGCCCCAGAAGCTAGTACAATATTTACAACTTGGGTAATTTTCTGTATTATTAAATAAGGGGCAAAAATCTTTTTAAAGTTTGATTTATCATCTTTTTACAATAGCTTCATTTATTTTCTAGGGAGTTTGATATTTAAAGTCTTCCTTTTACTTGTTTGCCTGCTTGTTTTTAACTTTAATCCTTTTTGAAATCATTCTGGGCACCAACCTGAGTCTTTGGGATTAGTTGTTTCTTGGCTGTTGTTATTTTTAATTACAATGTTAAAATGTTGTTAATATATTTACTAAACAATAGCCAAATAAATCGAATCAATTTTTGCCTTACTTGTATTTTTAGGAGCAAGATGAGATTTTTTTTTTTCAGAAGGTCAATTATGGCTTTCATCTGGAAAACTTCAATGCTTTTATTCTACAATTATATTGACTATTGTCATTAAGTAAACTGTCTTGTTCATTTAACCTGGGGGTTTTTTGGTCGCTGTTGTTTTTATTGCTGTTTTAATCAACTTTAAACAATGAGAGTGTAGATATGTGCATGTGTTACAGGGGTCAATGATTTATAGTCAGAAACAAAATAAAGAAAATATAAATCTCCTTTCCTTTATATATCATATAGTTGCATGGGGTTTTCGTAGCAGCCACTTACAATAAATTTTAAACTCTTTAAAATGGCTAGCCTCTTGGTTCAGATAACAATATGTCTTTATCCTTTGCAATTTCCGCCTTAAAATATATCTTGAAAAAAAGATAAACAGTTAATTTATTTTCTTATGAGAATAAGATTACTACAAATCCTTTCTAAGAATCTCATTCAGTTTTCTTATTACCTGAACATAATTTTCAAAGGTATGTCTAATAGTGGTCTGTAAATAAATCCCAGAATCTGTATTTATTAAAATCTCTACCAAAAGTCATTTTGAATTATTTTTATTAAACTATTATTTATTCAATGTGAGTCTTGATATCTAGATTACATATTTATAGATTTACTTTAAGAAAAAAATACCAATTTAGTTCAGAGGATCGAATAGCATAATTTTTTTCTTTTTTTTAGGTGGGACAATGATGGCTAACGTATGGTGTTTGATTGTATGGAGTTTGTATTTGGAACCTAGAACAGACCCTGGGATTGAGTATTTGACACTTAATAAAAGAATAGAAGGAAGGAAGTATATATAGAGTTCTTCTACTGTCATTTCTGCCTGAGTTAGCTTTTTGATTTTTTTTAAAATATGCAAACATGAAGCTTATTCTATGTCTCTGTATGATAAGGATCTAGCATCCACTTTTTTTTTACTATATTTTACTGGAATAGCTATTTTTGCAATATATGTGATATTAGATAACACTATCACATTTAGAAAATGAGACACTAAACAGGCTTTTCTATCTGATTTCTGTAGCTTGTCATACGAAAGTAGCAGTTAATTTGATTTTATTTATGATAAGGAAAATAAATATAATCTATGTCAATTATAAGAAAGATATGGAGCACATCAGATAATTTCACACATAAGCAATTATTTCTGGATTCAGAAAACCAAAGTAAATCGACTTCAGTACTGGCATTGAGCACATAGCTACATCTTAAAAGTGCAAAGAGTCAATGGAGTTGTCTGTCTATCCAAATCATGTGACTTTTTTCCTGAATTTTGAAACTGGATTAGGTATATTATGAAAATATAATTTTTATGAAGATTCCAAAAAGATTTAGATGAGAAAGTTATAAGCAATTCAAAATTAAATTATATTTCTAAATCAATAAAACCAATAAGAAAAATTCAAATACAGATAATGAATTTTATTTCATGCCTTAAATCAAGTATGCTACCTTTACAGTTTAATGAACCTTTTATTTTTTCAGAAAAATTTATAACAGTAAGTAGAATTTAGATACTGGGTCTATAGAACTTGATCCATGGGTATGATTGATAAAAGAAAGCTAAGTTATACATCAGGATAGTATGAAATTTAGGCGCACAAAAGAGGAAGAACATTTTTTCCTCCCTTAATTATTTATTTTTATCCATTTATTACATAATCATTATTTATTTTGATACTTAAGATGTTTCAAAATGGGAGCTCCATCAATTAGCTTTTGTGTCCTTTTGAAAAATCCCCATCATTTTTTATTATATATATTTAAGTTATAACTTAAGTAATATTGTATGATGCCATATGTAGCGTAAGACCTTACTATGCTATACTTCTATTGCCCTCTTACTGGCCTTGGTAATATTAATAAATTATCATCATATATTTAACCTATAAATATATTATAAACCTCATAATATATTATTATTTTTACTGTACACCATTAACTTTTTAAAAAATTAAAAAGAAGAAAAATATTTTATAATTACTCACATATTTATAACTTCTGATGCCCTTAATGGCTTTGTATGGATATACACTTTTTATCTGGTATCATTTTCTTTCTTCCTGAAGGACTTTTTAAAACATTTCTTGTAGTACAGGTCTGCTGGTGATGAATTCTTTTAGCTTTATATATCTAGGAAAGTCTTTATCTCATCATCATTTTTGAAGGCTGTTTTATGTATTGAATTCTAGGTTGACAGTGTTTTCTTTTAGTAAAGTTATTGCTCCACTATCTTCTGGCATGCATTGTTTCTGATGAGAAATCTATCATTCTTATCTTTATCCTTTTATTGAAAACATGTCATTTTTCTCCAGCTGCTTTTAAGACTTTCTCTTTATTAGTGGTTTTGAGTATTTCATTTATGATGTGCTTTGGCATTCTTTTCTTCATATTTCCTGTGCTTTGGTTTTGGTGAGCTTCTTGAATCTGTAGAGTTTAATAATTGTCATCCAATTAGAAACAATTTCAGCCATTATTTCCTCAAATGTATTTTTCTGGTATCTTATGCCCCTAGTTCTCGTCCTCTGGGAACTCCAATTATGCATCTGCTGGTCCATAGCTTACTGATGATTTGTTCATTATTTTTTTCTAGTCTTTTTGCTCTCTGGGTGTCACTTTGGGCAGATTCTATTGCCTTGCCTTTAGGTTTGCCAATCTTTTCTTCTGTAACATCTACTCTGCTGTTAATTCAAACCAGTACATTTTTTTCATCTTAAGCATTGCAGTTTTTACATCTAGAAATTCAATTTGGAACTTTCTGTAATATCCATGTCTCTAATTAACATGTTTAATATGTCCCCTTCCTTCTTGAACATACGGAAATATGATAATAAGAGCATTGATGTCCTAGCATTCCTATTATCTCGGTCTGTTTCTATTGATTGATTTTTCTCCTCCTAATGGGTCATATTTTTCTGCTTCTTTGCCGGCCTTACATTTTTGATGAGATACCATACATTGTGAATTTTAACCTTTTTGATGCTGAATATGATCATATTTCCATAAATATTCTTGAGCTTTGTTCTGAAACAGAGACAAGTTACTTAGAAAGAGATTGATCCTTTTGAGGTTGCTATTAAGCTACGTTACATAGCATTACACTAGACTAATCTACATCTAACTTTACCCCACTACAGAGACATTAGTTTTCTAAATACTCTATCTGATTGCCTGTGAATGATTAGTTTTTTTTTTTTCCTTTCTCATTGCATGGTTCTTTCCCTAGTGTTTTCTCTAACACTAGTGTTTGTGACTAATCAGATGAAATAGAGACTTGATGGAATGTTGTACTGATCTACAGAGGTAGCGCTCTGCAAATCTTTTCTCTCATGTACACCTGACCTGCAGACTCTTCCTATATTATCCTCCCTGTTTTAAACATCTCTTATTCACCTCATTGGTGAGGAAGGGATTTCCACCCAACTGTTATGGAACTAACCAAACACATGTCACTAAACACTGGGCAGATGAGTTGGATAGTGTTTTAGTAGTCACATATACTCACTGCCTAGGGAGGAGGACACCACATACAACACAGGGCCACAAGTGAGTTGCACTTGGAAATAGAACAAACAACTTTAGGCTGTAGGAGGCAGGCTTTAAAGTACCAACAAGGTGTGGTGACCCTTGGTTCCTTTGTAAAGAAAGGATTGACTTGTTTGAATAATCCCATGGACTGTTAGGGAACTGAAACCTGCTCTTCAGAGATAAGCAAGGACTGTGACTGGTCTCCTTTGGCAAGGGGGAAACATTGGGTTATGAGACCTTATCAATGGGAGCAAAGTTAGGAGAAGAACTTATGATTAGGCCATTTGAGGCCTTCCTGTATTCACTAGATATAAAGGAGATATATAATATTGGATCAAAATTTTAGACCTTAAACCACACTCCCCAGACTCCCAGCTTCATCCTCTAAACTCTGGGAGATGCTTGGCTCTGACTGGGTTCTGCTTTTCAGTGCTGTGGTCTGGAAACCCTCACCAAGCCATACCTTGGTGGCAATTAAAAAGTTCATTTTTCTCAGGCATTGCTGTCCTGTGCTGTCAAATGTAAAAGATCAGAATTTTTTTTTCATAGATTTGGTCTGTTTGTTATTGTTTCTGGTGAAATGATAAATTGGGCACCTGATACTCCATCCTAGCCTTAACTTACATTTTAGAAAATCTTGGCAGAATACTCATGAGAACTTGAGGTTTAATAGAAAATTTATCATTACTAACCAAATAATGAGTATTTGACCACCAAGAGGAGTATTTTACCAGGATTACTTCTTTAAAAACGGTATATGTATACCATGGAGTACTATTCGGCTTTAAGAAACAATGGTGATATAGCACCTCTTGTATACTCCTGGATACAGCTGGAACCCATTCTACTAAGTGAAGTATCTCAAGAATGGAAAAACAAGCACCACATGTACTCACCAGCAAATTGGTATTAACGGATCAACACCTAAGTGGACATGTAGGAATAACATTTGTCGGGTGTTGGGCGGGTGGGAGGGGGGAGGAGGGGATGGGTATATAAAAAAAAAAAACAAAAAACTTCCTATTTCTCTAGAGTCCTAAAAATAGCATGACATGGGGCAGGAGGGCATAAAGAGAATGAAAAATCTATCGAGTATTAAAAAACTAAACATTCTCCTGAATTTTATTTCTAGGTACTTTGCTCTATAGGTTTACAATTTTCTAGATGAAGAGATATTCAGGCAATTGATTTCAAATAGGTTATTTAACCTCTTTGAACATCAGTCTCTATCTTACCAAAAACAATGGAGATAACACCTACATCAGTGACTTATTACAAAGATACACAGTATAAAACTGACAAAAGCAATTTACACAAAGTTAAGTGTATACTAGGCACTCTCTTTCTCTCTCTCTCTCTCTCTCTCTCTCTATATATATATATATATATATATATAATTTCCCCTTAGGCCACTTTGATTAATTTTTAGGCAGTTTCCTTTCTCAAAGTTTCTCCATCTCCTTTTCTACAAATGTAAGTTATTTTACCAGCTAGCTGGTTTTGATTTTGTTTTTGCCATTTTCCTTTTTCACTTCCTCACTCTGGGAGGCTATAAACCATGCTGTGTCTATAAGTAAATAAAAAAAGTCCTCAGCCTCCCCAACAAAGAATATTTTTTGGCAAACACACTGCACTTACGTGAAGTGTCATGATTTCAAAGCCTCTCCAAGGAGTCTGGCAAACATATCTAACGGAAGGTAATGGAGTGATTATGAGTCCTTTTCAAGGCAGCAAGATCATTCTTCCAAAAGAAAGTCAGGCTGTGTAAAGAGTCACTTGCTTATCGTATAAGTCCTTTAAGGAGGGGAAAAAAATCACGTGCAGATAAAGTTTGAGGTATTGTTAGCGTAAAGATGGAAAGATTGCTTGAAATCTATGAATTATTTTTAAAACTTTGCTGTAGTAACTACACAGGAAAATGTAATCCTTCTGATTATGTTCAATCCATATGATAGTCAGTTGTATTAACAAGTACATATTGAGGAAATTAAATCATTTTCAATACATTGCACTGTAATATTTTGAAACAAAGATACTGTGAACTGTATGGACAAGAACTTATTTGCATTAACATTCCAACTTTTTGATTAATAGTTCTGTGACCTTGAGAAAATTATGTAATATCTCTTAATCTGAGTTTTTATCTCTATTAACTATGGATACTTCATAGAGATTTTCTAAGGGTTGAGTGAACCAACACAAATAAAGGAACAACCATGGTCCCTAACTTATAAAAGACCCTCAATGAATGATTGTTCTGCTGTTGCTACCACCACTACTAGTAAGCCATTAAATAGTACTACGTTTATCACTGAATGTTTTCAAACAATGGACATTTTTGGACTTTTCCAATGCTTACCAAAAGCAGACCTCCTAAAATCCAAACAAGGAAATAGAAAGAAATGAAATATTATAGACATGGTGATGAAAACTCAAGAATAAAATCTATCATGTAAAAAAACATGGCTTTTAAAATATAAAGAATTATTGCTCATACAAAAGAGCAGAAAAAATAGAAAGAATTAAGTAGCATTCATTCTACCATTTTAGCACCGTTTCCCTTGTATATTCATTGATCCATTCAATCAACAAACACTTATTAAATACATATAATGTTTTAATCACTATTCAGGTACTAAGGATAAAGAAGTTAACACAATTGATAAAAATTTCATAGAGATTCAATTCTACCAAGGGGAGGTGCAGAATAAATATCATATCCTGTTGTGTCCTAATCTATCCTATCCTGTTGTATACCTCAGAGGGTAATACATACATTATGGAGAAAATCGAGACAGCAGAAAGGAAGAAATGTGTGCATGGGTATAAAGGATTGCAATTTTAAATAAGGTCACAAGAGAAAATCTCGGTAAGAAAGTGTGAACATAGACTTAGAGAAGATGTGATTTTGACCATACTGGGGAACAAATTTGACCCTACTGGATAACTGAAGATAGGGTATTGGATGCAGAAGAAATAAACAAATGTCAGCCCTGAGGTAGGCATGTGCCTGGACTGTTGCTGGAAGATGGAGACGACCAGTGAAATTAGAGTGAGCAAGAGGTCAGTCCTATAATTTGAGGCCAGAGAATTAATGAGGGGAGAGGGCTCAAATGACAGAAGGCCATGTGGATTATTCAAAAGCCTTTTGCTTTTCTTTTTGTCAAAGAGATAGGGGTATCATTCTGGCTTCTATCATGATTACAGATTAAAGGAAAAGGAGAAAAGTAAGAAGATAAATCAGGAAACAAGGAGTGGTTGGCTTCTAGATATGTTTTGATGGTAGCATTGACAAAATTTGCTGAGTCATTGGATATTGGGTATAAGAGAATGAGAGAAGTCAAAGATGACTTTAAGGTTTTGGCATAAGAATCAGTAGGTTAAAATTTCCAGGTAGAAAGATTTAAAAAAAGATAGTGTAAGAGCAGATAGAGGGGGATGGATGAAGGTGAGATCAGGAGTTCAGTTTTAGTTATATTAATTTGAGATGATTATTGGATGTCTAAGCCAAGGTGTCATGAAAACATTTGGATACAAGTCTAGAGTTTAGAGTAGAGATCCAGGCTAGAAATGAAATTCAGAGTCATCAGCATATATAGTTTCCCCCCCATATTTCTTTCACCCTTTTTCTGTAGACTTGCAGAATTTATATGTCATTTCAGCCTTGCATTAAAATGTCTTTAATATAGCCTCACACCAATACAAAGTATTATTTTAAGAGCAGTGGAAGTCATCTAAAAGATATGGGTATAAATGCTTGATTTCACTAGGTATCATTTTGATATCTTTCAGTTTGAATGTGCTATTTTACCTCAGTCAACCTCAGGTCTCTGGTCCACAATAAGAGATAATACCTACCTTGGAAGATTTTTACGAGGATCACATATTAAAATACTGCTATTAATAATTTTAGTTTCTAATTGTTGAGTGACAGGAGACATTCAATGTACCAAGTGCTTCATATCCATCATCTTGTTTAATCCTCTAGAGGTGGGTGGAATTATCCTAATAAGAATATTGAGCGGAATGAACAATATGCTCATGTGATTATTGCTTTTGTTTTGCTTTGCTTTTTATTTCTTTATTTTTTTGTCTTTAGATATATTCATGTAAATATGATTCCAAAGTGCCAGAAATAAAATAGGCACACAATAATTAATCAATATATTAATTATTACACATGTTAGATGGTTGAGCAACAGCATTAAAGCAACATCTAAATAATCTTCTATGAAGATCAAATAAAATTATCATTGGACTGAATGATATATACATTTCTGGTAACAAAGTATTTTCAAATGCAATATTTTAGATCAATTAAGTGACACTTACAAATTTACATCCAGGCCAGGCGCAGTGGCTAGTACTTGTAATCCCAACGCTTTGCGAGGGCAAAGTAGGAAGATTGCTTGAGACCAGGAATTTGAAACCAGTCTGGGTAACACAGGGAAACCCTGTCTCTGTAAAAGAAGCTCAAAATAAATTAACTGGGTGTGGTAGTGTGTACCTGTAATCCCAGGTACTCAAGAGGCTGAGACAGGAGGATCTCTTGAGCCCAGGAGTTGGAGATTCCAGTGGGGTAACTGAGACCTTGTGTCTTAAAAAAACAAACAAATATGCATTCATATGTGACAAGATGCCCAACACCTTAGTCAATGAATTGCTCTAAGTTCAATGAAAATTGAATCCATGGAGGATGGCTCATTCACCCAGAGTGTCTGCTTCTCCAGTGTTCTCTGAAAGACCCTCTGATAACACTTCACTCTCCTTCCAGTGCCTGCCATTGAGAAATATTTATCCCAGACATCTAAGTGTAAGCTCGAGTTCATATGCTGGATGAAATTAGCCCATTAAGTGGCAAATACAGTTGGAAGGATACAAGATAAGGGTGGTAAAATCCTTATTCTTTCAATGATCACTGTTACACCCAAGCAAATTTGAAGGAAATATCATTTCTGTAAATAACTTGAACGGTATCTGTTTCTAGTTGTCTTTTTAAATCTTATTGCTGTTTATTATGTATGTTTTACTGTACCCATATAACAAAGAAATATTTGGACAAAAGTTCTGTGCCTGGAGTAGTCATGCATGGGCAGGAGCACAAGTATTATGCATGAGTTTGTACTTTTATCATCCCACTCATGTGAATCTGATTTATGTGGGTAATTTCTCAGAGAATAAAGTATTCTCATGTGTAAATTGGAAAGGGGATGCTGGTCTTTCAGGATTTATATCATAACCAAATCGTGTACATTGCAAGGCATAAATAATTTATTGTTAGTGGTAATATCAGTGCCACTTAATAATTTTAAAACTCAAAAATTGTTGAGTACATATGTATTAAACAAGTGCTACAAATGTTACTGCGGACTAGCTAAAATAATACTTGCAATGACCCTTGAAGGTAAGTATTATAATTATATTCATTTTACAGATAAAGAGACTTGAAACAGAGAAATTAAGAGGTTAAGTAGCCAGTTCAATCGGGTGTCGGGCAGGTGGGGGGGAGGAGGGGATGGGTATATACAAATATAATGAGTGAGATGTGCAATGTTTGGGGGATGGTCACGCTTGAAGCTCTGCCTCGAGGAGGGAGGGGGGCCAAGGGCAATATACATAACCTTAATATTTGTACCCCCATAATATGCTGAAATAAAAAAAAAGAGTAAAAAAAAATAGAGCTATAAATAGGGGGAAAAACGTAGCCAGTTCAAAAAGGTATGGCCAGAGTTTGAGCCACTGTCTCTCTGATTTAAGGGCCCTTGCTCTTAAATGTAGTTCTTTAGAGCAGCATTGAGCACCAATAGAACTTTCTGTATGAAAAAGCAAAAAATTTTTATCTGCTCTGTCCGATAAGGAAACCACTAGCTACATGTGGCCATTATGTATTTGAAATGTGCTGAGAGAGATAAAGGAACTCAATTTTTAATTTTATTTAATTTTAATTTTACTTACAATTTAAATTACTTACAGTATCAGGCAGTGGGGTTCTAAAATGAAGATCTACTAAACTATTAGACCCTCTAGGGCTTGCACTATGTCTCATTTGGCTTTGTGTCAGGGGCTAGTACAAACCGTGGCACACAGGTATACAGTGAATGTTTGCAGCAGCCGAAGAAGAAGAGTTATAGTGATGAGTTGTATGCTCAGTTTGGAGGTCTAGATTCTGGTTTGTGTTTGTTCCTTCACAGTTTTTCTTTTTCACATCTTCATTGTCTTTTATGTTCTTACTTAGTGAAACTTGCCTTGGCTTTGCTTCGAGCTCCTCTGCTGGGTTTAGACACCAGAAAGGCCAGCATTTCCCAGAGAAATAGTTTATATGATAGCTGAGTATGTGGGATTCTAAACATGATGGCTTTTTTTCCCATGTAGTCTGAAAGCTTCTGAGCTGACTGGCCTTTCTCAGGCAAGTCAATGAATCGCTATGCATTTTAGTTTCCTAGCGTATAAGGTGTACATAATAAAAGTTCTTATCACATGAGGTTGTTGGGAAGATAAATGTAGACAGACCTTGAAAAGATCCACTTTGCAGAATCTCTGGCAGGTATATCAGGATCAACAGATATAAGCTACTTATATTATTTTTCTTTCATTATTCCTTACATCTGCTCTTCTTTTGAACTTCCAATGCACCAGAAAAGTAAAATTTCAAGAGAGAGTTTTACAGAAAACATTTCGAGACATTTATTAAGACTGTGTCCACAGGATGCTGATTTCTATCTTTCATTTAAACAGTCCTTTTTTGAGTGACAATAACTTGCCAGACTCTTGAGATGTAGCAAAGAATGTAGAGATATGTCTACTGCTTCTAAGAATCTCACATTCTGATGGTAAAGACAGCTCACAAATGTTACAGAGCAGTGTGAACATTAAAGAGGAAATAAATATGAGGCAAGGATCATCATTGCTGGGTGGGTTGGAATTTTCAAGGAGGTCTTCATGGAAGAGGTGATATCTGTCCATAAGGAGCTCATCTACTGGATGCATATGAAACGAAACCTTTACTATAGGAACTTAAAAATTGTGAAAAGTAGTTCCCCTCCCTGCCTCTTTCTCTCTTTCTCTCTTTCCCTGTTCAGGTTGGGTTAAAAAAAAATTCTGAAATGTATTATAAAAGTCAATCTTGTATCCAGATCTTGCTTCCTCCACACAAAAATCTTTTCAAAGTGTTCAAATGGGAATTAGAAACAATAATTAGTATATAATTATATTTGAGTTCTCAAATTAGAGCAGATGCCATATTAAAGACCCTTATTTAGCTAATCCAGATGACAGGAGTAACACAGAAAATACAACTCTTTTGTGTATTAAAAAAAAGTATGTTCAATAATCACCACGGCTGGGAAATTGATTATCAGCATATCTGGAGAAGGAAAACACCAGATAGACTGAAGAGCAGCTTGAGCTTCCATCACTGGAAATATGTGTGAGTTCCAGAGAAGCCACACAGCCTTGTCCTGCCAAGACCCCTCGTATAACTATGCACAACCCATGCTACCAACACGACACATTGAGCAAGAAATTACACATTTTAAATTAGATGCCTGAAAGAGATTCTCTAGCTGCAAAGTGGAAGCAGCTGCACGAAGATATTTGGCCATCTCTATTTTCTGTGGTTTAGCTCAATTTATTAAGAGGGAGCAGCATGTTTTAGATCTTTGTCACGAAGGCACTAAGGCCTGGCGATTGAGAGAGTGAGTTCTGGAGATAGTTTTGATTCCAATTCCATCTCTGATTTTTCCTATGTGTGTGATCGTCAGTAAGCTATTTAACCTCTATGTGCCTCAGCTGTCTCAGCTGTAAATTAGGGTAATAATTAGTACCTACTTTATAGTATTGTTATGATAATTCAATAAGGCAACATATAAAGTGTTTGGCTAGTGGCTGTCATAAATAGGAGCCAATAAATTTAGATATTGCTTCTCCTATTATTCTGTCCATTTAGACTATGTCTTCATGCACTGTATCTTTCTAAGTCATTTGGCCTTCAATAAATGATTGCTCAGTGAAGGGGTGAGTAAATAAGTGCCTTGTCTTTATATAGGTTTTGAAATCCATCAAATAATTTATTTTTTCTCTACTTCAAACATTGTAATATTAATACATTTTATTCTATAATTTGAATAAGCAATGCCTTTAATAGAAAAATCATATTATTAAATATGTATAATGCTCCATATTAGGGACAAAGTGTGGTATATAGATTACTTTTAAGACTTTTTTTAAGATTTCCTGTTGATATTTGTCCATTGTTTCTGTATTCATTATGTCATCAGTTAGTATTCATTTACAGACAAAGGTTGACCTCTTTCAATGTATGTATAAAAAAATTTACAGATTATTATTAAATGGTGGATGACAAGTAAATCCTGAAAAATCACTTTTGCACAGGAATATTTATTGAGAACCACCCTGTAGTTTTCTTGACATCAAAGGCATAGAATTTTTCTCCTGTACATTATTATCACAAGGGACAATATATTTTCAGCGTGGAGTTAGAAATCAGAAACCACTAGAATCTGGCATCCAGGCTGGGTAAAACACACTTTTCTTATTAAGTATAACTAATCAAATATCGTGAAGATCTGAGCTTAAGAGAAGTTTTATAAAAAGTAAAAGACACTTAACATTTCCTTTAATGAATATACTGGAACTCATGAGAAAGAAAAAGTATCATTTCAGATGTCTTAAGAAAGTGTTAAATTCATCACTGCTTTGTAATTGGTCAGGAATATTTCATAATACTTGAGTTGTTCTTTTCTTATAACCCAGCATATATTCGCAGCAAATGTGTGATAATGATTGTTGAGTTTTACTAAAATTTATAGGACTGGTGCATTTTCACTTCTCTGCTCTCTACAAGGAGGCATTTTTTTCTACACTCACCTATTCTCTAGCTCCATGGTTTATTCCTGATCTCTCACTGAAGTAGAGAGGTTTTCCTATTAGGCTTATCATTTGAATAGGGCTATTCTCCTGAGCATATTTTCCCCAGTAATTTTTACTCTGGTTAAGTTAAGTAGGAGGCTGTGAGTCTGTAGATTTTATCTTTAAAGATTCCCTTCAGGTACAGCAGGGGGTGAGCAAGCCTGTTTGTGTCTTTTACTGCAGCATATTCAATTTCAGCTTTATTATTAACAACAAAAAGAATCTTTATTTTCTGGGGCTATCTCGTTTTTTTCTTAATATGGGAGTGTTTCTTTTGGCTCATCCCTTTCCATCCCTAAATAGCTGGCTCTCAGTGTTCTCTCGGAGAATAGGTGTCTGTGAGACTTCTTTTCTCACTTGGATTAACAACTGTATCTCTTGGTAGTGAGAGGGGTAGTACAAGGATTTCTCTGAAAGTCTTATATTAAAATGTAAGATGTAGTGGAGGAAAAAAAAAAAGAGAGAGTTGTCAGTAATAAGGTTTTATCTTAATGTTGTCAAGTGACTTCTGGAGTTATCACTGGAGCATTTGTGAGTATTTGCCTCAACTACGGAGTCTGCTTTACAAAATCATTTTGTGCCAGAAGAGACTATTTAAAATTGTACTGCTGGTGCTGTCTCTAGGCAGGAATCCGTTATTAGCAGCGGTGATAAGGAAGGCTGCAGACATGTCATGACATTGGTTACCCTCAGGATAAGAGTAGATCAAGGCTTTCAGAGGAAAGGGCAGAGGAAGGGCAGAGGAGGAGAATTACTCCTCGTCACTGCCAGATTTCGTGGTTACCAGCAAAGGATCATTTTAAGCTGCTTCCAACTCAGGAAATTGGGAAAATTGCAGCTCCTACATCGATGATTGCTCCCCTTAGCCTGCCCTCTTCAGGGCTGTGGTTTGTGGGGACTACACTGCAGCTCACGGTCATGGCAGTTTCCCCTGCAAATAACTGAAGAATTTCTTCACCCATGTGTACAGGGGCCTCAGGTCAGACGTAGCAAGCTAAAGCATTAGTAACACTTTGTTTTTCCATACCTTTATGCATCCACACCCCAAAATACACAGGTTGTTTTGACAATATTGGCTATGAAGTGAGTGATTAAAAGACTACTTTGTATAGGAGAGAGGAGGTATTAATGTTCTTTATTAATCAGAAAACCTTTTTAAAACCCAATAAAATAGAATTGACTTGAAATAAACACATTTAAATGTCACAAAATTTAAATAAATATTTATTAATCAATTTCTCCCACCTCTGAAATAAAGCATGGGAATGACTGAAAAATTTTGTGTCATATTGATACAATTAATATTTACTCATATTCTGGGCTATTCTTAAACAAAATAGAATGAACAATAATGAAAGAAAAAGTAAAGACTGCATGAAATCTAAGCATATGCTTATTTGAGACTGAAGACTAAGTATTATTGGATATGAAATGTGCAAATCTTTATTTCTATTCCCTTTTATTCAAAAATCAAAATGTTCTTAATATACTGAAGAAGAAAATGCTGGGTACATTTTGGATTCAGTAGATATCACCAACTCTTTTTTCAAGTGTTCTGACTTTAGCAGAAGCCAAGAAGCAGTTTGCAAAGCACTTTTCCTTAATATTTAAATTCCCTTTGAGGTTTAAGAGAAATTTAATCCACATGTTTCTAATTCATTTGCACTCAACTCATAAAAAAATGTTCTTCAATTTGATCTCATTGTGGTCCAGGGGCATTAAAAAGCTTTCAAATGAGCCTTCCTCCTTGAATTGAAATCCAGATGTTGTGTTTTGTCAGCTCTAAGCAAATTTGAAACTCAAAAAAAAGTCTTGGTCATAAATGAGAAGGCACAGATGGTTTTGGAACTCAGAGAGTAAAAAATCCACAGATAATAGAAACTCTCTTAAAACATAAGGAACTATCATTTTTAAGGATTTCATTCAACTGGTGAGTAACATTATGCTCATTTAAAGATGGCAGACTCTGCAGCTAAGGGAAATTGAGTAATCTGGGGCCAAACTGTGAGTGAGAATACAGCCAGGAATAGACTCTCAGAGCCCTTCTTTATACTAATCGCAAGTAGTGATTAAAATAAATAAATAGTAGGAGGGTGAAAAGGATGGAACCAAATGCTAAAGCCATATGGTAACACCATCAGGGAGAGAAAAAAAAAGGTTATTTTTCACATGTCAAATATACCCTCATATTAGCCGCCGAGAAAATGGGGAGGGGAGAAGAGATTGAACACTTTGCAATACAAGGCAACAGCAGTCACTTTTTAAATAATTATATTTCTGACATTTCCTAGGAAGTTTAGCTTTTCAACATTCAAATCCAGCCACTCAATTTACAGCATTTTGAGGCAAAATATGATTCTATTACTCTTAAACATAAAGTCTGTTAAAATACTTATTTTTTCTCTATCTATAAGCCAATATGTGGATTTGCACATACATAAACATATCACTAACTGCCAACAAATAATCTTTTTCACCTTAGAATATAGATGGTTAACTTTTCTGCTTTAGCCATAAATATGTTCACAAGCAGGACGAATTTATCAAAATGTTATGCATTTGAGACTAATGGTGACTTCCACCTGACAATTTTCTTATAGTTTTGAAAGTACCATGCAGCTACTTTAATACAAACTCCTCAGCTCAACATTATTTCTTTACTTAGTTTAACAGGAGCATAGCTGTTAGTAGGTTTTTCCCTTAAAAATCACTTTAGAATCAACCAATTTCGGTTTCAAATTCGACATCCATACTTACTAGCTAGGTGACTTGGGGGGCCACACATTGCTTCTCTGATCTTCAAATTTCTCACCTCTGAAATTATAATAAAAAGATCCATCTGTAAAGTTTGTTGTGAGAACTGAAAGAATAAGAAGTTCAATACCCATTTGTTTCTTTTCCACTCACCATTCCCTCCCTCCCCAATACAATGAGTTATATGTAGATAGAGCTCAGTCCTTGATAACGCCATGAAAAAAAAACAGAACCTTGCAAGATATTTTTATTTAACTATTTAAGCCATCCTCACTCTCGTTTTTGCTCTGTACTTTAAAAGGCAGTGCTATAAAGTTCCTTTTGCATGTAGGTGTTGCAAAAACTTGACTCCTGCTCTGGATTTAGCATCCTTCTATTCTGATTTCCAAATTTCTCTTTTTCTATTTCTCTCCAATAAAAAGTGTAGGAGTATCTGCGTCCACCAAGAATCATTCACACAACTCTCAAAACAGCATCCCAGTTTCCATAATGAACCCTTTCCTCTTCATTCCAGAGGAGTGAAATAGGGCTGATGCTAAGCCAAGCCCACCAAGGCATTGATTAGTTCAGTGTCAGGTAGGCAAGTGACTTAAGGAAGGACCATAAGAGCTATTAAAACTCAATTCCTGCACTTTTGATTAAAATAATTGGAGAAAGTCACTCCCTTTGGGGCTCAGGAAGAAGATAAATTTGATATCTACAACTTCTTGTAGCTTTGGCTGTGGTATAAGGGGGGAAGCCTGTTTGAGGACGGAGACTGCATGGAAGAGAGGAGAGCAGAAACAAAGAGTTCAAGTTCTGGTGGCATCGGCCAAGTGCCTGGAATCAGCCAAGCCTGAAACCTTTTGATTACATGAGACAAAACTTTAGCCTAAGCTGCTATGAATTCCATCCTTTTAAATTAGAAGTACTTTTTCTAATACTAATATATAAAGACTACAGACATAAATGCATTTTATCAATGCATAGTAAGATGTTTTTGATAGAGAAAAGAGACTAAGGGCAATTGTTTTTCCTATTGTTGTTATTCCTGTGATGATTACTTGTGTCTGAAAATAATATTAAAAGATGGCTTTATGTTTCCATCTTTAGCAGGGTCTACAGATTATTTTGATTTTCAGTTCCACCCCCTAGACCCATGGTGTTATAAGCATAGGCAACTACTTTGTTCAAGGAGGGGAAAAAAAAGATTGCTCCTCTCCTTAGATGTGCCCAGCAGGTCTATTTAACTACTGTGATTTCTCAGCCATTCACAGTTACTGCATGTTGCTTACAACTGTGTTTCAACAGATCCTTCACACTTTTTATTTCCTCTCTGAAGACTTGCTCCCTATTCACTACCTGCATGGGTAGCCTGATGCCATCAATTCTAGAAAAGTTGCTCTGACTCTGGTTGTTGAACACCTGAATTTCCTTTTGAGAATGGATCCTTATTTATATCAATGATGTTGATCATGGAATCACACAGAGGAGAATTCTAAAAATGATAATTTTTGTTAAGAAATAGAAAAAATCAAGAAATGACTATTATTTAAAAAAAGACCAAATGGATGGTGGGAATAAATGTAAAGGAACCACCTTTCTTCAATAATGGTTGAAGGACAGGGGCCGTAACCACTTGGGAGAAGGTGCTACATTTGAATTACTTTCCTTTGTACACCAGCTGCCAGAATAGCTAGAGGTATAGTCATAGGTTCTCACCCTCGCCTGTTTAAGAGCTGGGCTACTACTGGTGTCCAGGATCTTGGCAAAAGTAATGGTAGAAATAGGTTTTAATGTTTATCCTTGTTCTTATGAGTTTCTACTTGCAATTATTAGGGATTACACAAAACTGTCTCTAACTCTATTTTCGGAAAGATTTTGGAGAAATTTATTTGTGCAAAGACAGAGTTTCCCTTCAGCTATGTTGTCTTAAGTAGTTAAAGAAGGTTTACTAAATTCTTGTATAGGTTGCTTCCTTAGAATCTGAAGTTCACTGCTACGATCTCTTTATAACTTGACTATTTTCTGACTCTTAATCATCTTTATAAATTAGGGGAGTATAGCAATCCCAAGGCACATCACTCCAAACATATGGCAAAGAATATTGTACCAAATTCTTACGAATGAAAATATTTTATTTCCACAGAAATAACTGTGTAACTTTCCATCATCTTCTTTGTTTTACCTTTAAAATTATAAACAAGAACTTTGCTGAATTTTTTTTTAACCAACGATGTTCCATTTTGAGCATTACCAATATCTCACAGTCATCTTCACTCAGGTAACCATGCAGTCACCTTAGCCATATCTGTTTTGTAGCTGTGCTTGGGATCCTTTTGGATAATATCATTTATTTATCCTAATTTAAGTTGATTTCAGAGATAAGTGAATTCTTATTCCGTATGACTTAGTGGAACTCTTTGGTAACAACTATGTTAAATCACATTCATTCCAGGTATTTGACATAGAAGCTGTCATTCATTTATTCCACCTGTTCACACACATGTTGAACATCTGCTGTGTGAAAAATACTACATAAGGGAGCTTAGTAGCAAGGCAGGAGAAGGGCAAGCATGAATAAGGAGCCCTTGCAAGGGGTGCAAACAAGAAAATATATCATTTTTCTGCACTGTGATTAGAGTGAGCCTCAGAAGGTATGTTCTAAGAAGAAAAGAGAGCTCATTCTTCTTGTGGGAGATGATGCCTTCACAGTGGATGTAATGTTAATTTTGTCTGTGATTTGTAATCATTTATTTCAGAGAGGTTCTCTAATGTTTTGGTTGTTAGTTTATCTTTTAGGCTTCTCTGGGGTTATTCAGAGGATATTTCTGTAAATAAGACTATACCAATATGCAATATGTCTTCCAATTAATTTTATGCTTAAGATCTTTGTTCTGTTTTGTTTTCACTTATCCATTAAGAATAATGAGCCCATATAAGTCCCAAACAATCCATTTCTGTACCACCATGGCATCAGGCAGTTCCAATGAGCTTCTGTATTGGTTCTCTCATTTCCTTCTTTGCCAACTTTAGTGCATTCTCCACCCACAGCAGAAAGAGAGAATATGTAAGTCAATTTGTCATTTCCTTTCTATTGACTCTCCAAAGGTTCAGCAAGATCTGGCTTCATCTTTTATCAGTACCACACCCCTATGCCTTCATGTTTTCAGAGTCTTCTGACAGGAGTATTCTTCCTTCTACTTTTTCTTTGGCTGACTCTTCAATCTTTAGTGTCTCAGCTTAAATACCCCTTACTCAGAGAAGTCTTTGCTAATACTCTGTTATATTATTTCATAGCATATTTCACTTTCCCACTGTACCATGCTTCATTATTTGTAATTTGCATATTTATTTTCCACAATAGTATAAACCTTGATGATAAGGGTTGAGACAGTGTAGACCTCATCCCTACCACAGTGTCTGCCATGTTTAAAGCATTCAAGAAAATTATTTTCTGAATGAATTAATGTCATAATGTTTACATTTAGGTTAAATATTCCATCAATATGTTTATAGTATATATTGATCATGCGTACTGTGAATTAAACTTTCTAAGATTTGAGGGGGGAATAAACCAAAACAAAGATTATATGCATAAATTAATTGGAAATCATGTTGCCTATTGGAATATTCATACTTTCCTGTGTAATTGAACCTAATTTCAATATGTTCCTACTCTAGGCTATGTTTACTAAAATCAAACTACATTCAGCTATGGATAACCTGTCTTTGAACATATGCTGTAGGCTGCATTCTACCAGAGGAGTGGGCAAGAAGCTGTGAGACTAAACTTTTATCATCATCTCTATAAATCAAGATGAAAGCTATAGACGTCCTCCTGTGGACCTCACGCTGCCTTTAGAAAAACAAAAAGGTGAAAAATTCTAGATCGAAAAAAAAGTGAATCTGAACACAATTATTCAGCATTAATAGAATACTATTGATTATTCCATTTCCTTAAAAAAATCTGCATGACAGAGAATTCCAAAAATGCCAGGAAGCATAATTGGAGATATCTGGCCCAAGAGCATGATCTGTATTTTGTTATATTATCTCAGTTAATGATGCCAATTTCAACTTAAAATAAATATCCCCCAGATATTTTTATGTTTAGATATAGTCACTTTTTCTTGAACATAAGTAGAGACAATTCTAAGCCAATTAAGAGGTTATATTTTCCACATTGTTTATTTTGTTTATTTGTTCATTCATTCATTTATTGCAAATGCAGTTCTAAAAGAATAAAATGGTCTTTATTTTGGACTTGGAACATGAAAAGAAATGAGATAAAATATGAACTGGGACAAGTATCAAGCTTCATATCATACACAAAGCACAGGTGTCCTGATTATCTAAGAGCCACTAAGAATTCTAGATATTCTTTTCTACAACATAAGTCCATTAAAAAAATCAGCTTAATATTCATTTGCCTATGGGTAGTAGATAAATCAAATGTACACACATTGCAGTGTTTATTACATTTAATAGGTAAATATTAAAATAAATGTATACTTTTCTAGTAGTTTCCCTTTTAAAATGGTTATTTTTAGCAGTAGCAGCAAAGGAATGTTTTTTTAATTGAATTTAATAACACATTGATAGAAGGCTGGATTTAATCCAACTGTAAAATGAAATTAGAGTTGCATTTCATACTACCAACCTTTGTGCACCTTAATCTAATTTAAATGCTGTTTAAGTATAGCTCACTTGTTCTTCATTTAATATTGGAATGATAGAAAATAGACTTAATTGTGACAAATATATTTAGCTTCTACAAAATAACTATGTTTTGTTGTGCTACCCTTTTTCTGAAGGTTTCCAAATACTTCTAAATATTCTGTCTTACTTCCTTCTTTCTTCATCCTATGAAGTATAATAGAAAAAATAAAATTTGATGAGAATTCAGGGAATCAACCTTTAGTTTTATTTTCTTCCTATCTTCTGATTGCCTGACTGGCTCTTTGTGAGTAAATCATTTATTAAATCAATCAGTGCCTCAATTTTTCCAACTACAGAATGGAGGCTTATCCTTTGCTACTTTTTTCTTGTTGTACAGTCAAATGAAATATGAAATTAAATGTCTGTGTCTCCACTGAAAATACATGCCACATAAACTCAAGTGATGTTTATTTGTATTTTCTAGTTGGCAAACTAATATACTTCCTAAGTCAGTTAGTTATTGAAAGAGATTCAACCTTTATACCCTGAGCTTTCCTGGAAGCTTTGATGACAGGAAGCAGAAATTCCTTAGCTAGTCATCAACAAAGGGAACATTTGATATTTTGCTAATATGTGGCTTCAGGGAAACAATATTAAATTTTGACTCATTCTGACAGTTAAAAAATGAGTCCCTTTTGTGGAGCATGAAAGTAAAATGTAGGAGATGGAGAGGGAAATAAATTCTATTGAGTGAAAATTTGTGTCAAGCATTGTGCTAGTAGGGATTTTACTTATCTAGTAAGGTTGCCAGATAAAATAGAATACATCAAGTTCAATTTGAACTTCAGATAAACAAGAAATAATAATTTATTTTAAGTATAAGTATCTCCCATGCAATATTGGGACATACTTATACTAAAAAATATTTTGTTGTTGTCATTCATTTGAAATTCTAATTTAACTAAGTACCTAGCATTTTTATTTGCTAAATCTGACAACCCTATTCTCATGGTAACTCTGCAAGGCAGTCTAATATCACCTGATATTACAACTGTAAAAACTAAGATTCAGAGAATTTATATTGCATGTCTTAGATCACTCAGCTAGCAAGTGTCAGAAGTGGAATTTCAACCCAGGCCTGTGTTTCTACAGTCACAATCTTTATTGCAATATGCCCTCCTGGCACATCCATACATCTGGCTGGAGAATCAACAGCGAGGCCTTCTACCAATACACACATTTCTCCTTAGCTAAACAGATCAAGAGAAAAGGAAATATTTCATTTCATTCCACCTCCTCCCCAGGCAAAATCCCCTTGCTCTACACACTCTGTCAGAGGAGAAAAGAACATTCTCATTTACTCTTACCACAAAATATAACTGCAACCACATTCCCTCAGGGGGAGAAGCCCAAAGTACATTCGGAGAACTGAGGGACATATTTACAGTCTCCTAAGATCCTGTCTCTGCTCCTTACCACCACTTATCATGTTTGTGGTGAGACATATTTTGGGAAGCACGGTGGTAATTCCCTCAAAGCAACAGTTCCAGGACTCTCTAGTGCCGTAGGTGGCCATCCGTGGTCTGTAGATTCTGAAAGGTGAAAGAAAAACTGAGTGTATTTGCAGTTAAAGTGATGAAAGTGGCAGCTATTAAAGCTATTAGTTACTATTTTCTGTTCTGAGAGAAAAGGAGAGAGGATATTAACACTAGGGGCAAAGGAAGATGTATTGCTGAGCTTCCGAAGCCTCGCCCTGCAATCTGTGTTGCTGCTCCCACACGGTTTGGCAGGGGACAAATAGTGAATAGTGTTCTATTTTTAATTTTAAACTTTTAAGCAGAAGGCCATCAAGAATAATCTGCTCAGTAAACATTTGGTCTCAAGTCTCAGCATTTCTCTCCTTTCAGCAAACAGTATCCCAAATGTTAAATGTTAAAGAAGAACCAATGGCGTGCGTGTTTTATCAAGTGAATCCTTTGCCAAGAATATCTCTCGATTTTTTTTCTTTTCCTGAGCAGTTTAGGAAAGAAATGATCAGCATAGCTGCAAGGTGGTGCATGGCGGGAATCACGCATGGACTTTTGAGCCAGATAGACACAGGTCCAAGTGCCAGCTCCACAACTTACTTGCTGTGTGACCTTGGACATGTTTCTTAAATTTCCTACACCTGTTTCCTCTGAGAGTGGAATTAATATCAATACCTACTTTGTTGCAAAGATGAAAAGAGATTTTGTACAGGAAATGCAAAACAGTACTATGGACATATTAGACATCCAAAAATGCTTATCAATTCCCTTTACTTTCATCTGTTTTTTAAATTATGAAATGTAATTTATTGAGACAGAAGAGAACTGCATTATGCCAAATAAATTATAGATTTAAAGGCATCATATTCTGTTATTTAAAATTGTATCATATGTTGTTAATCTTCTGGACATATAGGTATGCTGTAGATCCAAAGACAATAAGAGTATAGGCTTATGTAATCTTCTCAATACTTTTATAATTCTTGCAGCCCATCTTGGTTGGGTTCAGTGGATGAGTGCCACAAGGACCATTATTATTCTTTAATATAAGAAACTCTAAGACATTTGACACTGGACATCACTGGAGTTAAGTGATTCATGTGGTAATGAATTTTCTATTCAGCCAGCATCAAAATAACTACACGTGAGGAACCTGGTAGAAAAAAAAATTCATTTTTAGGAAAAATAGGTGCATCATATGGCTTTTAAGCCAAAGACTTTTTCCAATTTTGAGATTCTGCATTTCTAAGTACAAATTCTATAAGCAATTCATTGAATCTGATTTAATGCATCTATTCATTTATTAATTCATTAAAAATGCATTTATTAGGCTCCCATTATGTGTTTGACACTGATACTGTGTAGAAACCATAAAGAAATTGTATTGAAATATAGTAAGGAGAGAGAAAAAAAAATCATCAACCAATAGTTCCTTGTTACTGTACATTGAGCAATATATTTTATCCCATTACATTTTATTTGTGTCACTTCCATTCTCCTCTCAGTATGAACAGACAAGGCTAATATTGTTTCCGGTGAAGGCCTGACAGCTATTCTGTTGATTTGTTTGGCATTATATTTGAGCTGCACTCATGCGGCCCAGAAGGCTGAAGGATGGCTTGGCTGAAAAGAATGGGCAATATGCCCTAGGGAAAAAGGACAGGAATTTGGAAGACTAGAGGAATTTGGAACCAGTACTTGGACTGCTGAAGGCTCTGAAAATCCCCACTTGTAGTTTAGGTAGCTAAAAGGGAAATGACATTTACCCTCTATGACAGAGCCTGGAGTAGCATAGGCTAATTTTAAAGAGTATGAGCCCTGATGTCACATGGTCCAATCCTTCTTCTCTGTTATAATTAGCTCTAAATGTTGCTTTTTCAGCAAACTTTTGCACAAAATATACCCTGATTTTCCTTTAAGGAAATTAATCGGAGCTGAAATTGACCAAAATGAACTGAAGTTTAGCATCCAAGCCTTCCCCTGAATGTTACCAGCCTTCAATATACTCCAGAGTTTCAAAGTACTTACATTAGACAGATTCTGCCAGTTGTATTGCTGTCTAGTTGGAGTGACAGATTCCTGGTGCTTTCTACTTCACCACCTTCCCAGAATCCTCTACCACCAGCCCATTTTTAATATATATTTTACTACATGTGCATTCATACATAGACAAAATATATTAACTTTTAATTTATATAAATTATATCTTTTTGTCTATATCATCCTGCAAGTTGTCTAACATTGTTTTTGAGATCTATTTATGTTGATTAATGTAGCCTATATTTATTTATTTATGTTTTCTGATGTATAGAACTATACCATATGATTATATTGGTGGTCATTTAGGTTGTTTTGTATTTTGCAATTAAAAATGATATCATTATATATGGTTGCTTGTGAACAAGTGTGAGAGATTTCAAAGAGTGAATACCTAGAAGTGAATTCTGAGTCAGAAAAAAGCATATGCATTCTTAGGCTATGAGATATTGCTAAATTCATCTCCATCTTTCCATCCCCCCCAAATTACATAAATATGTGTGTGTGTGTGTGTGTATAAATCAAATTAATGATGGTAATTTGTTTTTTAAGATGTTCAATGAATTGGGTCCATTTAAGAAGTCAAAATGATTCTACCACTGTCTTCCTGTCTCCCCAGTAGAATTGATTACTGACTAGCTGGAACTGATCAATAAGAGCTTAAACCTTCCGTTATTGTGATCCTTGGTAAAGAGTCCAGGTTAAAGAGAATGGATTTTTTTGGCAAATGATATAGCTAGCTAGCTCCCAGGCAGTCCAACTATTTAGAAACCAGGGGATGAAGTAGGAATAAAGAATCAAATGTCTTTTAAAATGTTTGATAGTTGGGTCAACCTCTTCAAATGTTTTCTTTTTTTCTGAAAAATCTTCAATTGTTACTGTTGTGTTTTTGAAACAGGAGACTTTACCATATGTTTGAGACAACATCTTAGACAACTTGCTATACAGTCTGTGTTAGCTGAATTCAGTATGGATATCAATTCAAAATAATTTATTGAATGCTGCTTATGTGCCTGGAAACACACACAGCTGGGGATGGAGATATGCTTCTGTTTTGGAAGACTCTCCAATCATCTACAAGGGAAGGAAATGTGTAAGCAAGTTGTTTCATTCAATTATTACAAGAGTTTTTATAGAATTATGTATAGAAATGAAAGAGCATTCCAAGGAGGGACAGACCACTATGACTGATGAGAGCGATGGGAGCTTTAAAAGGATTTTGCCTTAATTTTTTTCTTAAAAATGATTTTTCTAACTCAACAATAAAAAAAAATTTAAAAAGGGCAAACTATCAGAAAGGACACCTCACCAAAGATGGTATATTATACAAATGACAAATAAACATATGAAAACATGCTTAATATGGGGTGCTATTAGGAAATTGCAAAGCGGAACAACAGTAAGCTACCACTACATACCTATAATCATGGAAAGAATCTACAATGCTGACAATACCAAATGTTGGTGAGGATATGGAGAAACAGGTTTTCTTTTTCATTGCTCCTGAGAATAAAAAATAGTAAGCCATTTTAAAAGAAACTTTGGCAGTGTTTTACAAAGCTAATTGTAATTTTACCATACAATCTAGCTATTGTACTTCTAGATATTTGCCCAAATGAGTTGAAATTTATGTTCCCGCAAAAACCTACACATGGATTCTCACAGCAGTAGCCTAATTGCCAAAACTTTGAAGCAACCAAGACTTCATTTAATAGGTGAATATATAAACTGTGGTATATTCAGAAAATGGAATATTATTTAACACTAAAGAGAAATGAGCTATAAAACCATGAAAAAACATGAAGGAAACTTACATACCTATTTCTAAGAGAAAAAAAGCCAATAAGAAAGGCTACACAGTGTATGATTCCAACCACATGGCATTATGGAAAAGATAAAACTATAGCAATAGTATTAATAAAACAATCAATGGTTGCCAGGGTTTTGATGAATAGTGGAGAAAGGGGGATTTTTAAGGTACTAAAAATTTTCTGTATTATACTATAACGGTGGACACATGACATACATTGGTCAAAACCATAGAGCTGCCCAACACAAAGAGTTAACCCTATATATTATGGGCTTTAGCTAATAATAATATATATTGGTTCATTTAGTTGTAAACAATGTACTATACTGTAAGATATTAATAATAGAAAATTTAGGGAGGTTAGGAAAGAGTATATGGGGACTCTCTGTACTTTCTGTTCAATTTTTCTTTAAATACAAAAATGCTCTTAAAAAATACAGTCCATTGTCGTTTCTTAGAATTGAATAATATTCCATTGTGAGCATATACCACATTT
>VBSM01000949.1:3723505-3741320 GCA_008086735.1 Cheirogaleus medius
AGACTTAATACACACACACACACACACACAAAATATAGTCCATTAATTTAAAATAATGATGATTGTATGCTCAATAGGAAAACAAGAAAGGGGCATGGATTGAAATAATGACAGCATTTCCCACCAAGCTAGGAACAAGGAATTGGTGGATATAAAGTAGCCTACCATGTTGTTTGAACTGTAAGTAGTTCTAGGAAAGACTTGTTCACCATGGGGAAAGTCTTTTTGGGGGCAGGAGGGCGTCAAGATCACAGAGACTTTAACTTTATAGCTAAATCATTAGATATTTGTTATTGTTCTCAGAGAGTAATAGAGCAGAGGCATGAAATTAGACTTTAATTTATAAAATTCTCTCCAATTTCCCATGTCGAGGCTGCAGAGTCTCAAAAGACACTGTTTAGTAGGCCACTGGCTCTGTGTACAAGATCTGTGACATGGGTTTTAGCTCAAGTGATACTGAGGAGGTAAAGAAGACACAGCAAATTGTAGAGAAAGTGGAAGGAAGAGGCAGACTCTAAAATAAATTAATTCTGAAACAAGCAAATGCAAATGTAAAACCAATAGAGGATTTCTACTTATGCTTTTTTCTCCTCTAATGTTAATGTTTGGATTTAAACAACACCACTACCAAAAACAAACAAACAAACAAAACAGAAAAACAAAAAAACAAAACCCTGGGTTTCTATATATTTTAAAACCCACTATCTCAGGAATTTTATACTAATTGAAATTTAACCCATATAAACTATGGAGAATACAGTAATTATACAAAATGCAATTAGTCAATAATTTAAACTATTCAATTATTTTATTTGATTATTTCAAACTTAATTTTAGGGAGAAAAAAGTAACAATTTGTTCCCATAAAATACATATCTTCCTTCTGACATATTTATGTATAAAAGTAAAAAACGAACTTGATATAAGTATTTTTGATGCACATGAAGGGAGTTATGTTGTGACCATGATAGAAAAAAAGCATTAAAATTTTTAAATTACATGCATACATATTTTAAAATCAGATACCTACCTTAATATGTAGAGATTTGGAAATCAGAGTATGTTTTTGTTTGAAAGTGACAGATGTTTCAAAAGAGGTGTTGTGGTTTTAGAAATGCCATAAATGTTAATGAGTGGGACTACCAGGTAGTTGGAAAAAGTAATTCCAGAGGTGGATGGTAAGTGGTTGGGAGACAGGGAAGGAAAATAATTATATTTCAAATACTTATAAGATCATGATCCAAAAATATTTTGGCAGTGTGCTAAAAGAGTGAATCAGAAATTAGCAATAAAATTTAATAGGGCAAAACATATGTCTGTTCAAACAATCTGGTATTTTCAAGGAAGGTGAGGGATGAATGAATATCAGAAGCAAATAATAAAAAAGTATTAAGGCTC
Source organism: Cheirogaleus medius (assembly GCA_008086735.1). Lineage (NCBI taxonomy): Eukaryota > Metazoa > Chordata > Mammalia > Primates > Cheirogaleidae > Cheirogaleus > Cheirogaleus medius. The sequence goes on from VBSM01000949.1 coordinate 3,724,904, forward strand.
CAGATGATGGCAGTTTGAGCACAAATCAATACTAATGGCCTTCCGAATCAGTCTAAAATTGATCTAAAACTTTGGTACCCAGAGAATATTTGGAACAACTTTTCCATATTGGACAGGCCACCACTACTGTCAGGCATGGGTACAGGGCATTAACAAGGACACAGAAAGACTGAATTTTTCAAAGGTTATCATTTAGGGAATCCAAGGATAAGGCTCATAAATCACAGTTGAAAGAAGTAATTTTTTTTTTCTATGATGTAGTGTTCAGAGAGTAAGCAAATGCTACCTTTAAATAGCTAAAAGTTTCTATTAGGAATGAATCAGGCTTACCTTTTTTGGACTCAAATGATAGGACTACAGCTTGAGGAAGAAAGCTTCATCAAGGTATATATCAGCTTAACAAAGGAAAACTTTCTAAGTAGTAATAAGGAAAAAGACATCTTGGGAGGCAGTGAATTTTATATCACTGGAGTTTATAAGAAGGGCAAACATTTTTTTGGAGTGATTCATATATTGAATAAAGAATCCTTTCTAATTCAAGGCATTAATTAGCATGCTAAAATAAATTACCCAGAAGAGAAATAGAGTCACAAAGTCCAAGGTTGATGTAGAACTCAAATTTGTAAACTATGAGTTGTTAAAAACAAACAAAAAACCAAAAAGTTGGTCAAATTCAGCAACGGGTTCAGTTCCATTTAAGTGGCTGATGCATGGTGATTACAGGCCAGAATACAGAAAGGACTGAAAAGGTATCATTGCCTCCCCATATAGACCGTAAGATTGACTTTAGGTACAACTGTGTCAATAAAACAGAAGTCACCAGATAGAAAGATCCTCAAGCAGGAGGCAGTAACAAATACCATGAAGATGTAGAATATCAGTAGCATTAAGGACAGAAATACAGAATGCTGTAGTGGACCTTATTATTTAGTTGAAGTACATGCAATCACAATAAAATTGCTTATTGAGATTTTATTCTGTATTAGCTCCATCCTGTTAAGCAAGGCTAAGAAAAATAACACACAAACAGAAATATGCTCCCTGTTCCCAGGAAACCTAAATGGTCTCTTGGCAGGAACAGTTATGCAAAAAGATAAATATAAAACTACTTCCGATTTGGAGCACATACTATTTGACAGGCACTCTATGTTATAAAAGTTTAATTCATCTCATCGTGGCTAAGCTTTTCAACCTTAGGAGTTATGTATCATTTTTAGCCCCATTTCCCAAAATTGGAAACTGAGGCCCGGGAAGGTTATACAAGCAATTTCAGGCTGACAGCCAATATGAGATAGAGCTGGACTCACACCTATCACTGACTAGTTCCAAAACCCACGCCGCTAAATAACTATGCTAAAAATAAAACTCAAGTGCTAATGCAATGGATGGGCTAGGCAGGAAGATTCCAGATGCAGGAAGATCTATCTTAAAGTCTAGCCAGGAAAGAATGAATGTCAAGTTCTAGATTCTGGGAACAACAGTGATAACAAGTAAGAGATTCCATATGAAAGAAAACTAAGGCAACGGAAAGGTCAAGGGACTGCACCTGTCATTAAGAATACAAAGGGATTACAGCTACGGAAAGATCATAAACCATGAATAATTCAAATCCCAGAAACACAGATTTTTGGACTATTTCAGAAACTATAAAATCGTCCTAATGTCACCTTTCTTAAAAGGAAAATAAAAGAAAAGGAAAATAAGAGAGACTTTCTGTGGGCAACAGGATAGTTATGAATGAATTTATTCACATACTAGCTTTAAGGTAGAGAAATCATGAAAAAGGAGCTATGGGCAAAGTTCAATTACCCTTTTACACATAAACATAATTTCATATTTTTACATAAAGTGAGACCATTTGATTATGTGGTATAAGTCCAAAAGCTGAAAAAGAAACTAATTAAAACAAAAAGTTGCTCAGGGTTGAAGTTTAATTTTCAAACCAACCACTAAAGTCAAAATTAAACTTAAGAAATCCTCTGTGCTTAATGTTTTTAAGAGAAATAGTCTTTATAATTTTTGAAATTATGAATCCATGCAATATACCTTGATGTAAAAATACTTGTGGATAGATGTTTAAAAATGAGTCCATTATTTTATAACATAAAAGAAGGGTTACCTTCATTAGTTTAGGTAGAAAAATTCTCAATAACCATAATGATGGATCATTTTTGTCTGAGAGATAGAAAATTTTATTTTAAAAGTGGCTGCCGTAATTTTACAGGAAAATAAGAGATCTTTTTAAATGATAATTCCAGCTTATTACCATTTGAACAGCCATTCTAACAGCCAAAGGAAAATGTATCTTCATCTTTTATTTCATAAATCCACAGTTGCCAACACTTATGCTCATACGTTTAGATGGAATGCAATTTCATAAATCTTAATTTATCTTGAATAATGAAAGCCCATGACTTTAGCACAAAATATCTCCAGAAACTAAAAATGGATTGTTGCTTGTCTTTTTAAACTGTCCCTCAAATTGTCATCTCCATGTTTTGTTTATTGACATAGAAAACAAATTTGAGAATAAATGGTAGCGAATACTGTGGGATGTGAATAAAAGATAAAAGCCTTCTTGAATCGTAGATTCACCCAGGGGTAGAAATCTATAAAATGGCACAATTCCAGCAAGGAAATTAAAGGCCAAGCAGTTGGGCACCATAAAAAAAGCCATAAAATCTGTGATGCAAGATAAAAATAGAGAGAAATTCAATAGTAGAATTTTACATTGTGGTGATAAATAAAAATGAAAAACAACCACAGAAGTTAGTAAAAGAGACTAACTCTAAATCATCAAATATAATTGAGGCTACAAAGAATGAACAGTGGTAAAATCCATAATAGGGCAAAGTGTGGAGGGAGAGAACATGCAGATCTTGGTTACCTATCAGTTTCCAAGCGGAACATTTAACGTTTTTGACTAAGCTGTTCTACCTTCATGAAACTAATGAAGGAAAATGTAACTTTTCCAAAGTCTTCTATTAACAATAAATACCCAATGTTCTTAAAAGGAAACACAAATGTATTACTATGACCAACAAGAGTACTTTGGACTAGTGAAAAACCTATCCATTGAAATTTTAGGTAATTATCTTTAAATGGAGACGATAGTTAAATTTGTGACCCAAAGATGACCTTGGGTTTTAATTTCTTTCATGTGGAGTAAGACCTAGGAGAGAAGGTCCCCACATAATCCCATGATTCTCTGTTACTCCTTTCGGGGATGTGGGCATTCTCTAGGAAAAAATAACTCTATTCAGGTGATATGTTCATACCTGGCATTAGGTGATATAAGCTATTCACTGTTTCCCCAGCATTCTTCAAAACTTGCTGGGACCTTTTATCTTTAGGCACCCTCTATCCTTTCCCAAATTCAAGGTGCTCAGAAATGCACACCCATTTCCACAAATATGAATTTCTTTTACTTGTTTTGGCTACTTGACCACTATAACTTCTACCAATATCTTCCTTATCCTTTAAATAAAACTTAACCTTAGTTTTTTCAGTTCTAGACATTCACTCTCTATTGATGAAATGTCTATAACCAAGTCAAAGGAAATATTTAAAGATAATTAAATAGAAATGGAAAAAAACACACACCCACTGGAAAAGCTAAAATTAAAATGAGCAAAAATACTAAGAGTTCGAGAGAATGAGGATCAACTAGAACTCTAATACTAGAGTAAATTGGTATAACCATATTGAACATCTGTTTGCTAATATCTAGTAAAGTGGCACTTATGCTTACACTATGACCACCTTTTCTATTACTAAGACATAAACCCAATAAAACCATACCATTGCACTCAAAAACTTATGCGCAGAAAATGCTTACGGTAGCACTGATTTTAAGAGCCCCAAACACAAAACACTCAAATGTTGATACATATCCCATGGATAAATAAAAACAACCTGGTAACTAAATTGGCATGGTGGAATAGTATGTAACAGTGAAAATGAATAAATTACTGATATATGCCACAGCTTTTACAAATGTCACAAATGAAATATTGAGAAAAATAAACTAGATTTGAAATAAAAAAGGAAAACTACATAATGTGTGTCTCTAGTCATATATTAATAAATTGCAAAAACAGACAAAATTAATCCGTGATGATAGAAGTCAGATCAGTGATTACCTTTGAGGAAGAGGGAGGCTAGTGATAGGGGAAGGGGCATGAAAGCTGCTAGGTAGATCATTTTATGATATGGGTGGTGACTACCTGGATGTTAGTACTGTGTAAAAGTTCCCCAAGGATGTGTGTACATGTTTTCTCTATCTACCTATCTATCTATCTATTTATCTATATATCTATCCATCAATCTATCTACAGATCTATATAGCTGACTCTTTCTTTAAAAAGGGAATTAAATATCCAGAATGCCAGGAGATAAGAATGACAATGTGAATGATGGTGATGGTGGTATTGATGGTGGTGATAGTGATGAAGGATAAACCCTCTGCTCTATAGGAATGCATTATATGTAATGACTAGCTTGACTATAAGAAGCAGTCTACACATGGTAGTTAAGAGCTTGAAACTATGCTTTTAGGTAGATGGGAATTTAGGTACAAATTCTACCACTTACCAGTTATGTGATATTAAGTTCTAGAAATATTATGTAATGTCAGCTGTTTCCTTATTTATAAAATTGTTACTTAATAGTATTAAGGCAAGGATTAAATTATATCACCAATCTAACTCTCTTTTATTGATATTAGTATTCATTGTCATAATTATCATCATTGTGTCTTGCCATTTTGATTACCAATATTACTATTCCTGTAGCAATAGGCTTAGGGCTAAGTAGTTAATAACTTTGGTAATAAGAGGTAAATTTCACCCTTGAGAACAGGAACAGACTACATAAGTAAATAAGGTTTCAAGTGTCCATATAAGGAGACAAACAGAATTTAAATTAGTTTTTTTAAATATCTTTTTTACTGACAGTATATTTTTAAAAATTGTGTCATTAAAAATTTGCATAAAAACTAAAATTGCAAAAGTTGGGCAATAAACATGCTATATCCTCCCAGAGAGCTAAAACAATTATAAAAATCTTAATTATGTCTTTTCATTTCAGCACTCAGTTTGTATTTAGTTTAAATGAACATATGATTGGGACTGATGATTCACCATCATAGGCATGCTTTAAGTTTTTATCTCTTTTACATCAACTGCTTTGATGTCCCTCAGAACTAACACTTCTTTAGACTAGTGGCATAATTGGTCTTATTTCTCACTCAATTTTATAAAGGAATAAGGTTATGCTGTAATAAACTGTTCATTAACTGCACAATGAAATTCTGGTGAGCTGGTAAAAATAGTGTAGGCTACATCAAACTGGTAGATGGAAGGCAGCACCCTCAAGTGGTAAACTGAAATGATCTTCCACCTGTTGCTCTTTGAAAGTTCTAATGTAAGGCATTCAAAACAGTGTACTTTATCAAATGCAATGCACAAAAGACATTTTAAGGATGTCAATATAATAAATAGAATGTGATATGCACAAGACAAACTGAAAATAATTAAAAACCACCTGAATCATTGTTAAGTCTGCTATTTCTATGTTTGTTTTTCAGTTTCTTTCTGTCTCTATCTCTGTAATGAGTTACATTAAAACCTAGGACAGGGCCAATACAAGTATGGCAGGTTACTCATAGGTACATCAAGACAGCAGAGTGTGTACAGGAAGGGAAGGCCATTTTGCCCTACTCCACACAGATTTGGGGTAAAGAAAGTTTGGTATAAAGCTATCAGGTATAAAAATAGAAGAGAAAATTTTGAGAAAGTCTCACACAAGGAAAGAAGGGGGATAAAATACCTAATCTGAGCCATGAAGTTGGGCATTTTCTCCTATACTTACAAGGCCTAAAAATATTTTCCAAAAATTTTACTGGGTCATTAGTATATTTCTGACTTGATTGTATTTTTCTTCATGTTCTCTGTATTAATAATGTAGATTGCTACACTGATATGTTTCCAAACTTTGAATATAGAAAATACATACAAAAGCACATCTGGTATTTCAGACCACAAATTAAAATTGACACCAGTTGGATTTGCTCTAAAACATATTTAGTTTTTTTTTCATTTGTTTTGATGAGAGATAAAGGCAGGAAGAGTGTGTTCAATATTGGTAACACCCTTTAAAATTTAACTTTCCGGTGTAATTTTTTTTTGCAAATCAATTCTGAAAGTTCATACTTTTCTAAAAATAAAAATTGAATTTTTATTTTCAGTACCTGCAATTTGTTGTTGTTGTTAAACAATAATTATTTCCTATTGGATAGTGTTTACTATTTGTATAACACTGGGCAAGTCTCTTAACTTTGCTGAGCCTCACTATAGTCACCCCAAAATGTGTACAATAAAGCCACAGTGTAAGTGTTGAGAAGCTAGAATGAGAAACATGTTAAATCATTTAGCACAGTCCTTAGCAAATGTGTAATAGAACTCTTTTATATTTTATAGCCTCCCTTCCTTTTTTTTCTTTTCTTCTTTCGTTCCTTCCCTTTTTTGTATACCCCTTCTACTTTTCTTCCTTCTACCCATATAGGGAAAGAGAAAAATAATACATTGCAATTTTAAGCATCAACTTGTTTATAACATTTAATAATTTTAAAAGAAAATCTAAACAAAGATCTTCTGGAGAATTTACAGATAATAGAAAGCTCATTTTTTAATGGTAAAGTTCATTTAAAATCTCTGAAATATAATTCTTACTATATATTCAGTACAAGAAAATAAATAACAAATGACACAATGAATAGAGACCCATTTATCCTTAGAAAATACAGAGGAAGCAGATTTGTAAGGAGGCTGCTAATGACTGCAGTCACTTGCCTGCAGATCATAATGGCCAAGGTCAGAAGTGAAATAACTTCCAAAGTACTAACCTGGAGAGATTTCAAGTATGAAAGATCAAAGTTGAAGTGCACTTAACACCATGGTGGTGCCCATCAAAGGGACTGTTCTCAGCAGCTGACCTGCACACACCCACTGTCCAAAACCAGAGTCTTACTACTACGAAACAATAGTAATCAAAGAACATTTTATATTTCACCCTAATGCTTCCTCATTTTCCAAAAGAATATTATCTAATAGTTATCTATTAGGTTGATTAGAGAAACTTTTTGTAAATTTCCCTCTACCCCAAACCCCTCTTCTTAGGGAAGTCAGCACATGATGAATTTAAATTAACCTTTATTAAACAACATTATGTCTGTACTCCTGGGGTTTCATTTTGCATAAAAGGCCAAAATTGAAATATATTCCTTCTTAAAAGAATAGACTTTACAGTCTGTTAACCTTAATTTCCATTTTAGTACAATATTCTACAACATAAAATATGACTCTTAAGAAAATGTCATGCTGTTTTGAAATATGCACCCCAAAAATAAAATGACCCTTTCAGACTTTGGATGCCATTTTTAGGAAATATTTAATTTGGTTTATGAGTCAGCTTTCTGACTTGAAATGAAATTTTGAGGTTTTTAGACTTGTTTTTCTCAATTCTCAAAAATGCTATATTTTTAATGATGATGTATGTTAAGCCAGACTTAATATTGGCTCAAGCTTAAGCAACTAAATATTTTCCTATTAAAAATATTCTGATCTGAATTAATGTTATCATTTATGCTGATGGGGTTTAGGATATGCTACCCTTAAATATGGCACCTTGGTATTTGAAAAAACAGTGGAAGCAGGAAGGTCACTCTCACTTTTTCCTCATTCTTCTCCCTGGAGCAGGTTATGAAACCTAGAAGAGATTTTCTGAGTTTCCCCTGAAACAGGTCATAAGACCCTCATTCAAGAGGTGCCCTCCCTATACTCAGAAGAAAAGAACATCCTTTTCTCTGCAGACACAGGGTCACGGAGAGGAATCTGACCAAAAATCCGTGCTAAGTTCCTCAGTTTATTAGGATTAGATCATAACTTTTTTAGCCAAACACACTACTTCACAACTATCCCCTTCTTCATCAAAATTATCATAAAAAATACATAGAGTTTACAGTATTTTGGGGAATCTTCATTTCCTTATAAAATATCCCATATCATGTAAAATGATATTAAATAAATTTGTATGCTTTTCTCTCGTTAATTTGTCTTTTGTTATAGGACCCTAGCCCTTATGTGAGGAAAAGATATTTTTCCTCCCCTACAAAGACATTGTGTAGATTCTTTATATAAAGAATATAGAAAGAAAGCTTTATGGTTCTAGAATGAACAATTTTAACCACTGTATCTAATGTTTGTACATTCTCTGCTTTAGCCCTAAATTGCAGTTAGCAGTTACCTACTCTCTAGTTGAATATCCCCAATGTCAGGAGAAGCTAAGACATCTTCTAGTTTCATAGTATAAATGTAGAGTTGAGGAAAATGTTCTTTCTTACCTTTGGATCTCTGTAATTCCCATATAAGATGGTGGATGACAGTATAGTCTTTAAAATATACGTCAGTTAAATCAATGGTGGGCTGGTCGATGATTAACAACTGATTCTTGGGAGGGACTGGTTTACAGCATTTGCCCATTTTTGTGGTGGAAATACTTCTCCCATGGATAATTTCAGACTACCAACATGATGCTCTTGAACACAGAGTTGGGAAAGGTGAAAAACAATCAGTTCTTGGGAGGCAGCTCTAGTATACCACTGGTTAACTCTCAACTCTATTACCTGGAAACTATGTTACCTGGGGTAATTTATTTAAGCATTTTTTTTTGTTTTTGCATTTCATTTTCCTCAAACATAATACATCATAAAAGCATCTATATTCCATGTTGAGAATTAAATGCTCTGAATCATCTAGCACATTGTTAATATAATGCTACACAAGTGCCCATCAACATTCTTAACATTTTACTCATCTGCTGATGCTAAAAACGTTCGCCTTCTGCATCATGGTTGTGCAAACATTTGAATCAAGATATTTTCCTTCCTCTAGATCATCCCTTCGGAAACATAAACCTTATTTTGTTATTTTTAGTTATTCTAAAGTATGTTTCCATATACTGTTCACAGTGCTTAAATTGGCCACTCAAAGATAGATTCTATTAATACATTACAGCTTACCCTTGCCACACACATACATCGGATGCCAACATTTTCATGACAGTTCAATGTCTTGCTTCTCCTGAAGAATTTGGCAAAAATTAGCTAGACTATTCTTTAAAATTTGGTAGGTACACAATCTGCAATTCTATTTCATCTAGAATTCTGGCCTGTCACTGATTGACACTTTTTGCCTTGCTCTCATAACTAGATTTGAATTTGAGTGCTCTGAATTTAGTAGATGTTTGTCTAATCAGGGTGCTCAGAAGTATTAATAAATACAGCATTCCAGTTGAGATATAAAAACATCTCAGTAAAGCAAGACCATTATTGCCTTTGTACTGGGCACTGAATTTATACTGGCAGGACCTACATTTATAGCACTTTACTTTGGAATCATCTAAAAAGGAAATTATTCTCCTGGAAATAATATTACTTTCTTTTTTAACCTGGAAAATTATTTTTCGTACACATTTTTTCCCTATTTTTCAAGATTAGTATAAGATACTTGAAAATAGAGAATATATATTCTTGACCTAATTTTTAAAAAAAATACAAACACCAAAACTAACACAAGAGGAAATAGGAAATCTTAAAAGCTCAGTATATATTAAAAATTATATTATATATTCCCAAGAAAAAAGAATACAAACCTGAATGGCTTTATAGGTGACTTCTAGCATACATTTCAAGGAAGAAATAATAGCATTCTTGCCCAATTCTTCTTTTAAAAATGGAGAAGAGGATTCTTTCCAACTCGTTTTATTAGAGCAGCATAATCCAGATACTAAAATTTGAAAAGGATATCGCAAGAAAGGGAAAATGACAGACCAATATTCTCCGGGAACATAGATGCAATAATCCCCAACAAAATATCAGCAAATTAATCCAGCAATATATTAAAATTGTACTTATCCTAGGAATGCAAGACTATTTCTGCATTAGAAAAATCAAATAATGGAAGTTACAAAATCAACATAATAAAGCAGAAAAATCACATGATCATCTCAATAGATACAGAAAAATCATTCGATGAAGTTCAATATCCATACATGAAAACAACACTCAGCAACTTGGTTGGAATAGAAGAGAAACTCCTCAATTTGATAAGGGGAATTAGGAAAAACATACATTTAATATCTTACTTAGTGATTACATAAATTCTTGAACAGTTGAAAAAAAAGAAAACAAAGCTGGTACAAATAATTCAAAGTATCTTTCTAAAGTTGGCCAAAAAAAAAAAATACATATAAAGATTTAAAGAAATTGATCAATTAATTTAAAATAATTAATGCATACATAGATTCTTTTTCAAAATTGATTACAAAGAAAAAGACAATATCCTACACATATTTAGGCAGAATAAGTAAGAAAAACTACAGCTGGTCTCAGACGTCTCCTCGGAAACACTTAAATCAAGAAGGAAACACAGCAACTGACTTGAGAATTTTGTCAGATGAGTTGAATCAGTTTTAAATAAGGCATTCCTCCTGTTCAAAGTTAAGGGAAGAAGAGAAAATTTTTTTAAATATGCAGAATGACTTTTTATTAATAAAAGAACAATAGAGATACTTAATATAGAAAGGATATCTTGGTTTGGTTTTCGTCTTGGGTTTACATTAGAAAATATTTACTTAAAACTAAATCTGTATAGTGGTGTCATTTTTATAAAATTACCATATTTGCAAGTATAAAGGTCATTTTTGCATAATAACTGCACTTAAGCTTTAGAATCAGATGTTTGTCATTTAGATAAGGCTCCTGTGTGGATTTGCTGAATAACTTCCATCTTCTGAATTGGGAACCAAAAATAGGTGTATCAGCTGAGAGGAGTTTTGATGAGTCCTGTATTCTCAGGAAGCAAATATATGCATTTCTCCCAGTAAATGATTCATAATTTTGTAATAATAATTGTTTTACTTGAAGAAAGTCAAGGATAGTATTTCTAACTTCTTCCTTTCTAGTGGTGTCTGTTTCTCTAATATTCCTCACATACGTGTTCTTCCAAAGCCCTCATTGGCTCCTCACTCATCATTTATGTAATCTATGTATTTTCTATATCATAGATCAAATACAAATTCTTTTATGAAAATTTATTAAATGTCAGAAATGCAGATTAAAGAAGAAAAACTTAAAAATATATCCTATCATTCAGGAAAGATCAAAGTAAACCCTTAACATTTTTGGCATATTTATCCTATCTATTTTTCTCATTGATTATTAAATTAAGCAAAACTACTCTTCTCAATACATAAAGAAATACTTCCAACTATTTCACCAGCATAATGCCCCTTTTACCACTTAACTTTTTTACTACATGCCACCTACATGGTTCTGCAAATATGCAAGTTATTTCTTATCCCCAAATCTTTGTTCGTGATATTACCCTTGTATAATCCAGTCCTCATTTGCCTACTGAGCACCATATACAATTCTTAGTAATCATCTTGTCTTGTATTATTAGATTATTGTGTAATAATTTTTGGCTAAGTCATCTTATTTCTCCTACTCTAATTCAAGCATCTGAATAAGAGAGACTATTAACTTTCCTAATCCATACCTACGGCAGAGGCTTGGAACATAGAAGACACACTAGTCAACATGCATTAAGAAATAAATAAAGAGGATTAGAATCAAACATAGGCATCAAAACATATCAGACTAAGTTGCAAAAATTAAATAAACCTCACACAATATTTAATTCTGTCCATCAAAGCTCCTTTCTGATTATATTTTATGTCACCGGCTTATAAGAAGTTTTTGCATATTTTTCTGAAATCACATCATGGACTATGATGCCCATGAGACTGGATACTGAGAATAATTTGTTTTGTTTTCTCAGTGGGGTGGTGTCAGAGGATTCCCACCCAAGCATCAGATGTATTGGGACAAATCTTCTGTTTATCGTTTGTCTTACATATATCTTCCTCCCTCTTACCTGTGTTGGATACCCACGTTTAAAGAAGCTGTGGAATCCCACAGCTGCAGCAACCACGAAAAGATATTGTAAATTTTGTAAGAAATTTAGTCTGGAGAATAGAACTTCTGGAGGCTAGAGGCAGCAGCAGAGGATTTTATTAGAAATTATGTAGACACAGGCATGTTCTTTTATTCCTCTGGGTCTTCCTATGCCTTGACTCTGTCATCTTGTTTACCAGGTAAACATTTTTGCATTAGGCTTTTCCTAATTGCCTCTTTCTGTTACCCAAACCTCAACCTTCATGAAGAGGGGAATCACTTTACTATGCCACCAAAGCATCACTTGTGGGCTTTTGCCAAACCACTTGTCACACGGTATTGCAGTTGTCATTGCTGTTTACTTGTCTGTCTGCCCCGTGAGATGAAGAGTTCTTTATGAAAGCTGAACGTGCCTGACTCAGCTCTCTCTAGCATCTTATACTGTATCTGGAGCATAGCATTTCTCCTTTTTTGCTCACTACCTTGGCAAACATTTCCTCCCTGGACTTCTTCCAGGGAAGAGTGAAATTTAATCACAGATCATATAAGGCAAAGTCACTAGCCCTACTGCTATGGGAGGAAGGCCCCGACAAGGCTGAGTAAACCCATAGAGGGACTTTGTGACTTCGTCAGCTCAACCTCTGCAAGTTTCCTCCCATCCCAAGAGTAGTCATATACTTGGTATTCTAGCTTGATTCTATGGTTTAAAGAAAAGTTACCCATATAAAGAATAGTCCAGAAAGAGAGAGAAAAAAAAGAAAAAGTAAAGAAAAGAAAATCAGTGTTTTACAAAAACTTTCATTAACTCAAGCTAACTAATTCTATTACTAACCAATTGTATGTCTTGAAGAAGGCCGTTTTACATTACTGCATCTCAATTTGCCCATTTGGGAAAGAAAGGGGTAGAAATAAACATCTTCTAATCCCCTTTCAGCTCTAACTTCCTATGATACAGGTGGGTAAATTGCCTACATGATATATGCACGATTACTTCTTTCCAGCTTAGAGATACATGTTGTTATAAATAACTTGCCTTTGTGTTAGCGTTCCATCCTTCTCCCCTTTTAAAATTCTTTTGAGTTTTCAAATGTAATCAGAATTACATTTTATGTTTACTATCACAAAGCTACTGGGAAATAATTCTTCATTCATGACTGTTTTTAGTATTTCAGCAATTACTCACTGAGTACCTGCTATGTACCAGGTACGATGTTAAACACTGAAAATACAAAAGTGATGGAAAGTCAAGTGACTGAGCTCCCATTTGATAAATGCTGAAATCAAATGACTAGTTCAGACTAGAACCTACAAGTACCAAATCTGCTCTCTTGCTTTAAGTCAACCCACAAATTCAACCATGTCTTCCATAGAATTTCAAAGCTCCTCTCATTCCTGGGTTCTGCTTTGAAAGTAAAGATTAAAAAAAAATCTAGATAACCTTAAAGATGGCACTTAGCCAGAATTATATGTACTCATCTGAAAATTTGACCTGGAAACATTTCACTTGGAAACTGGTTCTACTCCCCAGTTGCCAATAGAGCCTCATGGTGGGAATATGACCCTAGCAAGAGAGATACTGAGGATGTGTGAGTAAAATCACTCGGGGTTGATGTGAAGTGGCTGTGTGATTTGGGAGCCAAACTTTCAAGTAAAAAATAGAATTAATGGGACAGTTAGCCTAGTTGAAAAGAAATTGAAAATGAAACATATAATGGGTTTGATTTTCTCTTGTCATTTTTGGAAAATGAGTATTACACCTAGTGCAAGGGTAAATGTCCTTGCAAATACCATGGGTAAATACCCATGGACAAATACCCGTGCTATCAGCAACAGAACGAACCTGCCTTTATTCTGTTCTGGGAAGAAACAAGAGAAGGCAAACTTTTGCGCCATTTTTCTTTCTCACCTCCCCTTATACCTTCTTACCTTTTCATCTCATTCTTGCTTGTGTTATCTCTTCTCTTCCATTCAGGTTTAATTTCCTAAAATGAGCACCAAGAACTATTATTTCCATCATTGTGTTAGACATGTGAAATAAATATGCAATATGGGATTAGTGAAGATTCTGCTCTAAAAAAAGCCATGATCTAGGGCGACATATACATATGTATGGCCTGGTTATCATTATGGTCCTTCATGGCCCACTCTTTGTTGACTATATACACACAGAGACATATCTTGATACATAAAAAGTACAAGTACAAAGTACAAATTGGCACAAATGTTTTTAAGATTGAGATTTTTAAGCAACCTCAATATCAAAAAAAGTTATTAGAATTAGTATAAAGATTTCCCTGGTCATTTTCAAAAAACTCGTGCACTTGGTTGGAGGGAAGAAATGACCTAAGACACTCCATTATTTTCTTACTCATTGACTTTTTCCTAAGAATTTGCATATTATATCTAATGAATAAGTTCTACACTTTCTTATTTCTTTCTATCTTTTATTATACTGATATTTCAATGTGTCAGAGAAGGAAGAGAGGTCACTAATGGCTTCCTAGGGATGATGACCTCGGGGATGGGAGGAGGCGCTGGAAAGAAGTGTTGGACAGTGCTTATTTTTTGTTCCATGGATACCTCGTTGAAGTCTACACTGAGCTAGAGCCATATTATTGGATAATATGACTTGCATATTATTTTCTGGGAGTAGCATTCATCACTGCAGATGATCAGACATGTGAACTACATGTGGAGAGAGAGAAAGAGAGAATCCAAGCCGTAGTCATACAGAACCCGTTCCTCTTCATCCATACTGGAGACCACATCCGTTTAGCCACAAAAGCATTCCTATTTTTGCTAAAAGGGTACCATGTGAATTGCTGCCACTTTCAATTTATTTTATTTTTTTTCCATTTATATGAATATTTTTTTATTTCAGCATATTATGGGGGTGCAAATATTACGGTTACGTATATTGCCCATGCCCCCCCTCCGCACTCCAGGCAGAGTCTCAGGCATGACCATCCCCCAAATGTTGCACATATCACTCATTATGTTTGTATATACCCATCCCCTCCTCCCTTCTCCCACCCACCCGACACCCGACAAATGTTATTCCTATATGTCCACTTAGGTGTTGATCTGTTAATACCAATTTGCTAGTGAGTACATGTGGTGCTTGTTTTTCCATTCTTGAGATACTTCACTTAGTAGAATGGGTTCCAGCTGTATCCAGGAAAATACAAGAGGTGCTATATCACCATTGTTTCTTAAAGCTGAATAGTACTCCATGGTATACATATACCACATTTTGTTAATCCACTCATGCGTTGATGGGCACCTGGAGTGTTTCCACAACTTTGCAATTGTGAACGGTGCTGCTATAAACATTCAAGTGCAGGTGTCATTTTTGTAGAGTGGCTTTTGTTATTTTGGGTAGATGCCCAGTAATGGGATTGCTGGATCAAATGGTACGTCTACTTGTATCACTTTAAGGTATCTCCATATTGCTTTCCATAGAGGCTGAACTAGTTTGCAGTCCCACCAGCAGTGTCGGAGTGTTCCTAACTCTCCACATCCATGCCAACATTTATTGATTGGGGACTTTTTGATAAAGGCCATTCTTACTGGAGATAAGTGATATCTCATTGCAGTTTTGATTTGCATTTCCCTGATGATGAGAGATGTTGAGCATTTTTCATATGTTTGTTGGCCATTATTCTGTCTTCTTGTGAAAAATTTGTGTTCATGTCCTTTGCCCACTTTTTGATAGGGTCATTTTATTTTTCCTTGCTGATTTTCCTGAGTTCTAAATAGATTCTAGTTATCAGCCCTTTGTCGGATGTGTAGCTTGCAAAAATTTTCTCCCATTCTATGTGTTGTCTGTTTGCTGTCTTGACAGTTTCTTTGGCTGTGCAGAAGCTTTTTAATTTGATCAGGTCCCATTTATTTATTTTTGTTGCTGCTGTGATTGCCTTTGGGGTCTTCTTCATAAATTCTTTGCCTAGGCCAATGTCTAGAAGGGTATTTCCAATATTTTCCTCTAGAATTCTAATAGTTTCACACCTAAGGTTCAAGTCTGTTACCCAGCGTGAGTTGACTTTTGTGAGAGGTGAAAGGTGTGGGTCCTGTTTCAGTCTTCTACATGTGGCTATCCAGAGTTTTCCTTTTATGATAAGAATGCTCAACAAAATAGGCATAGACGGGGCTTACCTAAAAATGATACAAGCCATATATGACAAACCCACAGGCAATATCATACTGAATGGGGAAAAATTGAAAGCATTCCCACTTAGAACTGGAACAAGACAAGGTTGCCCACTATCTCCACTTCTATTCAACATAGTGCTGGAAGTCCTTGCTATAGCAATCAGAAAAGGGAGTGGAATTAAGGGCGTCCAAATAGGAGCAGAAGAGATCAAACTCTCACTTTTTGCTGATGACATGATATTATACCTA
>VBSM01000949.1:3741420-3763449 GCA_008086735.1 Cheirogaleus medius
CAATTTACCAGACTTCAAACTATACTACAAGGCTATCGTAATTAAAACAGCTTTGGATTGGCACAAGAACAGGGACATTGACCAGTGGAACGGAACTGAGAACCCTGATATAAAACCATCCTCATATAGCCAACTAATCTTCGACAAAGCAGACAAAAATATATACTGGGGAAAAGAATACTTATTCAATAAATGGTGCTGGGAAAACTGGATAGCCACATGTAGAAAACTGAAACAGGACCCACACCTTTCACCTCTCACAAAAATCAACTCACGCTGGGTAACAGACTTGAAACTTAGGTGTGAAACTATTAGAATTCTAGAGGAAAACGTTGGAAATACCCTTTTAGACATTGGCCTAGGCAAAGAATTTATGAAGAAGACCCCAAAGGCAATCACAGCAGCAACAAAAGTAAATAAATGCTGCCACTTTTAATTCAAAGGTTTTAACTGTTTCAAAATTGTGTCACAATCTTGGCAGGATGGCATTTTCACTCTAATTTTACAGTTGGTTAAATGGAGGCTCAGGGAAATGGAAAATTATAAAGCATTTAAAATGATGTGTTCTTAGCATATTGTATAGACATATATGATACATGCAGAGTTTATTCAAGAAAAAACTAAATCCTCCTGCAGTCTGGGGTGTGGCCGTGTATATGTCTGCATCACTGTGTTTATGTGTATCTGTCTCTGTGTGCCTGTGTTTCTCTGTGACTGCATTGTATCCCTTTGTATGTGCTTGTGTGTGTGTATGTGTGTGTGTGTGTGTGTGATGGAGAAGTGAAAAAAGAAAAAAGAGGAGGGCAAGGAATGAAGGGTAACTCAGAGCAGAAAAAGTAAAGGCTAAATGTGAAATAATGCAAATCCTTTGCTTGACTTAAAAAAACAGCAAAAAACAAACTTGTAAGTCATTGTAAAAGGTGTTAGTAGTGTCCTCATTTTCCAAACTACTTGATCTTCATTTCGCTGCTTTTTACTCATCTTTCAAGTAGCCAGTAATCTGAAAAATAGAGGTAGACTCACTTCTTTCTGTCCCTTCTGACAAATGAAGACAGCTCTCAACAAGATGGTAATGGCAGCTCCTCCAAATTATTCTAAAAATACTTCTATGGTATCAGCCTTTCCCTGAACTGCCTTGTTATCCTAATGCAATTATGTAACTTTCTAATCTTTCTGTCAGTGCAGTAGTCAGGAGGCAGGAGGAAAAAAAATTACTGCCAACCAGAAGGACGGAACTTCTAAAGAGGAGGTGACTGATTAACCAGTGTTTCTGCTTGAGTGTCACTCTATTCACTGGCATCCGGACCAATAACTGTAAGGTTCCTGAGCTGGTCAACAATTTTATATTCACCAAATTCACAGTAATTTCCACAACTTTTATAAGCTTTCTTTTCCTTAGTTTCTACTCTAATCATTCTAAATGTAGCCAGGGGCAGGTGATGTAGCCACATGTTTGCCAAGCACTATCATGAAGTCCAAGGAATAAGAATAGATGGAGTGTCACATAACCTACATAGAGACACTAACCTGGCTTAATGTAGTTCCCACGCAGGAGGCATTGAACTGTTCATGGCAATTTGTCTATCATTCTGTGTGGATTCTTCCCCCCCCCCCATTAAGGGAACTAAAACTTGAAAGCAAAATCACTTAAGGTATAAAAACCATAGGATTTTAAAGCTATGAGAAACCAAAGAAATGCTATTGCTTTTGCTTCTATGTTACAGATGAGGGAAAGGAGAATCTCAGTAGTTAAGTGAGGGCCGGTGGTGTTCTGAAAATAACCTGGACGATATACACCCAGAATGCTATCTCTAAGCAGTAGATTAAAAGTCATTTTGACTTTACTTTTTATCTGCATTTCTTAAATTTTCTACTGTGCACTTGTATCACTTTCTAAATAAAAAGTGCTGTTACTCAAATAACATAAGGCCTGGCCATAGTCAGATCTGACTATGAGTCTTAACTCTGCCATTAAACACTGGGTGACCTCAATAGGTTATTTAACCTCTCTGATGCTCAGCATTATCTCCATTTTACAAATGAAAGCACTTGTATCAATTTTGCAGTGTAAGTATTGGATAAAATAAAATGAGAAAAAAATAGCGAGTGATATAGCCCACTTCTTCCCTAACTAGCCCCACTGAGACACACACAGACACCCTCACCATGCACCTCCCTTAGACATCCACAATGCTTACCCTTTCCCTCAAAAACAGGGGTCCCCAACCTATGGTGAGTTGTATAATTATTTCATTATATAATTACAATGTACTAATAATAGAAACAAAGTGCACAATAAGTGTAATGCTCTTGAATCATGTCTAAACCATTCCCCACCTCCCTGGTCTGTGGAAAAATTGTCTTCCTCGAAAATGGTCCCGGGTGCCAAAAAGGTTGGCGACCACCGCTTTAAAGGCAGGGTGCCCACTTTCCACATTCCCCACTGTGTATGTCTTTTCTACCTGCAGTTTCCTCCTTAACTTTCAAGTTTTGTTATTAGAAGTCTCAGGAATATATTATTTAAAAGTCTTGGGATTTTTAACAGCCTCCTGATAATCTATCACCTGGGGAAAAAGAAAAAAAAAACATATGAGAGTTTATGCTGTGAACACTCCAAGGGCAGATAAAAGATTTGCCTTCTATTTTTCCTTTTCCACAAATAGAATTGCTGCATTTAGGATACAGCAATTTTGATTTTGAATACCTTTTGGGAACATGTATGTGATTTGAAAGTCCTATGAATAATAATAAAAAAAACCCTGAAGCTTCAGTTAATTATTCTATTTTTTTCCTATGAGATGCAGAATTAATGGATTAGGACTGATAGTCAAAAAAATATATATCTATATATCCTGTTACTCAAGATCCAACAGTCATTTGGCAAGTGCTTTCTGCTGACTCAGTTTGACTTTCCTACATCCTCTCAACTGAAATACATGAAAATGCAACCTCATATTCTGGAGACTATGTCTGAAAATGATACAAATTCCATCTTTTGCCCTAATTCTATTCATACATACCTGTTCTCATCATCTTCAAAGATTTGTTGGTCCTCATTTGACTCTGACATTTCACTTTCAAAATAGTCATTAGTCTCCTAAACCCAATGACCCACTCGACCTCTCCACATTGTGTTAAAACTGTCTCTTGAGCAAGCTGCGGAGATTCCTTCCCTGATTCAGTCCACAAGGCCACGTCTTCCATCCTGTGCTGTGAAACATGAATTGGACCAACCCGACCCAGCCTCCCCATAAAGCAAGGGATGTGACAGTTATCCAGTTGCCAGCAAACAGAACCTGATCTTGCTTATACTTTTAATGAGCATTTGTTTTCCTATTTGTGTCTAAGGATATACATACAATAAGTCATATTTCAATAATTGCTGAGCAGAAGACTCAGAATCCTAGGCATGGATAATATCGTTAAGATGATAAGAAATGAAATTTTTTATCCCTTTTGTGATGGCTTTATAACTATCTACCGAGTAGGGAATCTCTGCGCATTCTATGGTGTGAGATGGGGAGTAATGGGTACATATGTCTCTAACCTCTTATAAAACACAGAAAATAGCAAATATCTACATACTTACTATATTATGAGTCTCACCGCTGAGCATGAGGTATAGTGCAAAGCAATCTCTCTCTCTCTCTTTCTCTCTCTCACTGGTAGGAATATCATCCTGCCTTGGTCTCTAAAACATTTTAGACCCTTTCTTACTCCTTCTCTGATTCTCTTATTTTGTTCAAATAGCTAAGATTTATTCATTGCCTTCTATGTCTTAAGAGCCACAATGAAAGAACCTAACCTAAAATGGGATGCAAAGATTGTCTTCTTCTTATCTCCTTCTTTCACGGCTGCTAGGTATCTTTATTTCCCCAGATCCCTTTAGGACACTTCTCTCCATCTCTTTCCCTTGTGATATTTCCTATTCTGAGTTGGGCTGCATGGGCCTGCATATCATGTATATGTGGGCATTGGATTTTTCTAAAACATAGTGTTTTCATCTGTTCCGGCTATACTGTATAAAATACACATATATTTTTAGAGGAATTAAGATAATTGGAAGAAAAAGTTGAAGGACATGGCATTCAAAATGTGAACATTCTGTTCAGAACCATTGTTTAAATTATTATTGTTAAAATAACACAAATCCCTTGTCCATTCTTTTGTCCCTCCCCCCCGTTCTGAGCAGTAATGATGGCATAATATAACCTATTCTTACACTTTTCACAAAATTTACTCCAAATGGATTAAAATGCACAAATAAAAAATAAGTGATGTGAAAATGTAATATCTTCAATGCTAGATGAAATCATGGGTCAGAGTCAAAGTCATGCTGTGACTATATTTTGAGGATCATCTTGGAGTTAAACTGTAGTTTAACAAAAAACAAGTGGCCACTGTATAAAATACAGTAATAAAAGAAACAAGGCTAGAAACAAAGTTGACAAAAGGGTGTCACAAATCAAAAATACCAGAATTTCTTAAATCTTTCTGTCCCTGAGGTCTTGTTCTTTGATGTGTATCTAAGTCATTTTTTCCTCTATGACTAAATCACTCTTTGGTCACAGACCAGAAAACTAACACTGGGAAGTACTCATCAGAGACACACAAAATAATGCAGTTTGGGAAAGACTTTTTCCCCACTATTTTTTTGAAAAAGAGAAATTATAACTATCCATCTGGGGCAAAAAAAAAAATCTGTCAACCATTATCAAAATGATTTCCTTAAGAGCCATTTAACGAGATTCATTAATTTAAAGAGATTAAAAACAGTCTGTATTAAAGGACATTTTGACAGAACAAAATAGGTTATAATAAAAGCTGAAAATCAGCAGTCTCTCTTCTTATCAAAGACGATGCAGAACTCTCAGCAAAGTCTTCTTCATTCAAAGTGAAACTCAAGATCTGATTCAATTAATAGAAGTCTTGAAATGAAACAGAAAATAAAGAAAGTTTGCAGTAGGTCAAAGTCCTAAATGTACTACTGACAAGAGCACAGAATGTTCAGTATTTTCTTAGGGAGATTTCTAAAATGAGATGGTAAGGCCGACGATGGAGGTGTAAAACCACACACATTTAACAATGGAAGAAGAAACTTGGCTTAGAAACAAAGCTAACTTTTAACAAGCTGGAACCTGGCTTTTGTATGCCTACCTACCTTTGAGGCAGCTGTTGTTTATTAAGTTAGTGAGAGCATCATTTTCTCTTCAAGATATGTTTCATGAGAGTGTCTTACTGAAATGTATTTATCTTTCTCTTAAGTACAGCACATGACAAGGATATGTAATGACAAGGATATGTACTAAATATTTCAGAATGACTACCTATGTGAGGGAGAGTGATTTTGGATTAGGTATAAATGGGAATAAATACATAAAATAAAAAAGAAAATATAAAGAAATATGTACATATATACTCATCAAAAACACATACGTGCATATGGATGTAAGTAATTCATACATACATGCACACATGCAATAGGAAAGTTAAAATGTGTGGATCCCTAGGAATGTGAGTGGATACCTGACTCCAGAGAAAGAAAGTTACAAGGCACTGTGTTTATTATGTCTTCTAGGAAGTAGATGTTGAGATGGAGGGTGGAATGCAGAAGGTTTATTGGGTCTTAATGCTCTCAAAACATAAAAGAGAAAGGAAGCGAGATTGAGCAGGGAATCCCAGCCTGGGATTCAGACCCTTTCCTGTGAAAAGAAAGAGAAGTGAAAGCTGGATTGGACAGGGAGGACCCCTCAGACTGCAATACAGATTTGGAAATTTCTTGGGTAATGAAGGGGGAGATCCAAAACAAAGATCGCCCATTAGATGAGCTCCAGCTTGGATAGAAATGGCCAAGACCTACTGCTTCTATTCGTCTCAACCATTGGTAAGGGCTGCAAGAGGAGTCCTTACTAATGGAGCCTGATAGTGGCAGGAAAACTGAAGTGGATCCTGAAGGTAGCTGGATGCTGTCAGCTAACTGCACTCCTTGCCTTTGAATGGAAAGCTCTTTCTGCAAGGGAGATCCAAGCAGCACACTCCCATGGTTGCCACTGCACACTTGTCCCCCCTCTACTTCCATGGTTGTTTTCACCATCTTCAAAACGATCATTCAATTTCTTACATATGTGCACGGGTATATACTTTATAATTCAGTTTATTCATTATAACCATTTCATAAATACATTTACATGTTGCCTGATTTATTTTGAAAGCTGTTTTAAGTCTAGGGTCTCTTTTTCTTGTATTTCCAGTGTCCAGTCACTCTTTTGAAGATTTATTTATGCTCTTTTTCAGGAGTGCTTATTGAAATGATATTTTCAAAAATTATGACTAGAATGTAAACTTTCAAAAATTGTGAATAGAATGCCTGCCTGAAAATGTATAATTGGCTGTGTACAGCATTCTGATTTCAAAACCATCTCATTCTTTGTTGTTCTCTATAATACTCACCAATCAATTTGTTTCCTAAAATTAAACTTATTTTGAAAAAATTGAGATAATTTTATATCCATATGCATAGTTGTGAGAAATAATTCAGATAGCTCCTATGTGCCCTTTACCAAGTTTTCCCCAATGATAATGTCTTGCATAACTGTAGTACAATATCACAACCAGGAAATTGACATTGATACATACATTAAAGAGACAATACTGTTTCATCACAGAAAAGATCTCTCCTCTTGCTATTTTATAGCCACAATTACGTCTCTCCCATCTTCACTGTGGATAAAGCATGCTAACCACTAGTCTGATCTCCATTTCTATAATTCTATCATTTCAAGGATGTTTTATAAATGAAATCATACAATATGTAAACTTTTGGAGTTGCTGTTTTCTCTCAGCATAATTCCTTGGAGATTTATCCAAGGTTTGGGATTTACCAAAAATGTGTTCCTTTTTTTAATCTCTGAGTATTTCATAGTATGAAATATGAATACCATAATTTGTGTAACCATTTACCCATGTGAGGACTTTGGATATTTTATAGTTTTTGGTTATTACCAATAATGCTGCTATGAACATCTGTGTACAGGTTTTTTATGTAAATGTAAGTTTTTATTTCTCTGTAATAAATACCTAGGAGTTAAGTTTTTGGTTTGCATGATATTTGCATATTAGTTATATAATTGATCCTTGAACAACACAGATTTGAGCTGTATGGGTCCATTTATATGTGGACTTTTCTCAATAAATATATATTATAAATTTTTTGGAGATTTGAAACAATTTGAAAAAAATTGCAGATAAACCATATAGCCTAGAAATATCAAAAAAAAAAAAAAAAAAAAAAGAAAAAGTTAGGTATGCGATGAATGCATAAAATACATGTAGATAAATTATAGTCTATTTCTGTGTTGTTTATGTTATCAGTAAGGCTTTCAGTCAACAGCAGGATATTAGTAGTTAAGTTTTGGGGAAGTTAAAAATTATATGCTGATTTTTGACTGCATGAAAGGGTAGGTTGAAGGGTCAACTGTATAAAATATTGCGAAAATATTTTCCAGAGTTAGCTGTGTCATTTTACGTTTCCATCAATGTATAAATGTTCTATTTTCTCCATATCCTCATGAGCATTTCATTTGTCATTATTTTTTATTTATCTAATCTGATAAGTGTGTAGTGGTATCTCATTGTGGTTTTAATCTGCATTTCTCTGGTGGCTAATGATGTTGGACATCATTTTTGTGTATTTATTTGCTAACTGTGTATCCTCCTTGTTGAAATGTTTGTCTACATGTTTTTCCCCTTTCGTAATTGGATTGCATGTGTTTAATTGTTGAGTTTTAAAAGTTATTTATGTATCCTAGAGCTAATCCTCTCTTGGATATTGGGTTTTTAAATATCCTCTCTCAATCTGTAGATTGTTCATTCATCCTCTTAACAACATCTTTTGCAAAAGAAAATTTTTAAGGCTTATTGATGTCCAGTTTGTCATTTTTCCTTTTATGGATTACGGTGTTAGTATCAAGTTTAAGAAACTTTGCCTAGCCCTAGATCTTGACATTTTTTTTCTCTGAGGTTTTTATTTTCTAATAGAATTACAATTTTACACTTACAATTTTGCATTTAAGTCTATGATCCCGTTTGAGTTCATTTGTGTATAAGTTGTGAGGTTAGGTTGAAGTTCACTTTCTTTGCCAATTGCTCTGGGAACACTTTTTGAAAAAGTTCTCCTTCCTCCATTGAAATGTTTTGTGCCTTTCTCAAAATCACTTAAGCATAGTTGTGTGGATCAAACAACCTTTAAAGAAGGAATTGGTATCTACATTTTATATGTTAGAAAAAAATGTGGGAGATGGTTCACATTCACACAGCTAATTGGTACATCACTTTCAAACCCAGTTTACCGAGTTTTTCTTTCTCACCATAAAAGGGTGTGTCTAATGCTTCCTTCAAGCTCCCAGAGTGATTTGCACATAATAGATGCTTAAAAATGAAAAAAAAAATAGTTCCTCATTCAATGGTTGATTGAAAGACTACTTAGAGTACATTGGATATCTTAATTGGTAAAAGGATGAAGAAGAGACTTGACCCCTTTTTCTAGGTCTATGTATTGCAAACTTAAATATCTGCAAAAGGTATTGAATTTTAGAAAATTTTCTTTACCTTTTGTGGATGATTTCTTCGGAGATTGCTTTATGACACAGCCATTTTTAGAAACCTGACAGTGCTTTTCGAGCTTGAAGATAGGGCTATTAAAATAAATATGAGACTTGACAATTCTGAAAAAATGTGAGATTTCTACCATCACTAACTTCATGAATAAATTGTATCTTATTTTGAGAACAAACTTGAATCATATTTTTCTTTGATTATCAATTCATACAAGCCTCTATTTTCAGGTAAACATTGAGAAGGGAGAGGTAGTCACTACCTATAAGTTTCGCCGGGTGATCAGCCTCAGAATTCTTGGCATGTTGGTAAGGATGAAGATTCAGTGCTTCTACCCAAGACTACTTAACTAAATACGTTGTGCCCTGAAATCTTCATATGTATTATGCAAGTGACAATATTTAAGAAGCATAAACCCACAGGTATATTCCAGGAAATATAGTTCTCTGAGATCAAGGCATCTGGATTAGTTGCTAATATAAAATTCTTAAATAACTAAAGATAAATACAAAAATGTGTATATCATATGGATGCAAATTTTCTGTTGTTTTGTACTTGTTTGGGCCTGAGGATATACGACTTTTCCAGAACCACTTGTTATATGGAGCCCGTTTAGTGTTGAGGCCAATGCTGCAAATGCAAAGAGCAAAGAAAGTAAATTAAAAAGTTCACATGAGATTTCTCACAAAACTAAAAACAAAACGGCCATGTGATCCAGCAATCCCACTACTGGGGATTTAATCAAAGAAGAAGAAATTAGCATATCAAAGAGATACCTGAACCCCCATGTTTATTGCAGCGCTTTTCATAATAGCAGGGGGAGTGGGCAGACCAAGATGGCAGAATAGAAACCTCCAGCAACAGTCCCTCCACAGGAACACCTAATTCAATAACTAACCATGCAAGCAAGCACCTTCTGAAAACCAAAAATCAGGTGAGCTATCATACTACCTAATTTTAATGTTATATCAAGGAAAGAGGCCCTGAAGAGAGCAGAAAAGATAGTCTTGTATTGCCTACGGCACCCTTCTCCAATACCCCAGTAGTGCCATGCCAATATGCCAAGTGAAGAGAGGATCTGTGTGCCCACAGGAGGGAGAATGAAGTGATTGTGGGGTTTTGAATTGAAACTCAGGGCTTCCCTGGCACAGGGCAACTCAGCACAGGACAGAATTTTGCCAGTGTCCATGGAGGGAACATTTTGATCCATTCAGCCATAGGGAAATTCTCTGTCCCAAAGCCCTAGTTCACACTAGCCCAACCACCAGAAGAAAAAGAGCAGCTTGGGGCCTAGACTAAATCTGTAAGGCAGGCTAAAAGGACTACAGTCCTTGGGCAATTCCTGCAGCTGTGCTGGCTCAGGGCCAGTGGTGTGGGGGTGCACATGACCCAGTGAGACACCAGCAATTGTGGCCAAGCCACTGCCTATGTCACCCCCACCCCCAACTATAGGCAGTGCAGCTCAGAGCTCAGAGAGTCTTCTTACACTTGGGGAAAGGAAAGGGAAGTGCTCAGAGGACTTTGTTTTGAAACTTGGGTACCAGCTAAGTTCCTGTAAAATAAAGTACTAAGCAGATTCCTGAGGCCCCTGAGTCCCAGGCCTTAGTTCCTGGATGGCATTTCTGGACCCATCCTGGGCCAAAAGGAAACATGTTATCTTGAAAGGAAGGACCCAGTCCTGGCAGGATTCACCACCTGCTGACTAAAAAGCCCTTGGGCTTTGAATAAACATCGGAGTTAGGTAGGCAACAGTCACCACTGGCTTTGGGTGAGACCTGATACTGGTGGCCATGAGGGAGTGCCCACAACACTCCTCCCCAAACTCCAGCAGCCCAGCACGGAGAATGAGGGAAGTGAGTGAGAGACTTTGCCTGGTAATCCAGGAAGTTCTCTTGTGTCTTATCCAAGCTCACCAAAGCAGTACAACCAGCAGTCTGGAAGAGTGACAGAAGAGTCACTTGGGGCACTTCCAGTGCTGATATAGCTGCAGTAACCAGAGACTTAGACTACTACACTCAATTCCATTCAAGTATCCAGAAAGCCTTCTTAAGAAGAATGAGATCAAACAAACCCATACTGTGAAGATTAAAATAAATATCTAACTCTTCAATGCCCAGACATTGATGAACATCCACAAACATCAAGAATATCCAGGAAGACATGACCCCACTGAATGAACTAAATGAGGTACCAGTGACCAATCCTGGAGTGATGGAGATAGACCTTTCAGACAAAGGATTCAAAATAACTGTCCTGAAGAAGCTCAATGAACTTCAAGACAACACAGAGAAGGATTTCAGATGCCTATCAGAGAAATTTAGCAAAGAGATTGAATGATAAAAACAATGAAGCAGAAATTCTAGAGTTTAAGAATTAACAATAGCAAAGATATGAAATCAATCTAAGTGTCCATCAACAAATAAATGCATAAAGAAATTGTAGTATATATACAAAATAGAACATTATTCTGCCATAAAAAAGAATGAAATCATGTCATTTGCAGCAACATGGATGGAACAGGCAGTTACTATGTTAAGTAAAATAAGCCAGGCATAGAAAGACAAATAACATGTTCTTATTCATAAGTGGGGGCTAAAAAAGTTGATCTCATGGAGGAGGAAGCAGATGGTAGATTCTGGAGGTTGGGAAGGGTATATGAAGTAAGGGCAGGGGGAATGAAAGGAGGTTGGTTAAAGGGTATTGACACATAGTAAGATAAAAGAAATAAGTTAAGTTCTAATGTTTAATAACAGGGTGGGGTGACGATAGTTAACAACAATATATTGTATATTTCAAAACAGCTAGAAGAGAGGACTTGTAATGTCCCCAATACATAAAAATGATACATACTCAAGGTGATGGATACCCTAAATATCCTGACTTGATCATCACACATTCTATGCATGTAACAAAATATCACATATACTCTATAATATGTCCAAATAGCATGTACCAAAACATAAGTTCACCAGAATTATCATTTTCTCTGATAACTGAGCCTATTTAATTAGACAGGTACAGGAGAGGCCAATTTCCTGTTCTTATGTGATCTTTGGTA
This sequence comes from Cheirogaleus medius, assembly GCA_008086735.1. Taxonomy (NCBI): domain Eukaryota; kingdom Metazoa; phylum Chordata; class Mammalia; order Primates; family Cheirogaleidae; genus Cheirogaleus; species Cheirogaleus medius. The sequence goes on from VBSM01000949.1 coordinate 3,753,092, forward strand.
ACATAGCAAAATTCCCTAATGCAATCTACTATTTACTACCAATAAACATATGTATTTATATAGAATAAGAAGATACATACACACAAATAACATTGATTTTTATTTAATAAAAGTATTTATTAGTTCCTATAGTGTTTATTTTCTCTGAATATTAATGCTCTGAACCCATTGAAGATAACATGGAATATTGAGAAAAATATAAGTAATCAAACAAATGGCCTTTAATTCCATCAAACAGAAGTGACTATTGCTTAACACACACGCACAGACTCTAAACAGAATGTATGTTCAGTTTTGCTAAATTTAGATTATAACATATATATGAATGCATATGTATGTCTAATTTAATATTATACTTTATATTTTATTTAATTTTAATATATATCTTTATCTTCTATATTTAGATCTTAATATATTTATGAGTTTATTTGTAGATATGTAAATGGTAAATTCTGTGTTCTGTATTCATCTTTTTATATACCATTAAGGTAATAATGTTTCTCTATAGGTTAACTCTTCTCAACATTTTCAATTTCCTTCCACATATATACTCTGCCATATTAATTGGAGATTTGAACAACAGCTACCTCATTGAATGTAGAGGCATTACTCCTACACTGTTAGTGAAAATTCTCAATGTTTTGGTAGTAGAGGCTTGTTGGTATGAGAGGATAAAGGCCTGCCTCACCTTCCAATTCACTAAGGATGGATGTATATTTCCCTCTAGTTGGACAAATGACAAATGATATTAGAATCTTTGGGAATATCCTTAAAATGATAAAGATATCTCTAGGAGTAAGTTAATTCAATATTAAAGATAATTTAAATATATTAAAATAACTTTTGAGAATCCATTAAGTGCAAAGCCTCTAAGGATAAGATGTCTTCCTACAACTTAAGGGTATTACAGACCAGCTACTCAATGAAGACATTTACATATGGAGATAGAAAGTGAGGGCATGGTGCTTACCTTGTGTAGTCAGATAATAAGTACTAATACTATGCAAATGTAAATTAAGCAGCATAAATTTGGTAACAGCTGATGCCCAATTTAAAAAAAAATGGTAGCTGTCTTTCAGTCAACATCTTTGTCTTTTCTAAACCAGGTAGAATAAGGAAATAACAAATGAGATAAGCTGGCTATCCTCAGTTGTGGATAAGAAAAGAGATTTCTGTGAACTGTAGTCACTAAGCTTGAAATATTAGAGTCAAACATTCAGAGAAAAGTGAGGTGGGCATTTTCAGGCAAATAAATGGTACAAACAAGAGCCTGTCAGTGAAAATGAACAACTTATCTTAAGAAATCAGGGAAAATTAGTACACAGAAAGAACTTATTTTGTTTCATTTTGTTTGTTTTTTTCATCACTTCTGACAGCTCATTGGCCATCTTACAAGTAAGCTGATTAGGGTATTGCATTTGCAAAGTAGTTTGCTATCCAAGATGCTTAAACAAGTCTAATCTTTCAGCTTGTCCTCATGTTCATGAACTTCCTTATCTATCTTAACCACAGAAAGTCATGTCTGCTAACAATCAAGAGAAAACATGCATGAAACTAACAGATGGACCTATGAGAGATATTCCCAGTATCAAATGAAATAATGAAAGTTCAATGTCGAAATGTACCTTTTGGATTTTAAGTCTTCCCCTTTCTGAGCCTCAGAAGTTCCTTCATGCATAAATTCTAGGGAAAGAGGGACGTAGGAGTGAACTCTCATCCAACACATAAGAGATCCATGATTTTTTACCTTCTGTTATCCCCCCAAACAAGCTTTAAGACAGCTGTTTTTGAACTGAATCTAATTAAATGTATGACTTATTTCTTGTTTGAGTTATTTCAGATTTTTTTGAAGTATCTTTAATCATTAGTTTTTAGAAAAATAGGATGGTGTTATCTCAGGATGACTCACTCCTTCAAGTTGATCTCTTAGTTCTATAAGAGAAGGGTTCCTCCCAGATCAAAGCACTGTAACAATGAAGATAAATAAGTAAAAATATTAATATACCATTAACTTTCTATTATTTGTTTTTAAATTGACACAGTATAGTAATATGAGTAAGGTTGTGTTTTCAAGGTAGAGTTGAAAGCTCATATTTTCCACTTTTGCTCAATTCTTAACTCAAATCCATCAGTAAATCCCTATTCTATGTGGTTTTGTTTTGTTTTTGTGTTTTTTGTTCTGTTGTTGTTTGCTAAACAACTAGGTAGATGCTATTGTCATTTACTGAAATGTGGATTACTAGAGAAGAATCTATTTGGGGAGTAAATCATTATCTCTGTAGAGAGGCAATCATACTAAAACCTGGTTTCTCCTTCTATTTGCTTATTCATTTCCTCTTATTAGCAGGAAATAATCCTCTTATTCATGACTACTGACTACTTTTTTTTCCCCTAAAGATCCCAGTGATACTTACCCAGATTATTTTTCTCTACTTGCCTATAATACACACACACACACACACACACTTTAAGTGCCTACTATGTATGAGATACCACAAGACCAGATATTGCCAAAGTGACATAATTTTCTAGTGTCAGAACTAGATAAAAATGAACTTTCTTTAAGTCTGTGATTCATTTTGACTTAATTTATGTATATTGATATATTGTGTTAGACATGCATCAAATCTTGGACATATGGATATACAGTTGTTTTTGCGCAGTTTATTGAAAACATTATTCTCTCTACTGATTTTCTTTTGCACCTTTGTCAAAATCAGTTGGCCAGATATATGTGGGTCTGCTTTTGGACTTGATTTTATTCCATTGATCAATTTGTCTATCTTCTCATCTATTAAAAAAAAATCCCAGAAGACAACAGAGAAGACAATCTGCGACATTGAATTAGAAAAAGAAAAAAAAAAGAGATGAATTGTACTATGTCAAAATTTACAATTTCTTTTCTTCAAAAGACACTGTTAAGAGAATGAAAATACAAGCTAGAGAGTGGTAGAAAGAATTTACAATGCATATACATCTGAAAAAGAATTGTATCTGGAATATATAAAGAAAACTCAAATAATGGAAAAAATAACAAATCAATAAAAAATACACAAAATATTTGAACAGACACTTCAGAAAGATTATATAGAAAACTAATTGGACAATAAAAAATGCTCAGCACCTTTAGTCTTTATGTAAATGCAAATCAAAATTATAATGAAATATCCATTAGTATGACCGAAGTCAAAAGGATCATATCAATTTTAGAAGTTTTTTCTAATTCTGTGAAAAATGACATTGATATTTTGATAAGGATTGCATTGCATATGTAGATTGTTTTGGGCAGTTTGGTCATTTTAATGACATTAATTTCTCTGATCCATGAGTATGGGGTGTTTTTTCATTTGTTTGTGTCATCTACAATTTCTTTCATCAGCGTTTTGTCTAGGCAAAGGATTTATGACTAAGAACTAAAAAGCGCAGGCAACAAAAACAAAAACAGACAAATGGGATTAAATTAAATTAAACAGCTTCTGCACAGCAAAAGAAATAATAAACAGAATGAACCAACAACTTGCAGAATGGGAGAAAATATTTTCAAACTATGCATCTGACAGGGGACTAATATCCAAAATTTACAAGGAACTCAAATGACTCAACAAAAGAATATGCAAAAATCTCATTAAAAAGTGGGCAAAGGACATGAAAAGACATTTTTCAAAACAAGACATACAAATGGACAACAGGCATATGAAAAAACGCTCAACATCACTAATCATCAGAGAAATGTAAATTAAAACCGCAATGAGAAATCAGCTTACACAGTCAGAATGGCTATTATTTAAAAGAAAAAATAACAGATGTTGGCAAGGATGCTAAGAAAAGGGAAATCTTATACAATGTTGGTGGGAATGTAAATTAGTAAAACCTTTATGGAAAACAGTGTGGAGATTTCTTAAAGAACTAAAAATAGGCCCACCATGCAATCCAGTAATCCCATTACTGGCTATCTACCCAAAGGAAAAGAAATCATTGTATCAAAAAGACACTTTCTCTCCTACATTCATTGCAGCACTATTCACAATGGCAAAGATATGGAATTAAACAAAGTGTCCAGCAATGGATGACTGCATAAAGAAAATGTAAAATGTGAAATACTCTTCAGCTATAAAAAAGAATGAAATCATATGTTTTGCAGCAACATGGATGAAACTAGAGGCCATTATCTTAGGTGAAACAACTCAGAAAGCCAAATACAGAAAGACACAAAAAGCCAAATACTGCATGTTCTCACTTATAAATGGAAGCTAAATAATGTGTACATATGGATGTATAGTGTGGAATGATAGACAATGGGTACATGCAAGAATAAAGAAGTGGGATGGGCGGGTGGATGATGAGAAATTACTTAATGAGTACAATGTATGTTATTGGGGTGATGGATACCCTAAAAACTATGACTTTACTACTACACAATTTATACATGTAACAAAATGGTACTTGTACCCCATAAATTTATACAAGTAAAAAAAAGACTTTGGAAGGAGAAAATGAGATTTTAAAAAAATGAATAAAGCATGCCAAGTGTTAGCAGGGACATGGAGGGACTAGAACTCTCATATGCTGCTGGTAGAAATGTGAAATGGCACAACCACTTTATAAAAACAGTTTACAAGTTTCCTAGAAAGTTAAAAATAAGCCTACCCTATAGCTGTCAAGTTATTTTATTTCTAGTTATTTACCCAAGAAAAAGAAAGCATGTGTCCACACAAAATCTTACATATGAATTCCCATAGATGCTTTGTTTGTAACAGCTAGAAATTGGAAACCATAAAAATATTTATCAGCAGGAGGATGCATAAACACATTGAGACATGTCTACACAATGGAATACTACTTAACAATACAAAAGAATGAACTATTGATACACATGATATGAATGTTTCTCCATAATTGTGCTGAATTAAAGATGCAGGTTAAAAATAGCAGGTAGCACATGCTATATGACTCTATTTATAGAAACGTCTAGAAAACAAAAACTAATCTGTAATGACAGAATACAGATCAGTGATGCCTGGTGGTGAGACTGAAAGAGGTGGGAGGAAGGGGGTAAAAAAGGGCAAAAGGACATTTTGAGGGATGATACGGATACTCATCTCCACTGTAGTGATGGTGTCATTGATGTCTGCCTATGTAAAAACTTATCCTATTCTATACTTTAAATGTGATGTTTAGTATATGTTAATTATACTTCTAAAAGCTATTTTTAAAAATGTCTTTAAAGCTGAATGCTTTAAATCTAATCCAGTGGCCTTGTCTTTTGAAGGGTGAAGTGGTGGAGTACTATGTGGTTTAAAAGGAGCTCATGTACTTGATTCTGAAGCTGTTGTCTAGTTTTCTTGGACTTTGCCTATATAGCTTTTCCAAGTTCTTCAGGTCCCAACCCCATCCCCTGCCTTCTTAAAGCTCTCTCTGCCTACCTTACATAAACCTGCCTGATATTGTGCCACTTGTGTAGTGTGAACTCAGATACTTGTGACAATTGCTTTGTAGGAACAGAGCTATCTTTGTCTGTATCATTTGGTTTCCATTTCCTTGTGGAATGTCTCATACACACTAGGTGGTTAATAAATGTTGCTTACTATGTTAATTATATCATGGTACACATGCATAGACTCATGCAATACTCTCAAATGCAGACATGCACACACACATAGATATGCCATGAGGTGCTTACAATGTACTTTCATATGTCTTTTATAATCTTTCATTGATTTCATTTACCTGTTGATAATTATAGACAGCATATATTTAGATTATTAAAATAACTTTGAAATTAACAAAGGGAATCATCTATTTCAACTGCTTAAATTTAGCAACACTATTTTAAAATCAAATGAACAGATTTTCCAGTTAGTGATTGTCTGGCCATAGGCAAATTCATGAACCTCTCTTAACTTCAGTTTCCCTGCATCCAAAATGAACATATTAATGTCTACCTTATGGGGTTGTGGCAAGGTCTAAATGATCCTGTATGTGAAAAGCATATCCAAGTACTTTATATATGACAAGACCTCACTGTATGAAGGCCATAAAATAATAGCCATATCAGAAGAACATTTCACCTCCTCCCATATACTTCTCCCTAAGCTGACCTTGTATTACTGCAGCAGATGGTTCTTCAGTGTCTACATAGCTGTCTGCAGTGAATGTTTCCATATATTGATATGATAAATACTCCATTTGATCTCTAAGTAGCCTGAATCAACTCTCTTGCTTAAGATGAATCACTTTTTATAGCTTCCTCTTAAATAGTAAGATACGAGGATGAATATATAGTTAGCATCTATCACGTTCCAACCGTTTGATATCACTTATTGTATTAATCTTCAAAATAAGTTTCAAGTAAGTAATATCTCTGTTTGTAAGTAAAGATGCTGAGACTCAACTCAGCAGGGTTAAGTAATTCATCAAAGATCACACAGCTTGTAAATGATGAAGGTGGATGTTGAATTCAATTGTCTAAGTCTGAAATTCACGTTTCTTTCTACTACATAGTGCTACTCAGTCATCCCACAAAGCCGACTTCTGGGAAAATCACCTTTTGCGAAATCAGCTCCTGTTTTTATTCAGTGCAGTCTCTTGTGAGTTATAGCTTAATAGACAAAGCCCATGCCGCTGCCACTTTGCCTGAATCAAGTTTATTAAAGCCCTTAAGCTGAAGCTGGGTGGATGCCCTACCACTTTGTACCATCAGAGGTCAGGAGCATTTAGACATGAAGTAAGCACAGGTGATGAGCAAAATTAACCAATTTGATATTTCCAAGCAGATACCTTTATAAGAGAAAATTACCTCTTATCCATCCATGAAGGTGACTCAGCTCGCCTCCAGGTTAGGAACTTGCATTCATAATCTCATAGCTTCTGTTCTTTCGTCTTCTTCTTTAAATTTTTTTGTATGTTTGAAAAAATGCTCTCAGCATTTGCTTTTTAATCAAAAGATGTAGAGAAAAATAAATAAACTTTTAAAAGTGGTTCAGAGAGTTGGCAACCATGACACTTTAGCAGAATTTAGAGAAAGCTTGCCTTATTTTTAAGTAATAAAAATAATAATAAATGATATAATGCTAAACACAAGGGGATAAGAGAAATAAAAAGTTCCAAAAATATTTAGTGACACTATTAGAGAAATAAATATTCAAGGCGGTACATCTGACATATTGACACTATATAGTGAAATCAAGGTACTAGCATAACAACATAGTCGTAAACACATTAGTAGCAATTTTGAATACTGCAGATCTAGGTCATGGAAAGATAGAGAAGTTAATAACATATGTACACATTTTATATGAAAGAAGCAGGGGTTATAATCAAAACTGTGAACAATCAGCATAATGGGCACACTGACCACTCAGAAATGCTCTTGGTCATAAACATCAGGATTTTGGTTGATTATCAGAGGAATTTTCACGCATTAATTTAGGCATTTAACCAGCATTTAAAGTGCCTACTATATATCAGACTGTACCAGTTTTAAGGAATGTAGTAATGCAAAGGACATTGTTGCTAAAATTGAGGAAGTCATAGTCTGGAGGAGAAGATGTGAATTGTACCAATTGGGATTTAAGTGCTACATTCAAGTTAGGCCTTAAAAAAATCAAGAAAGCCTTTACAGGCAGGGAAAAAAATGACATAATGACTTTTGTACTATTGAGAGTGTGCCAAGCAGGGCATGATGGAAGTAGGCCAATCCTATGGTAAAGGAATATAGTGCTAACACTACTCCAATGATAGAGCTCAGTTGTCCCTGAATGATCCTGGACCGAAGCTAGAAATAGTCATTATTGGAGCCCTCGGAATTAACTCTGAGTATTTCTTCAACTGGGTCCTAACTTGGCTGAGACTTAACTCTTGTGTGACTTCTTGGAGACACAGGGGAAAGGAAACTGTAGACCTAAAACATAGGGTGGGGGGTATTAGACTTAAATAGCTCTTGGCTTTACTTTCAGAGATTCTGATGATTTGTGCCTAGAGTGGGGTGCATGACTCATTTATAACAAGCCATGAAGTCATAAGAACTTTATCAAGTGACCAAACTTTGAAAAAGTCTGTAGTAAACGCCATGGGATAAGAGCTAGTAAATTATTTTGAGGAGTTTTTAAAGCACCACCCCCCACATCTGTCCCCCAAGCAGCCACGCTAAATAAATAATAACACAGTACTTCAACTTCAGTTATTTCTATACCACTTACCCTGTGTGTTTAGAAACCTAATTTTTATTTTTATGGTTTTTGTTGTTGTTTTACTGTATATTTACTCTCCTTGGGACAAAGAGTATGCTTTCTTCGTCTCTGCTTTCTCCACAGCCCTTAAGGCTTAACACATCATCAGTCATCTGGCCTGATGATTCATCAAAAGAACCTGAGACAATCAGCTAAGCTGGCAACACCTGAACCAATCAACATGGCCTGCAAAAGGGGTTAGCTATCCCCCATTGGCTGTGCTATAAATCAGTCAAGTGTACTCAGCTGTGCTGAGCGTTGAATGCAAGCCAAGAATGGGAGTGGGGAGGGAGGAGGAGCTAAGGGCATTAAAGCAAGCGTTAGCATTTGCTTCTGGTTTGTCAGGACCAAAGGTTGCAGATTATCAGACAGTACCTATGATCAGGAGAATGGAAAAGCCATTAGAAACAATAGGTTTACATTATAGCTAAGGGCAGAAGGATATCAGGTTTGCAGTGGGCAAATGCTTGGGAGAGGAGATAGCCTCCAAAAAGGAGCAGAAAAGAAGCACCTTTTGCATGAAGGCAAAATAGAATAGCTTTATGCAATGGGAAAGGGTCTTTCTTCAGGGTTCAGGGACTGCGATGGTATTCAAAGAGGACCATAGAATATGGCAGAGTACAGCCATAAAGCTATAAAACAGACAGCCTGGAGTGATAGAATCTATATGTCTATTTGGTCAGAGGTGGCCAAAAACTGCACTAAACACTGAAATAGTATTGACCAAGTCTGCAAGAAGGCTGGATGGAAGATGAGGTAATTCAAAATCTATACTCTGGTTCTCCTCACTCCTCCCATTCCTCACGGGGTGCAGTAACCTTTTATAAATTCTTTTACTCCTTTTCTGGTTTCGTATTTTCTAGTACAAACATTTCTTCTTGATCTAAAGTATTCTCTGCCACCCCACAGCCTGGCGAGTTTGGATGAAAAGGGAGAAAATTCATAGCATTGTATTTAGCTCAAAAAATCTTGTGTAAATTTAGTGAGCAAGTAGCCTCTCTGAATCCCACTGACTTCTTCAAATGTACTGTATATTTTAGGGGCAGGGGTCTATTTATCTCAGTGTTACTCTATTTTTACAATATTTTTTCCACACAAAACATCATCAGGAAGAATTACTAACTAGTTGATGAAAGATATTCATCCTTAAATTTTTAAACTTAAAGTAATTCAGAAAGTGATCAACATTGGAAAATATGTGATTGTAATTGGCTGCTCCAGATTTAGAGACATAGACAGTGGATTGAGGGGAGAGTTAGGCACCATGGTTAAGTCTGAAGGACTGGGTTGGGATCCAGGCTTCAAGCACTTACTAGCTGTGTTACTGAGCAAATTGTTCATCTTTACTGTGCCTGTACTTTTATATATGTATGTGTATACATATCTGTAACATACAGCGTTAGAGACACCTATCTCAAGAGACTTAACGGAGTTAATCTGCATAAACCATTGGATTGATGCGTGGCATGTTCTTAGTGTACATAGTGAGTGGCTACTAGACCGAATCCAAATTTTACAGAACAAATTCTTTAATTTTATTAATACATTTTTGTTTGTGTTTTATATTTTTATTTTATTTTTTAAATGAATATATTGAAAATACCAAAGAATAAAATAAATTTCAACAAAATAATCTTTCCAGATTGACCAGCACAATTGAACATTAATAATCCATAAGGGCTAAATTGACAGCTGCTACAATCATGATTTAGTTCTAACTTCGCCCACCTGACTGGCACCACTGCTGCATGAGGCTGGTGGGTAAGAGCTTATGGGGGTCGAGTACGCCAGTCTGTTACCAGCTTTTGACAACAGTGCACTGTGTTTCTGTTTGAAGTGGAATTTGTGAATAGTTGCACAGCTCGACAATATTTTTAAATTCTGTCTGCTTAACAGCTCATCATGTCAAAGACAGCCAAGAGAACACCAAAGGAAGAAAATAGATTTTTTAATGAGGATTGGAAACTGCAATATTATCTTATTTCTGCTAAAGATAAGATGATTTGCTTGCTTCATGATACTGCAATATCAACATTAAAGAAATTCCCTGTTCATCATCATTGCAACACTCATGAAGACCACAAATATTTTAAATTAGAGGGAGAGGCATGAAAGGTTGCATTGCAGAAA
>VBSM01000949.1:3763549-3783848 GCA_008086735.1 Cheirogaleus medius
AAAAAAAGAAGCCATTCAGTGATGTAGAAATTGTGAAAGAATGCATTGGTGAAGTTGCAGGACGTTTATACCCTGATAATGTTTCAAGTACAAACAACTGCCTCTTTCAAGGAGACCCATAACTGATTGGCAGCATGAATTAGCCTTCAACTTAACAGAACAACTTCATAAAGCACTTCAAAAGGAAAATATATATTATTCAATCACTTTGGATGAATCAGCTGATGCTACTGACTTGGTGCTGGTTTTATATTTCATTCAGGTCATATCAGAAGATTTTATTTGCTAGGAAGAGTTACTCACTTAGAGTACTTCTGCTAACAGAACACAGGGAATAGATATCTTCAACAACTTTTAAGATAAAGGTCATGAAGTTGGACCAAATTTGGTAGATTTAGTGTATGTACAGACAGTGCACCTTCCATGACAGGAAAATATGAAGGGTTTATTGCACAGATAAAAAAAAGTATTAGGAGATCCAGATACTCTCATTTCTTTTCATTGTATCTTGCATCAACAAAATCTCTGTGCTAAAGCTACTATTTTAAGTGACACCTTGCAACAAATTATAAGTATTGTTAACTATGTTAGCACAAATGCAACACAGCATGGACAGTTTACTAACATGCTAAAGTTGAACAGTGAAGTGTTTAGTGTGGATTTGCTATATTATTCTAAAATGTGTTGGCTATCACAGGGACAGGTGGTAGCCAAAATTTTATCTCTGCAAGAACAGATAGTTAAATTTTATGATGAACAGAATCAGAAATGTGAATTATTGAAAGATTTTTATGGGAATGCAGCATTTTTGTGTGATATCATGCCAAATCAAAATGACTTGAATATTTGCAAGGTAAAACTAAGTCTATAGATGATATGTGGCAAAAAACAAACAAACAAAACAAAACAAGCATTTTGAAAACTACCCTTTTCAAAACATTTCTTCAAAAGGAAATTTCTTAAGATGAACATTTTCCTCAGTTAGCAAAGATCACTGATGAGCAGGGGGATATATGTGAATCATTTGAAGAATATGCAGCTGTTTTAGACCTATTAATTAGTGAATACAGTAAGGGGTTCACTGACTTTAAGAAGCATGACCTCACCCTCAAATTAGCATTTCACCTCACCTAGTTGATATCGCCAAGGCACCTGAAGAAGTACAGATGGAATTGATTGACCTCTCAGTAGATGACATTTTAAGCCATTGTTTGATGCTAAGAAAGATCCAATTGATACACTCATGTATTGATGGGCTCTTGGGTTGTTTCCACATCGTTGCAATTGTGAATTGTGCTACTATAAACATTTGAGTGCAAGTGTCTTTTCTATAGAGTGTCTTTTTTTTCCTTTGGGTAAATATCTAGTAGTGGGATTTCTGGATTAAATGGTAGGTATACTTTAAGTTCTTTGAGCTATATCAACACGTATGTGTACATATGGAAGTAAAACTCAACAGAAATCAAGTAGGTGAGAGGGGGAGCAAAGGGGTGGGTAAATTCACACCTAATGGGTACAAAGGACACTATCTGGGTGAAGGGCACACTTGTAACTTTGACTCAAACTGTACAAAAGCAAACTGTGTAACCATAATGTGTGTATCTCTGTAATATTGTGAAATTATAAAAAAGAACAATCCAATTGAAATATGGAAAAATGCAGTAGAATACCCACGCCTTTGGCAACATGCCCAAAAAAAGCTTTCTTGATTTTCAACAACTTATTGCTGTGAATCTACATTCTCCTACCTAACCCAAAACAAGATGCCCTTAGGGTCACATATAACTGATGTCCATCTAGATGATCAGCTGAAAGTGTGGACCCCATGCTACAAATGCTTTTTAACAAAAAGCAAAAACAACAAAGTCATTAAAAGGTTAACTTTAAAATTAATAGTTTTTATTCTTTTGAAATTATTAAATACATAGTAGTTAGATTTTTACAAAAAATGTACATTTTTAGGTATATGTAACTGAAATTTCTAGAGTGCAGTCTTATTTGATTACAGCTAAATTAATTCAGCCTTCCAATGTGAAAAGTTTCCCCACTCCTGTGCTAGAAGTTTCAAGCACCAGAGATAGAACAAACAGAGGTAGTATAATTTAGCTAAGTAAAGTAGCTTCTCTGGCCTGCTAAAATGAAACTCCCTCTTCTACTACTTGTGTCATTCTCTGTATCTATAAAACGAGTATTGGAGTATCCATATTGCATTATGGATTTGTAAAGATAATTAAATGAGATAATGAATGTTGGTGCTTAGAGCTGGGTTAAGTGTTTTGCATTCATTCTGTCATTTAATCATCAACTATCTGATGTAGGCATTGCTGTTATTCCCATTTTAAAGATGTGAAAGCTGAGACTCAAAGTGGTTTTGCAAATTCCCCAGTCACACATATCTAATAACCAGCAGGATTCAAACCAAAGTCTGCCTTATTCCAAATAAGCCCTGTGTTTATAACAATGACCTTGGGTTGCCTCCAGATGCTAGGGCAGACAGGGCCTTGGGGGAAAGTCAGCTAGTTTAATCCCCTCTTGTTACAGATCTGGAAACAGGATCACACTGACACATGGCCAGGCAGTAAATTGAGGAACTGCCACCTCACAGCAGGACAAGCACTAGATCTAGGTCTGCTTGCCCCATAATCTGCGTAAAGTGAATGATAACACTGAGAAGGTAGATCCATCTTTCTCCAGTAGTGGCCATTTCAAGAGAAGTTCAGGATTTCCTGTCCTTAGAAACACAGCTCGCCATGGCATCCTGAATCACTTGCATGGCAGGTGCTCCAGCCCACTCATTCCATGAGTGCCTATTAGAACTGTGTATTTTTTAAACACTTGATTCAAGTGTCAATATCTGCAAATAGGTGCTGTAAAAGGATAGGTGCTTGCTTTTGTAACTGTCAACACTAGAGGGCTATCACTCGATCCAACTACAAGTAGAGACTCTTTAAGGAACAGAAGAGGAATGTTTTTACATGCACAGGGATTGTGTAATCTTGTTTGATGTCCCTAACATGTAAGCCACACAGGAACCCAGAGGCTCTCCCTTCCTCTATCATATTTGGGTTCTGATTATTCAGTAAGGCTTAATGGTTAATAATGTGAGATTTAGAGCCAGATTTTTAGATTTAAATCTCAGATTCCTTAAGAGCTTGTGTCAACATGAACAAGATGTTTAACCTTTCTGTGCCTTAATATCCTCATCTAAAAAATCAGCTAGTTACTGCTACCAATATCATACTACTATGCGAAGAACATAGTAGTTAATATACACAAAGTGCACACCAGAGTACTTGGCATGTAGCAAGTGCTCAATAAACATTCACTATGATTAGTAAGTTTGTGCAATCCTAGAATATTTTAATTTTATTTATTTGCTGATATATAAACATTAAAATATAAATATTAAAAATACATAAACTATGCAAACATTTTATATTTAGACACCAGGCATGTTGAAAAACAAAAGTGGCTTTCCAATGGTTTACATTTGAGCAGGAAAGACAGATAGATAATTGTATCACAACATACATCCCCTGAGAGATTCAACAGAATGTTCTTGGGGATGAAGGAGAAAGAGCAAACTCTTTGAGGGTGTTAGGAAAGCACTCCTGGAGGTTGTACCAGATGAGCTAAGTGTGCCAGAAAAGAGAAACAAACAGAAAGGCAATCTAAGAAAATCAAAGGCAAAAAGACATGAAAAATCTGGTAATTTCAGTGAATATACATTTGATACGGTTAGAGGCATGGGATGTGGAGTTGGGTGTAGTGAATATGGGTGACAGAAGTAGTATGGGGCCTGAGTGAGACCTCGCCTCACCATAATGTACATCATCTCTCAAGATGTTTGTTTGAGGTGCAGAGGAAGAGCTCTTAGTGGTAGTACCCTGTTCTCTCTCTATAGAGTTAGGTAAGCTTGTTCTTGAACCCTTGCTCTGCCACTTCCCAGATACAGGCATGTTTCATACTCTTTTGGTCTCAACACTCTCATCTGTAAAATGGGGATGATGGTAATGTACCTAAAGTAAAAGGCTTTGTGAGAATTAATGACCAAATAATTTTTGTAAATCCTGGGGCCTCACGTTCTTACCTGTCAGTGATTTTTGAATTCCAGTATTACCAGTGACAAAATCAATGATACATAACTCTCAAGTATTAAAGTCAGATTATAGCCAAGAGCCAATGTCTAAGTTTATGGAATTTTGGGTTTTTTTGGCATAAGCTGTCCTTTTTATAAAATATGTGCTTTGTGGATTTTATTTACTTATTTTTCCCCCAAATGAATGGACATTAACCTTTCTTCAGAGCCTGGCAGGGAATCTGATTATTTTTCCTCCAGAGCAATTTCTAGTGTTATCGTGATCCATTCAGTGAATAGCATTTGGCCACTTCAGAAGCATTTTCCCACTTCCATGTAAATGGTATGATTAGATGTGAAAGGTAATCTTGAGTGGTGCCATGTTATGACATTAAAATAGTAATTCAATTGTTAGCAGCCCTTCACAAATAACTATTCAATCCACTTGTGTTTAATACCTCCGCGTCCTTGCATGCCTTTCCTTTTTGAAACACAAAGCGGTATTGATTTCTCTTCATAACCAACTAAAAAGTGCTTTGAGCACTTTTATCGTTTTATTATCCAGCAGTAAATAAGGAAAATAATCTGAAAAAGGGGAAAACAAGTCGATGGGTCCCTTTTGTCCTACTCCCTGCAAAACTCCAATATAGACAAGAGTGACTTTTTGATAGGTTCGAATGTCTTTATATTTGAAGACATCTTGGCAATCATCTTGAAAGGTGGCTTGTTTTAGTGAAAACCTCCCAGAGTAGAAACGAAAGCCTCAGTGTGTAAGTCTGCTTGGGTTGCTGTAATAGAATACCACAGACTGGTTGGCTTAAACAATAGAAATGTATTTTCTCACAGTTCTGGAGGCTGAAGTCCACGATCAAGGTTTTCACAGGATCGCTTTCTGGTGAGGCTTCTCTCCTTTCCTTGCAGACTGCTACCTTCTCGCCATGTCCTCACAGGGTCTTTCCTCTGTAGTTCCACTGAATGTAGGGCTTCAACATATGGATTTAGGGGGATACAATTCAGTTCATAACACCGAGTTTGAGAACCAGCTATGCCACTTGCTGGCCATGCAATCTTTAGAAAGATACTGGCCTCTTTCTTTGGAAATCTTATTTCTCAAATCTAAAGAAAGGAGTCAGACTATAGCTGTGATTTGCAAACTTTTTGAAAGCCCCATAAATGAATCTTGGGAAGAAACGTAGTATATGTATAAGTGTATTTATTTGTATAAAACAGAGGAACATTTCCTACTTAAGTGAATTCAAAGGAGTTATGAAACTAGGCTCTTACCCTCCTTTACCCTCCAGGGAACCATCCTTCTGTGAAACAGAGTTGGGGACCTCTGGGTGTGATCTGAGAAGCTTCTGTAATTGTTGCCTTCAAGGATTCTATGAGGACGTTCTTTGTTAGTCCCTTATGACATGGATGAAAAACTCACATTTTGACTTCATCTTAGCCTCTTGGCCATGCCTTAAGTTGCTTCTTCTAACTGAAATGCCCTCATATAACTGATTTTCATTCATTATCTGATTCTCAGCACAGATTTGCCTCTCATACACTTTCTAGAGATCTCCACTAAGAATCCTTCTCTCCTTTCTCTGTGCTGTCCTGCTTTTTGTTGCTTGATTTGTGATAAAGACATGCAAATAGGTGGTTTTGTGCATTAGATATAAGCCAGTAGAGGGAAAATAGAGTCTACATGCAGCTTTGAATCCAAATTGCAGACCTCAGCATGTTCACACACTGTGTCCCAAGAGTGTGAGTTGAGGTGGGCTGGTGAGAACATATTAAAGGGGACAGTGGCCACCCAGAAACCATTTCTTTTCCTGTTGTGAGAGAAAGTATTATCAAATATTACTAGCTCTTTTATAAGAAGTATCCCTCAATAATGGGGCAAGATCCTTGACTGTGCTTGTAAGACCACAGGAAATATTCTTGTATGCTGCTTCTGTGATTTCTCCCTACTTACAAACTAACCAGTAAACCTGCCACTGTCTCATGGAGCCTGGCAGAAGAAACAAGATTCCTGAGTCAGAGACAAAGACCCTTATTATCCATAGCACAGCAGGCTGCATCAGCTTCATGTTTGTATTAGTTCCCCTTGTCCCACATGTCCCATGGGGGTGATGTGAATGGCCCGGGTAGATGTTGCACACACAGTAGGCTTGTGTCACATCTGAGAAAACCCAAGCTTTAGAAACCCCCATTCTTGTAAGGGGGCTGCCCATTAAACTGTCCACATTTTGGCCTAGAGGAAGACACTATTTTTATTTTCCTGATCAGGAAAGAAAATTGCCTTCTGCCGTGGTGTCTTCCGAGGTTGTTTGCTGTCCAAATATCCTTGAAAAGTTAGTCCAAGACAAAAAAGGTCACAAGATGTGACAATTTACACTGTGACAGAAACATAATATAGATTATCTCTAACCCTCCAGCCATGTCTTGGGGAATTCCTCCAGATTTGCTTCTTGCTCAGTTTTTGAGACAAACCCCATAAAACTGTTCCCTTCTGATGTCTCCCTTTGTTTCTGCAGAGTGATGACCAGTTGGTATGAACTGCATGGCTCTTTCTTTTCTTTCTTCTTTGTTTTCAAATGCTTTCTATCTCCCTGTAGGAATCTTCTCAGATCATTTCCCTGTGCTGCTCAGATCTAGGTTCCGGAGATGTTTCCCCAGCCAGAGTTGTTCTAAGAACCTACTTTTCTAGAAGAGTGGAAATCAAACAGATCAATAAATATTTGCCTGAATCCACTGTGAAAGGGAGAAAGGTCTTTGGTATAACCCAATCATTCAGATTAACTTATTGAAAGAGATAGATGTGATAGCTATGAAAAAAATATACAAATGACTAAGCAGCATACAGGAAATGCAAGATGATTGGTGACGCATATTCTACTACTTGTATAGAATAGGATTTAGAAGGCACATTATCCCTGCAACTTCTTTAAGCCTCCACTTCCTGAACATGGAACATTAAGCTATTTTTTATTTCCCTACCTACTGCTAGATTGTTGTGGCTATGAAAATGAACAGATGTAAATGAAAAACCCCCTTGAAATATAAATTTTAGTACTAGCTAAGCACCCCATGTAGACTAAGCATTTAATTATATCCTTGTCCAATATCTGCATCTACATCCTAGGGTAATTGCCTGCATTGTTGACTTAAATTTTTGTGAGAAGTAAAAGGGGCATCATACATGCCATTTACAGAGGCCAAACTTGAAAGCCAAAAGTGACCAGGCAGAACATATAAACAAATAAGTGGGCTGGGAGTGGTAGAGAGTGGACAACTTCACAAAGTAAGCCTCCCTGAAAGTTGTACAACATAATCATCTCCAACTGAACGTTGTTACGTAAGAATGTTAGCTTGATGTCGGCAGATCTTCTGAACTTTTGAGAAACTGGATTCCGAGAATTTTAAGTAAAATGCAAATTTGAGTTCGGCACCTAATTCAGTATCTGAAAATATTGAGAGCACCAAGGAATGTGTCTATCCTAGTTACTATGCCTTCATAACAAACTGACCTTAAATTTAGTGGTTTTCAACAGTAAGGTTTATATTGCTTATGAAACAGTCATTCAAGTAGAGATCAGTGGGGTCAGTTTCTTGCTGTTCTATTCAGGTTCACTGGGGTGATCAGAAATCTTGGGGCTACATTTATGTCCAGTGCTTCAGCTGGGAAGACTCAAACAGCTGAAGACTCTTACAACATGGACTCCTCAAGGCCTCTCTGTCTATTTCTGTGTGGTCTGTCGACATGGTTTCACAGGCAAGGTGGCTCCTGGGCAGCCACCCTGCTCACATATCAGCTTGGGATATTTAGTGCATGTATCTCAAGAAGGACTAGCAGAAGCTGTAACCAACTAGCCTCAGAAGTCACTTGGCATCACTTCTGCTATGTTCCAATGGCGGAGGCAGATACGAAGATTTACTAAATTCAAGGAGGAAAAAATATAGTTCCCATCTCTCAATAAGGGAGTTGCTCAAGAAATCTTGGTGTGTTCTGAGAAGTTCTGGTGTATTTGAGGGAGTAGTGCTAAGCCTCCTCCAGCAGTATCTAAAAATTTCCTTTTCCTCCTACAACTTGGTTTTGCTGAAAAGTGTAGCATAACCTAGGTATGTTCAACCATATGCCTCCTTCCTGGAAGAGACTATGGACAGTCCTAGTAGGGGCCCAAAAGTCTAGGTGGATGCTGTAATTAGTCTTGGATACTGTGCTGGAGCAGATCAGGGAGTTGTTTTAGACAGTTAGAGGTATTATAGAAGGATAACTAGGACGGTTACTGAAATATTTCTCAAAGTGAAGTAGGTCAAACTGGAAAATATAATTATCTTCTTAGCTCCAAGAGGATAAGGCAGGTTCTAGGCCAGGAGAGGGAGGTAAAAGCAAAATATCAAGAGACAAGGTGGCAATGACAACAAATACCCAATGGGATAGTTAATGTGACTGGCATTGTGAAGAAGCAAAGAGAGTAAGAAGGTAAGATAAGACCTCTTCATGGGAACTTTACAAGAAAGTTGAGAATTCTTTTTGGAATCAACACCAGGGTATCCGACTCTGCATCTTACTGTGTAGCCCTGCTGCATGCTGTGAGCAAATGACATTACAGGTATTCTTGCTCAGGAAAGCAGACAGCAATCAGATGGATTTTCTGAGGTTCCTGAAATACAAAAGTTTCAAATCAGAGTCAAATGTTAATGGAGCTCATGTGCCCACATTATAGAAGAACTACAATGGGTTCCTGATGCAATTTATGAACCCTACAGAAATGAAATTCCTATTCTGAATATCTATTGCTCTCCCTGTGCATTATAGATACAGAGATATACATAGACATTATTTCTTCATAAATATTTATCTAGTTCTCAAAGGCAATGCAACTAATCACTATACTTTCCTTTAAATTAAAAAAAACATATCAAGGCTTACCAGAGAGAAATCATTTATGAATCTCAGGAGGAAAATCTTTAAGAAATATTCATGCAAATTGCCTTATCTTATTGCCATGTTGATATTTTTTCAGTGGGTATGTTTGTTGTTAACATTTTTATTCCAGATTCACTTCTTTGTTGTGCTTTACTATGGAAGAAGAGACTGTTTTATTATATCATGCTCTTTCTTTTTAATTTCAGCATATTATGGGGGTACGAATATTACGGTTACATGTATTGCCCATTCCCTCCCCCCCCAAGGCATAGCTTCAAGCGTGACCATCCCCCAACATATCATGGCTCTTTTTTGGGAGAAATCCCCCATATTGTGTTATTAAAAATTATATAACAGAAATGATTCATTTTGAAACTGGTTCTTATTGAAAACACAGAAATGATGCTTACTTTTATACCCAGCCTTTGTCTATGGGATGGTGAAAGCAACTTCAAATTTTCTTTCTCAACTGCCTCTACCTTTGTCGATGAATGTATTAATATGGCATAGAAGTAAACAATAATCCAAAAATCAGAAATCTTTGGTTCTGGGCCCTCTCTGTGATGCTTATTAGCAGAGTTTTATTATTTTGAGCCTCAGTTTCCTAAATTGCAAAATGAAACAGATGGACTGTGATTGTCTCCAAAATCTATTATTTCTAACAAGCCTTTTAATATAATATCATTAAATGAGAAGGTTCCAGGATTTCTTGCCATCATAAAAATAATCAACTTCATGGACATCCTCCTTTAATACCTCAAATTCAGTTTTCAGAAAAGGTCAAGAAAGAAAAGCAAACATTTGCTATGGCAAAAGGGAAAAAGAAGACCAAAGGTGATACTAAAAGGTGCCAAGATTCATTAACACCATTGATTGCAAGGAGGAACACTCAACCCTTGATCTTTCCATTTATGATGGAGCTGTCTCCCCAGAGTTGGACCATGCTATGGTCTGAATGTTTGTGTTTCCCTAAAAATAGTATGTTGAAATCTAATTACCAATGCAATAATATCAAGAGGTGAGGCCTTTAGGAGGCGATTAGGTCATGAGGGTAGGACCCTCCTATAAAGAGGCTTGAGAGAGCTAGTTCAACCCTTCTACCATTTGAGGATGCATAGAAGGTATCATTTATGAGGAATAGGCCCTAACTAGGCACCAGATGTGCTGTCAGCAATATCTTGGACTTCCCCACCTCCAGAACTGCGAGCACTACATTTTTACTGTTTAAAAATTACCCAGTCTAAAGTTTTGTTAAAGTAGCCTGAATGGACTAAGATAGGCCATTTCTATGTATTTCACTCCAGAAAACTATCTCGGGAGAGCTACAGTGCTAAAGAATATTTCTGCAGAGTTCCCTCAAGATTTGTGACAAATCTATTTTCTGCAGTAAAATACAAAGGTTAATTATGACCTTCCAAATCAAAGATAGCATCATGGTGGTGATTTCTTATATTCTGCCCACTTTTCTGACAAAATATCAATGCAGATTACTAATCTGTGACTATATACACTCACATGATTATACACATATATAAAATGCTAGGCTTGCTCCCTCCCAAATTTTAGATTCTTTGGAAAATAAAATGGTGTTGGATTCAAAATATCATAGATGGGTTGAGGAAGCAGAGTTAAAATAAACTGTTTCGTACTTAAACTCTTCATAGCATAAGCTCAACAAACATTAGGTCATTTACTTAAAGTTTGCCTGGAAATCTTTAGTTACATTCAGCCAAGCAGAAATGACAGAGAGGAAATGCAACTGAGGTTATGATGTGGGAGGGAAAGAGAAGGTAGAATTAATGGTTGTTCTTATATGATTTCATCCCTAGGCCAGCATTTCTCTTACCCAACTAATTTTTTAACTGATGAAATTTATATTGTTTATCCATATCTATGGAAAATAAATAAGGGAATTTAAGAGACATTGTACTGAGAAAACTACAGGGTTCTGAAGTGCATGTGCATGTTTGTGTAAGTTTTTTTGCATTGATGCACAAAACATTCAGTAGTATCAAAAAGCAGTTTTTTTAGAATAGCAAACACAGAATTTCTACATTACATTAATTTTGAGCCTACACATTGAAGAAGTGCCAGAATGAAAATATGCCAACTAAAAATATGGAAGGAACAGAGAGTCTTACCAGAAAATGGGTGATGGAGGGAAAGGGAGCAGACAGTCAGGAATGATATTTTCTGATATTGAAATTACAAGTACGAGGAATATATAGAAATAATTTAAAAGAGAAAAACTTTGCAATATATTAAAATACAAAATCTCTGAGAATATTGGTGGTGTTTGAAACAGTTCACTAGGCAAGACATGTTCAAGAAGTGATGGGACCTATTTTAAGACACTCAGAGACTCTCTTTAAAACAAAAACAAAACAACAACAACAACAACAACAAAAAACAACAAAAAAGAATCCAGTGGAGCCAAAGTAAATGTCATTTCAGTAAGAAAAAAAAGGTAGAAGCAAAGAAAGGAAAGGGAGGAGGCCTTTACCCTAATATCGAGCCGTTTCTCCCAATTGTCACTCTCCAAACTAATTTCAAAAGTGAATGACTTTTTTCTTTATATATTCTGCATATTTAAGACATCTCTGCATTAGAGTTACAGCATGCATTATACTCTTTCTATTAAATGTTCCAAATAAAACATTCCTAAATTCCTAAATTAAGCCTGTATTTTATCCAACAGTGGCTGTCAATATATTAGCATCTAGTATCACAGAGATGCCAAAAATACGGAAGGTAAGGAAACATTTGCAAATTAATCTAAAGGGCTTAATTGCATTATGGATGTCTCAGTGGACAATTAGGATCAGAACATGGAGTAAACAAGCAAAACAAATTACCAAAGATCTGACATTGAAATCCAAATCTTTATATAACAAGACTGAGCAATGCACCAAATTTGGACATATCCCAAAAAGGTCATTAGGAGAATAAGGGTTTTTATTTATTTATATTTTCATGTGCACAATTTACTCCTGAGGAAGTTTTTATTTCCTAAGGATAGCCACAGGATTCAGGCATCATTTTGCCACTTCTTATTCATAACATTGAACAAAATCCACGATGCTTTAACAATATGATTCTTAGTACCTAAAGAGATTTTAGGAATAACCTGTGAAGAACCACTTTTTCAGGAAATAGGCTTGTTCAACTGGAATAAGGAGACACTCTGTGGTTACATAGTCGTGGCCTTGAGATATATTAAAAAGCTGCCAGTGGAAAAAGCAATATATCTACTTCTCTGCCTTAGCAGGAGAGCAGTGATCAATACTTGGATATATAAGAAAAAAAGATTCTCAGGGCAGGCGCTGACCACCTTCAGAGCTGGAGGATTAAAAGCAAATGACAAATTAAGAATTGGGCAGCTTTAACAGTTTAATAATTTGTTTATGGGAGGCCAGAGAAAAGAGGCTTTGATACCCCGGGTGGAAGCTGAAATTCTCTAGGCTGGAGCCACAGGCAGACTTGTCTGTCCACCCAGAAACGCTACGTGTGGCATGTCTTTCTTTTGCCTTGTAATCCTGTCAGTATTTTCCATTGCCCAAACCCATCCAAAAGCCAGCTGACCTGCGAATTGGGAAAACTCAGCCATCAAAGCTACACTTCCCTATGGCACAGGCAGGGCAACAAAAAGACAAGGCATGCTTTTCATAGCAAACATGTCAAGGATTGGCACAATGACCCAGGGATTTATGTTTTTATTTAGTTTGAGTTCCATTCCTGAAACTTAGAAGCGACATTTGAGCTGAGATATTAAAGATAACAAAAAAACTGGACTTGTGAAGGCCTTTCAAAGTGCATTTCAGGTTGAGAAAACAGCAAATGCAAATGTCTGGTGGCAGAAAAAGGCTAAATGCATGTGAGAAACAGAAAAGCATTAAGTATGACTGGAGCACAGTTTGTAAGGAGAGGGCATTGGGCACAGTGTTGAGGAAGAGGCTGGAATTGTAGGCTGGAACCAGATTATTGTGGTCATGGTGGGTTGTTCAGACTTGTTCTAAGACTAACAGGTTTTCATTGAAAAAAAAAATTACCAAGAAACTACAAATTCTCATTATTGGTTTGAAAATATCACTCCAGATGCACAGAAAAAAAAATGATTAAACACATACAAAATAGAAATAATCGTAGGTCGCATATGCAGTTTTCTATTATTATTATATTTATTAACATACTCCATAGCAAATTAATGTATTCAAAAATATAATTGATATAATAATGTAGATATTTTTCTTAGTTAAAATGTGAATTAAAATATATATTATTTATCTTATTTGGAAATATTTTATAATTTTATATACATATAATATAATCACATTTCTTTTTCCTTCCATAGTTAATAAATTGGGGCATCATGCAACTTTTATTATGATTTATTTTGAAATCAGGTTATATTTTGCAAATGTTATATGAGGTGACCTAAGTCCATGATTTCAACAGATCAGTAGAATCTATTCGATCTCTAGATAATATAGAACATCAATATATTTTAAGAATAATATTTGAAAATACATACAATCATTTTAGTTGTTGTTATTATAGAAAAGACAAAAAAAGTTTATTTAAATGCTTAATGGTAACTTCTTAATTTTTGAGTTTTACTTTCCACATTTTTCTTTATAGCATTTTTATGGGAGAAAACTCATTTGACCATGTTAAAAAGGTGTGTAGAGCTGGACATATGAAAGTGCAGGGATCCGTGGGTAGGGTTTTGGATTTAATTTCAAATTAGAATTTTAAGGTGACAATGGCAGAGAATGTCACATTTTTCTTAAAGGGGATTGTCAGCACACATTTAATAAAAGGAAGCAGACATCAAAGTCTTCTTATCTTTCTGCTCAACTCTAAGTATTTACGAGGATCCTGTTAGATCTTCTTAGTCATTCTTATGCAGGTGCATAAGTCTAGGTTCTATCTTAAATACAGCAATCATGGAAAGAGCTTATCTCCCTACTTACTTTCTGTTGTTATGGGGAGGGCATACTAAAGTAGGCAAGGTATATAACTTTTCTTTAACTCTGGATGTATCTACTATCCCTGTGGCTTAGGTCAATGTACTGTGCTAAGAATCTCAGTTTCTCCATCTGGAGACTGATGAGGTATCTTGAATTATATCTCACAATTTGTATTAAAAACTAACAAAAAAATGATGCATAGAGTATTTCATAAACTGTAAAGTGTAATCCATATGTAATATCTACCTTCCCTCATGGGGTGGAATCCTTATTTTGCAAATCCTATCTTTACTTTCCAGCTTAATGTGTCTTGATGGCTTTCTCTTGACCTAAGATAAAGTAAAAATCCTTTAATATGGTCTCATGCCAGATTAATTCTCAATCTATTTCTTGTGATGTTTCCATCTCTCCTGTATCCAGGCAAAGTAGCCTACATTTATCCCTCAAATGCTTCATTTCTATTTCATTCAGTAGAGTTTTTGAGCTCATATTATCATTTGGGTGCTCTGTTGGGGACACAGTGATGCAATGATTACTCAAAGTCCGGAGTAATCATGGTACTTACATACTAAGACAGTGATTACCAATGCAATTGCCCAGACAGGAAGTGAGTAAAATGATGCACAATGGGGTGTGCAGACTATGGCAATAGGGAGAGAGAATAGCCCATCAAGAGGAGACTGGTGCTATTCAGCTAATCTGTGCCCTGTAGAGATGTAGCTGCCATATTGCTCCTTCATCTTATTTTCCAACTGAAGGCAGATACACAGAGTTTTCTGTGTTGTCTTTTAGCATTTAACCACTTTGGTACCGCGCTCACCGGCCGCGAAACCTTGCCCACAGCCGGCACTCATAGTCCGCACGATATTTTGTGCTGTGCCTTGACGACAAATCCATTTTGCTCTTGTGTGATGAGGAAAGCTTTAAAGCACTGAAAGCTTGTTTTACTTTACAGGCAGCTTTAGGAAAATAACTATAATCATTCCTACTAAGGACTTGTTAAAAGGTCACAGATTTGTAGTAACTTATTAGCTGAACATACACACTGCAACTGCAGAGATAAAAAGTAAAAGCTTTTGGCTGTAAAAGTAAAAGCTTTTGGCTGTCGACTAAAGTTGACACTCGACTGTGCGCATTCATATCACGAAGTCGACGCTGGGCTGTGCGCGTTCATCTGTGGCTGTCTACTATAGTCGACACTCGTACCAAAGTGGATAAATATTGGGTAACAGCTAATAAGAAAAAGAAAAGCAACAAAAGACTGTGTTGTAAAAACAAAATATGTTTGTCTGCTGGATGTGGTCTTCAGTCTGTGGTTTGTTACCCCTTTTCTAGTGGCAACCTGCCTCTGTTTCAGGACTTCTTCCCATGCTGTTCCTCTCACACAATACATTATTTCTACTATTAGCAGCATCCTCCTCTTAATATATGGAATTTCTATTCATCCTTCATATCTCAGGGAAGCTTTCTCTGACTTTGTAGACCAGTTATTGTTACAATGCCATACATTCTGTATTTTACCCGTATAGGATCATATTTACTTGTTATTAGTTATTGTCAGTCTGTGTGCCTAGTTCTACAAGCTTTCCCAGACTGAACCTGTGTCTGTCCTGATCACCAACCCTAATGTCTTCTCAGCAAGACTTCAATAAAAATTTGGAAGCTTGACATTAGGAACTATTCACTAAGGAGAAAACACTCACCTTTCTAGAATTTATCATCAAATGAGCCCATGAATCAGTTAAGAATATATTTTTTCATTTTCAAATTAGGACACTGATGGGGCAGGTGTCATTACTGTGTGACTCAAAACATGAGTTGAGTAAAAAAAAAATATTGCTTTGCTGTGATGACACTCCTCAGTGAAAAATTCAGTCTATATGTAACGTCAAGACTTGGGTAACAGAACATTCATTCAAGGCCATCAAAATCCCAGTTGCCTTTATTGGTCTCTGGAAAGTCTCCACGTATTTGTGACAGCCAGGCAAATCCAGCCAGCAATACAACATCCAGGCAAAAATTTATAACATCTCAAACCTTGTTCAAAAGAATAAGGGCTATATTTGCATAAGAACAGTGTGATCTAATTTTCAAATTGTGTTACAGCACACCAGTAGAAATATATTGTTGTCTAGCAGGAGTATGAAAGCCACAAGGGGACACTGGAAGATTGTCTTGCCTTCTTGGAGAGTCAATTTAAGCCTATTATATGAGAAGAATATATTTTTATATTGATTAGAAGAGAAATCCATTGTTGCAAAGTACAGAAATTTATTAGGTTAAGTGAGAAGTATATAAAATGTATTTGGTTAAAGGATTTCCAGAGGAAAATATATAATCATGCAGTTCTGTGTGTTTGAAAATAAATACTTGGCGTTATATTAGTACAAGTGAAATATACTAAATCAGTAGAATTAGGTGAACATGACTCACTCACCAAGCTGTGCGCATCTCAGTCAGCAAGAAATTTGAAAATATAACCATGACAGAGGAAGATATGGTTTTGAATTTCTTGGTACCACGTCAAAGATAGAGGATGTAGGCTAGATTTCAGCAGGAGCGGGTATTGAGAACACATCTAAGGTTTAATAAGAAAGAGTTTAGAGGGAACATCTAACAGGGTGACCATGGAAATTTCTCAAGTGCTATTTCTTCCTATTACTTCCTGTATCTTATGCACCCTGCTGGGCTGGCATTGGTATTTGGAGAAAGTTTTAGATCAGTCAACTTTGGGCTTGATTCCCTTTGGTGGCTTTTATAAATTGACTGAATTAACAAAGAACTGTGACAATACATCTACCTGCTATCTATATACCTATCTATTGCTATATCAATCTCTCTGTATCATTGGTCAATATCCATCTGTCTATCAAAACAAGAGCATCTATTAACAGTCAAATAGTACTTAAGGGCTTACAACAAAAAGCAAAGTTTATTTACCTTATTTCTTGTACTCAGTGGATAAATCATTTTAAGTGTCTATTGGATTGAACTCATATTTACAAATGTGTCTTAATTTGTGTTCCTCCCGAAGCAAATTATGAGACAAAAAGGGAAATGCAAGTAGTTTGTTTGAAAGATAAGAGGACACAAAGAAGAGACTCAAGGAAGGAAAAGGCAGTTAATATAGGGGATATTGTTAACTCAGTCACCTTAATAAGTGAGTAGAGATTAATCTTGTAGGAAAAGTGTAAAATGGGAATCTCAGAAATTTTTGATATTTGTACATCTTTTTCCACTGAACCGAAGTTGAGGTTGGCTCCTAGTGGTTGTTAATTCCCTTGCACTTTTAACCCACCCCACCAATGGGAAGAGTGGCCTTCTGGAAAAGTCCTGAGGCCCAAAATACAGATGTCAGTTACCTGGAGCACAGATAAATAGTAAAGTCCAAAGGGAAGTAGGCAGGGTACTGATCTTGTTCACCATAATATACTTACACTAGATGTCTTGATGTTCAATATTTTTCATAATTGATTGATTTTTCTTCTCCTAAAGTAAGGATTGAACTCATACCATAGCCTCAAATTGTTTTCTTGCTTCCCAAATATTCATTATAATTTTTGTTCCTGAGTTGCTTAGCCTTGTATCTTTTAAATATTAATAATACACATCCCAAGTTGTCCTCTATAAATAGTATGTCTTGATGTCTCTCTTTACAAGTTAAAGAGATAGACCTTCCTACCATCTCTCTTAGTTCTCCGTTTCTTTCATATTCCAGCTCTCATCTTTCTATGTCTACTTTTGTAATTTAATTTGCCTTCCCACGTGTAACATTGCATGTTATATTTGTACACTCTTTTGTAACATAATTAAGTCCTAATCAGTTTGCTTATAGGTTAAATTTATAAGTGGAAAATTAATAATATCATCAAATTTATGAAATCTTATTCTGAATACTATCCAATATAGATTGTTCTTGAATCTCTACCATCTTTTGTTTTTTACTCAAGCTTAATAAGACTCTGTGTCTGCCCTGAAGTCTTTGTTTTGAAAGTTTCTTTGAATACTTTCTGTAATTGCCTTTTTGGAACTATTATTTCCTGGATCTTATATATTCTTTCTCTCTTCTTTATTTAACTAGAGTATATTCTCAAATTTCTTCATAAATAATGGTGCATTAGTAGAGATGTCTCAATGTGTACATTTTTATGTATATGAAAATGTATTCTTTAACTCAAATAGTGATAGTTTGAATAGGTATACAATTCTAAGGTAAACATCATTTATCTTTAAAATACGCTAGTCCCTTTAATATCTGATCCAGCATTCTAGTTTATTTATAAGTGGCTTATTATTGCTCCACCCTACACTGACCTCTACCTCAGAATAATTTAGAAGAGTCATTTTATTGCTTATGAGTCTGAAATTATGAATCAATGTCTGAGCAGTAAACATTTTAATTACAAGACTTGTCTTAATTTTGATGGCTGATGTTCTTTGACTCTGGGAAAATCCCTTCTTTTTTATTAAATCCATTTTTTTTCTTTGTTCTCTCTTTTTGGGATGACTATTAGTAAGATATGATATATCTTGAATTTTTTCTCTGTTTTCTAATTAATTAATTATTTTTATTTAACTTTTAGCAATTCTTTATAATATTCAAGATGCCCTCCTTATTTTGTTACTTTTCATAGAATTTTGTTTTTGTTTTATGGATGCATTATAGTAGAGGCTCTCAGAGATACTGTAGGGACCAATATAGGGAGAAAAGCATTTTGAGGATATGACACAGTGATTCATTTGTCTATATGAATCTTGTCTTTGTAAAATATATATTTCTGTCTTTGAAATATTGAATATATATCTGTCTATATATTTTGTCTTTGAATGTCTGGAAGGCCCTGGAGGTCTTTTCATGTTTGTGGGTGAGGACAGGGCACAATAGAAAGCTATTTCATTAAGTTAAAGGGTCCAATATGGCTTTGGAGCCCACCACCTTACCTTGTTCTTTTCATTTTGAGTATTAAACCTGAAAAAATTATTTTTCTCATTACTTTATTAGAGCTTCACTTAAATTAAATATGGGCTCTCAATTAGCTTTTTGATCCAGGAGTTTTACATATTTAAAGGAGAATTTTCAATTTTCTACCTGAGCAGGACATTTCAGGCTTCCCCCTCCATAACTTCCAGAGCATCTAGGAACATGTGTGTCTTACTTCTCTCTGGTAGATGTACTTCAGTGGAATCAACCTTGAGAAGCACTATGGGAGAAAGTAGGCTGGGAGTGGATGGGTATGTCTTCAACTCTTTCTAAGATTTGCTCAATTTACAACCTTTTCTGAGGTTCAGTTTCTTAATTTGACAAATGAAAATAATAATGCTTGCCTACCTTATAAGGATATTCTTTAAGTATCACATTTTTTAAAGTACATGAAATTATTTGGAAAACTTTCAACATTGTGCCTTCTATCAGGGATATAAAGTTAAATAAGATATAGTCCCTATGAGAGAGCATGCCATAGCCAATCTTAGAAGACTATCAACAATATTGAAAGAGAGAACTATAAATGCTAATAGGAAGAAATATTTTAAGCAATTATCACTTGTAGAAGTTTTCAAGTCATTCATTATAGAGCAAATGATCTATTTTTTAACTGTTTTCCTTTGGAAAAATTTCCCATTTTATATATAAGTAAGTAAACCTAGGGTCAAAGAATTAAAATATTTCCTCACAACTAAACATCAAATAAGTGATAGTACTGGTACTTAAAAATAATTCTTCTAAGTCCCTCCAAAAAGAGCCCTTGCTCCTTCAGTGAAGATTTACAAAAGCATATTCATGTTAAAAGAAAAATTTCAATTTACAAAATGTGTTATAGAACCAACAGGAAAGGACAATCTTTAAAGAGCAATTGCTTGTCCAAAAATGGAATTATCAGTAAAAATAAAAAATAGCAGTTGATTAGCAAGCTTATGTGATATAATGTCAAACAGAGATGTCAGGTAAATTTCCTCAAGGATGATTGTAAGTTTTGCAGTTAGGAAAATAAAATTTGAAATGCAAGCTTGCAACTAGGATGTGATGATTCAAACAAGAAGAAAAATAGTAAGCATAGCATTAGCTAAAAGCAGAAAGTTGCTGCCCCTCCAGTTCTTAAATACGAATTCTATCATCGGAGACGAGATAGAATCACATGCATGGATATCAAAATGGGAATAATTTACCAAGGCAGGTGCATTTTCATGAAAATTCAACTTCTGCATTCTCCAAGAGCTGTATCTAAGAAATCATCATGAGCAAAAGCTCCAGAAAATAAAAATTATAGTAGTCCAGGCTTGACAAATCAGAAGCATTTACGTGCATAGTGAAAGCCTTTTTTTTTTTTTTTT
>VBSM01000949.1:3783858-3827722 GCA_008086735.1 Cheirogaleus medius
TCCTGACCTTGAGCTATCCACCTGCCTCAGCCTCCCAGAGTGCTAGTAGTGAAAGCCTTTGTGCTGGTCTGTACCCACAGCCTGAGTAGGTTTATTTGAGAATAGAAAGTATAAAACAATAGTAGTTTTAACCAATACAAATAATCCCTGTGAAGATTAAAAATCAAGTATTTACTAGAATGTGCTCACTAATGTTTTGTTGTTCACAGTAAAAGTGGGTGATTGTAAAAACAATAGTTTAGACTACTAGATTCTAATTGCTAATGGGAAATAACTCATTATTTGGTAGCTTAATGTCAGTGACCTCTCAAATAACTGGCACATTATGGCATGGTTTGAGATAGATGGAGTATCTAATTACTAGAATGTTAATGTATAAACTGTACTAAAATAGTCCCCCCAAAACAAAGAATGATCAGGTATTTTGGAGTTGCATTCAGCACTCCAGAGTGAGAAGGTGTGACTTTCTCCATTTTACCACCCTTTGAATAGCTTGATGTTGACAATCAAATACTTTGTCCAGTAGAGCAAAGAGAATATGAATTGGATTTAAAGAAATCTAAATTTTAATGTCAACCTTGTTCTTTACTTAGGTAGTTGTTTTGGTCTGATCCTATTAGGTCTGTTTCCTCATTTATAGGATGACAGGATTGAACTACATGTCCACTAAGGTTTCTTTAAGCTACAGCATTTCATGGCTACCTCTATTAATCTAAATGTCAATAACATTTGTTATACATTCTTTGAACAATAGCCCTCAATACATCATGACTTCAGGTACCCATAAGATTGTATATTCTCTTCTCACATTTACTCTTGGCCATGTTATTTCTTTTGGCCAATAGGACATCAGCAAACATATGTAAACAGAGTTTTGAAAGATCCTTGTGCCTTGTGTCTTCCCTTTTTCAATCACTGACCTGAAGCTACCACATAAGAAATCCTGTCTAACCCACTGGGGACTTGCATGGAAGAGAACCAAGGCATTATAGCTGAGAGCCAGGAGCAATAGTCAGACATGTGACTAAGGCCATATTGGACCTTCCCTCCATATGATGGTAGCTAAATATGCATCAGGAGCCACTCAGCCTACTGAGAATATCATTAAAAATATCGCTAGTTGTTTTGTGACACTAAGTTAGGATAGTTTATCACAGGACAATATGTAACTGACACCCTATTTGGAAAGATCTTCACATAAATAGAATGCTGAGTTATTGCTAAAATTAGATAATGCAACAATTTATATTTGATTATTAGAATGTGAACACTAAAAGAAAAGGAATCTTACTTGTCTCGCTTGTCACTATACTGCTAGCACTTGATACAATGTCAGCACCATGTTATGTATTACCACATAATAAACTACACCGAAACTTGATGGATAATACAACACAAATATATTATCACACAGTTGTTTTGGTTTAGAAATTCTGGGCATAACTTATCTGGGTCCTCTCTTTAAGAGTCTCACAAGGTTGTGATCAGTGTGTTAGAAAGTGTTATGATTTTGTCCGAAAGCTCCAGTTGGAAAGATCCAAATCCAAGCCCACTTACCTGGTTGTTGGCAGGATTCAGTTTCTTGAAGGCTGTTGGACACGTGAATAACATTTCCTTGTCACACGGGTCACTCCAGAATGGCAGCTTACTTCATAGATGCCAGACAAAAAGAGAGACTGCCAACAAGATGGAAGTCAGTTTTTTTGTAACCCAATAAATGAAGAGACATCCCATCACTTTTGCTGTATTCTATTTGTTAGTGTCTAGGTGCTGCCCACACTCAAGGGCAGGAAATAACACAAAGACATAAATACCAAGAGAGAGGGACCATCGTAGGTCATCTTAGGAATTTTCCTATTATACCTCCATAGTAAATGCTGAACATATTTTTGAATAGATGTATGAATGAATGAATAAGCAAACATGAATTGATCAAAAAATATATGTGAGTGAGTCATTGTGCTATATGCTGAGGATACTCAACTGTTAGCGAATAGTCCCTGCTTTCTAGAGAATATAGTAAAGCAAGTGATACAGCAATGTAAAAATTAAAGATGAACAATAAAATTGCTAAACTATAGTTCTTGTGCAATCAATACATAAAGATACAAATGGAATTCAAGTAGAACATGTTTAATTTTGTTGGGTTATTCAGGATACAAGTTCCTGTGAGTATAGTAACTAAGCTAGGATTTTTAGGATGATTCATCATTTTTCATCTCTGAATTTGGAAATAATGAAGTGAAAGACATTTCATATATAGAATACCATGTTCTAAGGCGTGTATGTGTGTGTATCTGTATGTGTAAACCAGACAATGAGGGACAGAAAGATAAGTGGATTGTCAGAAATTTTTTCCCGTTGATTCGTCGTAAACAAGGATTTTCTGTCTTGTA
This sequence comes from Cheirogaleus medius, assembly GCA_008086735.1. Lineage (NCBI taxonomy): Eukaryota > Metazoa > Chordata > Mammalia > Primates > Cheirogaleidae > Cheirogaleus > Cheirogaleus medius. The sequence continues at coordinate 3,786,255 of VBSM01000949.1, forward strand.
AAGTTTGTTGAAGAACCATCTGTCGCAGAACTTTTAGATGACACAGTGAAGGTCTTTAAGGGAAGGCAAATAGCCTAGTAGGTGGAAAGATATGGATACAGATGCGAAGAGGAACCCAGGTGTAATTGATCTCACAATGGCCTCTATTTCCTGAATCGTTCAGGTTAATTGCATGTTGGAGAAAATTGACTAAGTTACTAGTTTGGGACAAAACTATTCTAAAACTAATCCTTTCAGATGGGAAAGAGGAGGTCCTTTGACACCAGGGCATTTCTGAGGATGCATTGTAGAGGAGAATTTAATGATCTGTAAACTTTCACATCTGTTGACAGTTGATCTCTGCTATTATCATAGAGAGCAAAAGGAGAGGACAGTGTGATTTTTAAAAATGAGTGTACTGAAGAATTCATTAAAATGATGAGTAGAAGAGAAATGCATGAAACTACAGAAATGTCACTGGGAAGGACTATATTGCCTGTTTTACATTGGATAAGTGAATTTGGTAAAAGTGGATTTAGAATATTCAAGAGCATTATTGGATTCATAACTAAATTTAATTCTTGGTTCAATCACTTACTTGCTATGGGACCTAGAGTAAGTCCCTCAACATTATGAACTTAATCATTCTCATCTATAAAATTGGGCTATTTATAACTAACTCACTAGTTGGTGTTGAGAAATCAATGGGAATTTCTGTAAAAATACCTTAACTTAATAGGAATCTGAGTTTCTTTCCTTGTTTGTTTTTGTCCCAAGATTTGGGAAACCCATGTCAGAATGCATCTTACCTTGGTCTCTGTTAACCTCCTCTTCATATACTTTGTAACTGCCTGCCATTTGACCAAAAATTAATTATCACAAATATTCCCCAAAAGCTAGGTTGGCTCCAAGCCAAGTCAACAAAGGTGATTGTTTCCAAAGATCTCCAGCACAAATTATGTCCTGAGCTATATAGTTGGGAAAGTGGGGCAAGGGGGATGACCTATCTATCCCAAAGAGAGAGACTTCAAGCCCCCACACATCAGGATGCTTATGTGGAAATATTATCTATTCATTCTCTGACTCCCAGAATTGTACTGAATGCCACCCTAAGTAGCATATATTCTCACTAAAAAAGCAAAGGTTAGTGTGAACGGAATGAGATCGCCTAGGTTCAGGATTTAGAGTAGAGCAAGAGTGGAGTTGGACATGTTAGATCCACCTGAAAATTTTTGAGGGGAACCTGTTATTACAGGTAGAACATGATTTCCAAGGGCAAAAACAAGAGCAAAGGCAAAGGCAAGGCAAAGCAAAGCAAAGACAACAACAGCAGTAAGAAATTAAATCAATTAAATTAATTTCTAGAAATTTTATATGCAGGATGGCAATAGTTAATAATGAATGAATGAGATGTGTAAGTGAGTAGCAAATGAGAGGGAAGAAAGAATTGTCTAATCTCTCCAAATAATTGGTCAGTTTCAAACAACATTTGTGAGAAAGACAAATATTTTTAATTTTTAAAAAACAAAGAAAATCCATATATGTTAATGGATAATTCTTACTGATAAATTCTTTCCTAGATAGAAACTACCTTCAAGGAACATGAGCCCATCAGTTTTGGTAATCTGCCTTTCTCCCTGTTTCACATGCCTTCTCCATCAACACCACCCCTACCACCGTATTCATAAGTCTCTGTCACTCAGACTTCTTCCCTCAAATCCCCTTAACCACCAAACAGGGTGGCTTCAAGATGTTTCCTCATTCTATTCCTCCACCACCTGCCTTTTGTTCAGGTGCAGGCAAGGCATGCGGCTTCCTGACTCTGCTACTTCTAGACACAGTTTCCTTAACTTTTCTGATCCTCAATTGCACATGAATAGACTATATAGAAAATGCCTACCTTGGATCTGAAAGTTGCTAGAGGATATGATATGAAAGCTTGAGTAGGAAGAAACTATAGAGTGTCTAGAATACATCGAGTATGCAGTGTTTGTTGGTTATTACTGTTATTACTGATATTATTAGTAGTATAATATTATTATCATTTCTGTTACTATGACTGCTTCCCTTTCTAGACTGAAAGCTTCTTGATGTCGGAGCTTTGGTTTTCTTTATATGTGTCCTTACTTAACCACTTTGGTACCACGCTCACCGGCCACGAAACCTTGCCCATAGCCGGCACTCATAGTCCGCATGATAGTTTGTGCTGTGCATTGATGACAAATCCGTTTTGCTCTTGTGTGATGAGGAAAGCTTTAAAGCACTGAAAGCTTGTTTTCCTTTACAGACAGCTTTAGGAAAATAATTATAATAACTCCTACTAAGGACTTGTTAAAAGGTCACAGATTCGTAGTAACTTATTAGCTGAACATACGCACTGCAACTGCAGAGATAAAAGCTGTAAAAGTAAAAGCTTTTGGCTGTCGACTAAAGTCGATGCTGGGCTGTGCCCGTTCATCTGTGGCTGTCGGCTAAAGTCGACGCTCGTACTGAAGTGATTAATACCTAATTTAGGTCTTTAATGTATAAGGTGACCAAAATTTTTGGCAACTTAGATTATTTTTTTTAAAAGTCTAAATATGTTAGCAATAGGGGAATAAAGATAGCTTAAAAGAAACCTTAAATTCAGTTAGAAACACATTTGCATTTCTCCAAGAAAACCTTGAGAGAGCAATTAAGAAGGATAAACTCCCAATTCTCATCACAAAACCCATCATTTAATTTTAATGCACATAGCATCAAGTTAAAGTGGAGTTCATGGATTGAGAGACTGAAGTAAATGATTTCATGCTGGCACACTCTGAGTTGTGTGGAACCATAGTTTGAATACTGTGGATAGACTGTCAACCCTGTTTTCATATGCCTTGAGCATCTATGCAGGCTTCTCTTTTCTTTGGAAGGGAGGCTCTGGCTGGAGTGAATGACACAGACAAAGTCATGCTTTACCTATAAGGCAGCTGAAGTGAACACTATTGCAGCAAAAGAATACGTTATAATTCACAGTAACACAGAGGTCCCCAGGGCTGTTTAGGCAGAGGAAGAAAGAAACTACACATAAGCAACTCTCCAAGCCAGCAACGTGGTAGTTCTTTTTATTGATAATTATCTTTTACATATCTGAATAAGCTTAGGCTCATGAAGGTGTAAAAAATGCCCCAGAGGTATAGCTAGCAAAAATTAACACTCCACTGCACATCCTAATTAGGATTTAATTAGGAAATTTAAAAAAAAATGCCAAGCACATGTTTTTAGCAAGTGCATAATCACTGACTTATTGCTTGTAGGTTTTCTACATATTTTTCATTGTAAATATCCAATTATAATTGTCATTTAGGTCAGACTTTAGGAATTCAAAGTCTTACTCAAAATAATGAGAATTTGTTTCCTTAAGCATAATGTCCTTTAGTATAGTTTTTACATCTTTTAATTTACAATGTGGCCTATACAGTTCCTTCTCCTAGCATTGAATCGGATGTTTTCCTCATGATGGGATGCATTAGTTTTCAACAAAACTCCACGCCTTGTATTTACAACCAGTGCGTAAGGAAAAAAAAAAAAAAAGTGACAACCGCATCTGTGTTCTTGTTCCTGAGAGATTTGTAACAAACCGTGACCGTAAAACTGCAGTCTCCTTTTCATAGCAAATGCTGTGTGTGTGCCTCCAACTCTGACCAAACTTTTGGAGTGATTTATAGCAGATCTGTTCTGACCTGCCCCTAATAATATTCAAATTAAAGTCACAGTTGGAAAAGAAAATGGTATGCGCCATGTGTGAGTTCTACTAAATGTATGGAAACTGTTCCAAGTTTGATTTGTGACCACTGCCACCAGCTTTTAAAAGCCACGGCTGATGGGAGATAATGTCTGATGTTGATTTCTTAATCACATCACCATTATGGAAATAATAGGTTGCTATAGTAATAAGCATTATTCCTTTTCTGATGGTATTTTGGTGCTTTTTAGAGCCACTCCTAATGACCATTGAACTGTTTGGTTTAATGACTGAGAAGACTCCATCATCTTTATTCAAAAGTCACTAATGATAATTGCCACCTGTCACCCCATTCTCCAGAGACCAGGACATATATCCACCAGATTCCATTATCCTCATCACTGCAGGTTTGCATCCCGATCTTACTAGACTCCAGTAATTAGGCCTAATATATATCTGATCCAGTGATGGCTGCAGTAATTACTCTCAGATTCATGTTTTCTATTGTGTCTGAATATCATTCAACTCTAGAAAATTATTTAAAGCTTTTAAAAAAAGTCATGAATATGATTAGTTACTGCTTTAATGCCAGCAAATCAGTAAAACTTTCATAACTACATTTTTTGATAATATGGAATAATGATAAAGAGCAAGGAATTCAAAGTGCAATAGACCTAGATTGAAGTTTTTATTTCCTCTTTCAACAGCTTTGTAACCACATCTAACTTAACCTCTCAGAGGCTCAGTGTTCAGTATTGAAAATGGGAATAAGAACATTGTTTGCCTGATGTGGTGTTTGCAAAACTAAAAATGGTAGCTATTGTTATATTATTAACATCATTGCTGTTATTAGCATTAATATTCTCACCTCACATTCTTCTGCTTTTTACTAAGAATAAAGAAACCCACATGATTCTCAGAACAAGTACATGACTGAGACTCCCTTGATGTGACACCAATAATTCAGCCGTGAATGTAGAGTGGGTCATTGCTACCAGTTTATCTCTGAGCAGCAACTGAATCTTTAAGCTTCTATATGAAACATACCTGACCTGAGTTAGAAGAGCTAGCAAATGGTTGAAATACATAAATAAAAGAAGCAAAAGAGGGATGCAGCCAATATATAGGATGCATTCAAGGAGTGAGACACTAAACTAAGAATTTTCAGTCTCTCTTAGTTACCGTCTCAAAAAAGTCATATGAAGAAGATAATAGTTTTCTTCAATACCTAAATAAACTAAACCTTATAAAGTAACCTTATAAAGTAAGTCTAATTTCAAACAGATAATAAATGGTAAAAATGACGTGGCTCATTCCAAGATTGAAAGATACATAAACTGTAGTACCTTTGGAGGAATGTATGAAGTATAATCTGGTTAAGACAGATACTTAAGTAGTGAATAGAAAAAAATGTATAGAGAGAAGCAACAACGCCATGTGCAACATAAAATTTGCAGGTCCTGGAGGATATCAAAAGCCAGAATGTTTTCTTATATACACTTAAATCTATAAATATAATATGAAAATAGCATAGAAAGGTAGGAAAACAATCTTTTAACTATATTTGATTTTAATCAGACTCAAACTAAAAGTTTGCCCATTTTTCTCATATACTTAATATAAAAAGATAAAAGGTGAATATTTGAAAACACAATGATGTGATAGAGGCTGCATCATATTAGAGATTATTGTGAAAAAATTCTAAAAAGGAAACTGTGTTAAATTTTCATGATAGAAGATTATTTTAAATGGACACAGATTTATCCCTGATATCTGAAGTTAGAAGCACAGACACATTTTTAAATCACATTTATAATCAAGTTGATTATAAGTTGATCTTGATTATGTTCATAATATTTCAACTCTTCCTATCAAGAGATAGAACCTTTTTTCTCACACCTTAAATTTGGGCTGGCCTTGTAATATACTGATCATGTAAGAATTCTTAGCCCAATCCTCAAGAGAATTTGTAGCTTCCATTCTTGTTGTTCTTGGACTCCTTTCACTGCCATATAAACATGCCAAGGCTAACATGACAAATCTCAGTGAAGTTTGGATTCCGTCAGGGGCTGCACTCAGGGATCCAGAAGGCCACATGTGACCCCAAGGCTGCAGGTTCCCTGATGTTTTGGATGCCACACAAAAGACTGGAGCTTGGGAAATGATGAGGCTTAGAGTTTCAGGATTAAGTTCATGAATAGAATTTTAGTGCCAAATATTTTAAAGGCATGCCACATGTAATTTTTTTTACAGTTTTATGAAAATGTATTTTACATATATCAAAATCACTCATCGTAAGTATATCACTTGATCAGTTCTGGTGCGTGTAGCCATGCAACCACCAACAAAATCAAGATTTAGAACACTTCCACATGCCACTTTTCAATAGATCCCTGGTTCAAGACAACCATATTTGTCTTCTGGGCTTTAGTTTTATCTTTGTAGAATTTTCATATAGATAGAATCAAACAGTCTTTTGCATCTGGCTTCTTTGACTTACCGTATTTTTTACGTTTACAAACATTTTTGCACTTATTAGGAGTTTGTACATTTTTATTATAGAGTAATTTTCTGTTTTATGGGCAGACCACATTTATTTATCCATTCTCTGGTTGATGAGCATTGGTTAGTTTATGTTTTTGGACTACCATGAATAATGTTGCTGTAGACATTTGCATACAAGTCTATGTGTGGAGATGTTTGTGTGATGTTTTTATTTTCTTTCAGTGGCTATGTAGGCCTGGCATTGTTGGTTTTCATGGTAGGACTTTTTAAGATTCAGTGCCAAACTGAATTTGTAAGTGGCTATACCATTTTAAATGCTCAAAAGCATTATAACAAAGGCATAGATTGTTTATATCCTCACCAAGAGTTGGTATTGTCAGGTTTTTAGATTTAATTATTCTGGCAGTTCTATATTAATATCATATTTTTAATTCAATTTTCATTTCCTTAATGACCAATAATGTTGAATATTGTTTCATGTGATTGTTGGCTTTATTCAGTTGTGAACTACTTTTTAAAATATTTTATCTATCTTTTCTCGTGCTTAAATTGTATTGTTTTCTTATTATTGAGTTGCAAGACTTCATTATATATCCTAAATTCAAGTCCTCTGTCAGATATATTTTATCTTAATTTGTGGCTTACCTTTATATTTCTTTTTAAATTATATCTTTCCATCAGTAAAAATTTTAATTTTGATAAAGTCTGAATTATGTTTTTTTTAATTATTTCAAAATATTACAGGGGCACAAATGTTTTTGGTTACGTGGACAGCTTTTGTTATGCTTCATTCAGGGTTACAAGTGTTCCCATCACCTAGATAGTGTTTATTATACCTGTTAGGTAGGTTTTCGCCCACCTCCTCCTCCTACTTCCCCATTGTCTGATTTCCACTGAGTTTTCCTTTCCTCTGTGCACATTTGCTCATCAGTTAGTTCCAATTTAATAGCCAGTATATATGGTCTTTATTTATCCATTCCTTAGATATTTCACTTAGGATAATGGGTCTCCAGTGCCATCCAAATTGTTCCAACGGCCTTAATTAATCCTTCTTCATGGCAGAGTAGTATTCCATAGTATACATATGACACATTTTGTTAATCCAGTCATGAATTGATGGGCACTTGGATTCATTCCACATCTTTGCAATTGTGAATTGTGCTGCAATAAACATTTGAGTGCAGGTGTCTTTTTGATAAAATGACTTCTTTTCCTTTGGGTATATAACAGTAGCGGGATTGCTGGATCAAATAGTAGGTAAAGTAGTAGTTTCTTGAGAAATCTGCATACTGTTTTCCATAGAAGTTGTATTATTAATAATTTGCAGTCCCACCAACAGTGTATAAGTGGTCCTTTCTCTCTGCATCCATGCCAGCCAGCATGTATAGTTTTTGGACTTTTTAATAAAAGCCATCTATCTGGGATAAGGCGACATCTCACTGTGGATTTAATTTGCATTTCCCTGATGACTAGTGATGTCAAACATTTTTTTTTCATATGATTATTGGCCATTTATCTGTCTTCTTTTGAAAAGCTTCTGTTCATGTCTTTTGCATACTTTTTATTTTATTTCAGAGTATTACAGGGGTACAAACATTTTGGTTACATAAATTGCTTTTGTAAAGTTTGAATCAAAGATTTTTTTTTCTTTTTCATCTAAAACTTTTTCTTCTTTCTGAGACTATCTGGCAGCTTGCATCTCTGGTCAACTATCTTGTCCAAAACCCATATATACTTTAGCTTAGTATGTAGCACATTTAATGCCATCTCCTCTCCTGTAACGAAACCCCTTGATATTTGGAAGTGCGATTATTCATGCTTTTACACCAGGATTTGGAATATAGAATACGACTGTTAAATATCTGCTGCACAAAGGATAAATTGAAAGCTACATAAGACAGAAAATCTACCTTTACTTGACTATGTTACTGCTCATTTAGGGGAAGTTTGTATTTACAAAGTTGTAAACAAAGAGTTAAAATATGGGCAATTAGTTCTGTTGTTGGTGGTATTTTCCAAAAGTCCATTGATTATAATGATTGTAGAGTTATCCCAGCCTTCTAGGTCTGGGGTTCAGTGATACGGCTACTTACAGAGAAATTCTCTGAAAAGTGAAACACACTCTACTGAGCAAATAGCCTGATTTGTAGATCTCAAAGTCCCATAATCATTTTAGTCATATGGAAGTTCAGAGTTGAAAAGTGAATAAATGTTTCCCCAAAGTTCAGAAAGTCTTCAGAATCAGCTTCTACAATTTAAATCTCAGCTGCCTGGAAAAAAATAAGTAAATAAATAAATAAAGGCTCATTTTAATTAGGTGGCAGTATTCCTAATCCACAGATGTCCGTGGCAATAATTAAACACTTAGCTATAGGTTTGTCTTTCAGCTCTGAACTTTCAATGATTTGACCAGGTTTAATGTGAACCAAATTGAAACTTTCTGAATGGCCTTTTTAATCTCCATAATTTCAAATCTCAGTACTACAAAATGTGTAACACAAAGAAGTTACATTTTTTTTGAACTTTAAATGATATTTTGTACCAATCTGATATGTACAAATTCCCTTAATAGTCCTTGCAAGTTTGGAACTAGATAACCATCACCTTTTCTGGCAAATCTACTTTTATCTGGTAGGTTATTTTGATGTCAGTAGGTTCTGTGATCTTACAGCATTTGGTGCTTTTACTCTCTTCTTTAGACCAAAGCTCTTAATTGTTCCATAAAGTCAGCTCTTTTTTTTTTTAATGGTTCAAAATTGTTTGCTAATATATGAACCAGTGAACATGTAGTTAAATAGAGAGAGTACAGATTTATATCCTGATTTCATATCGATTTAAGTCAAATTCTTTCCCATTTGGTAGTACTTCCTAGTCAGGGCTAGCCTGAGGCAAAATTGTGAAGTAGGTTAAGCTGCTTTTAGCTTCACCCAGCTTTCTCTAAGGGTCTGTGTAGAAGGATGGCTTTTTCAAACTGGGGATGATTTTTTTTTCCTAAAAATAAGGCTCTTTCCTTATTCTCCTGATAAAATATGAGGGAAATGACCGCCAAGTCAGATGCATTCTAAATGTTAGCAAAGTCAAACTCCTGCTGTTTATTATACATTTTTTTTTGGTAATTTCCTCAGTGATGAGATGGTACTAGCACAGGGAATTCAAAGTCAGTGGAAACTGGTCACTGCCTAACAAGAGATGACAATCTAGCATACTAGGCAAATCCAAAAGATTGTAAATGCCCTGACAATGCAAAAATGCAATTATAAAGGTAGGATCAGAATGCTAAGTGCCTCTCTACACCAAAGTGAAGACGTCAGAGATAAGTTTTGAAAGAATCCTTGCTGTTTCTGAGAAAGGCAGGGAGAAGGGAGTGAATTTCCTCTGGACAAAAGTGATGGCAATAAATCCTGAAGGCTCCTGGCAGTTACGAAGCTTAGTTAATCTGTCCGTGTGACAGGTGAAGTATTCAGGGAAGGTGAAGTTGAAAGTCCAAATGCAGAGCCAGATTGTAAGTGATGAATGTTTTACACTAACCATAATTAGGATTCACTTCATAGGTAACAACAAATTAAAATAAATTCTAAGCAGAGTAGTGACATTGAAAAGATCTGTTTTTCTGAAGTTAATCCAGGAGAGCTGTGAGAGCCTATGCTGAGGTATGGATAGAGGATGCGGAGGGCACGTGAGACTTTTAAGAGTTAACTCTGAGATATAATTCTCTGGCCTTGATAGAATGAGAGAGAGAGAGAGAGAGAGAGAGAGAGAGAGAATGTGTATAGGGGAGATGGTAATGAAAAGTGACCCTTAAAATTTAGTTTGGATTGCCCCAGAGGCAAACTCAGACACAAAAAACAAATGTAAGTAGTATATTTGTGAGGTCATTCGAAGAAACACTGAAAAGAGCAAGGGAAAGGAACAAAGAGAAGTAAAGGCAACCAACAGAGGGATCACTATCAAGCTAACCAACACTATGGGTTACTGGAACTTAATCCTGTAGGAAAACTTCAGGTAACAGTATTAAATACACAAGTCAAAGTTACCTTAACTGTGAGGTAAGGGGCATGAGATATTTATATACTAACTCACTTCTGTTATAGCTCACCACTAAGACATGCTAACTAAGCTGCATGTTTGCACTTCGGCCTGCTGTGATTTGGACAGTCTTCTGGCAAAGGGAGGCGGATATTAACAGTTGGAAAGGGGCTGGAGGACACTTTAGTGGTGAGGTTCCAGATAAATAGTCAGGGAAGCAGCAGTATCTACAAACCCTAGTTGGTTAAATACAGTGTCTGCCAGTTTACATGAATCTCTTTTTTTTTAACCTTGCCCCTAGTTCAACATTGTCTTCAATATAGATTTCCATTGCAAGGCTACTCCTTTATGCTCTTGTATCTGTTGCTTTTTTATAGAAGAGTTGATTTTTTTTCATTCAAGAGAAATCACAATATCTTTTCAATTAAAGCCATTTAAATTAGTTTTCTTTAAGTGTATTCCTGCAGCTCTGACTCTATGTAGATTTTACTTTCTATGGCAATTCTGATTGGTTGTGGCTTCCTTGAACACCATGATTATTAGATGAATTCTAATGCTGCATCCTGACTTGGACAAAGGAGAGCCACAGGCAGGGATGGGGTGGGGTGAAATACAAGCAAGTATATTGTTGTTTTCCATTAGCAATGTATGTTTCATTATACTGTTTTTAAGCAAGATAAAATTTTTACTTATTGGCCCAGGCTTGAGATAAAGGATAAAATCTTATTAATCTCTATGTACCCAGTGGCTAGGACTTAGCAAGCAACTAACATCTAACTGACTAGAGTTAGTCTCTTTTAATGATAAAAAAAAGTATCCTGTCCATTAGAGTTGCATATTACTACAAATTTTCCTAAATATACCAAGGTATGAGCAATATTTGGCCTTGCATTACATTAAAAGCAAAAACAAAAACAAAACACGCCTCGATTTCTCTGGATCTCTTAAATTTTGTTTATGTTCACATTCAAAATTAAAACAGTTTCCCCATTCTTGTCCTCAAACACACACAGCACTTCAGCAGGGTTGATGAGGTTAGAATTAAATTGTGCACAGAGTACTAAATTTTTTTCTAACATAATAATAAAGTCTAAAGATTAACTAAGGATAGGAACAACAGCATGTAAGAAGTAATTAGGAAAAGAATGGACCAGAAGCCAGGCAAGATGAAAGGTTGGAGGTTAGGAAAGAAGGGCAGTTTAGAAACATCAGTATGCTCTGGTGCCTCCTGTCACATCCTGTTACACGTGGTCCTGGAGTACAAGCAGAGCCGCATCTGAGCCATGGTGACAATTTCCCACCCAAGGTTGTCTCACCACTTTGTCTTTGCATTTGCCCTTGATTTTACTTGACAAGAAAATGTTCCTAATATAAAAGAGTCATTTAAAAACATGGACTTTGAGTCAGGAATACAGGAAGTCAAATCTTTACTCTGTGCCTTATTGATTGCTGTGTGGTAGGCAAGTTTTAATTTTTCTGACCACTCCCATTTCCCCGTTTCTTCAACTGACAAATGGGGCAATATATACCTCTTGGGATTTTTTTGTTTGTTTGTTTGTTTTTGTTTATTGGTTTTGATAAAGATCAAACGAAGAAGTTTCAAGAGCTTAGCAAAAAATATGGAAGAGACTTTCATCCGCTTATAATGAAAATTGTGTTTGTGGAGGAGAAAGAGAGAGGGAGAGAGAAGAGAATACACTGCGAATGCCAAAAAGTAGTGATATCATGCATAAATATCAGATAGCTAATAATTATTGTTTATAATGTCAGCTCTAGTACCAATTATCACAAAACACTTTATGTAGTATAGCAGAACTAACTTTCATATTAAGTCCAGACATGCAACCATGCAACCAAAGAGTCATACTTTAATGGGAAATTGGCATGGGAGAATGGAAAGAAAAATAAGATGACAGTGGGCTCCCCGTCAGAGGGCTTGGTTGTCTATTTGAGTAACATACTGAAAGCTGTAAAGAATACTACTTAGTAGGTTATATGAGCTACATAGGTGCTCCACAAATGATGTATGTCATTCTTATGAAATTCTTGGAATGTTTATTGTGTGTTCAATGTGTTATAGAAGATAACAGAATATAGAACAAATGTTCTTTTCTGTTAGAAAATTATAATTATGTAATCCATTTAGTTCTCTTTTTTGCCTGGATACAAAGGCATTGACAGCTAAACTTAATTCTCAGTCACAGTAAGTTGTCTCTGAATATTAATGTTCTTGCTTTCTTTTCTTTTTGAGAACTTAGACTTTTTAATTTCATTTATTCATTCAGTCAATCAGTATTAAGTATATATCCTGTTTCTAGTAGTAAGATTATAAACTCTGTAATTAAAATTGTTTGTGAAGGTAGGTAGCATATAAAGAGCAAATACAATGTGCAGAGAAAGGGAATTGCCAACCAGAGAAACATTATTTTGTATTTAAAAAAAATGATAGCAATTCACATGTGCACATGTGCGTGCACACACACACACACACACTCAGAAAGACTTCATCATGGGTTTCTTTATTAATTAATTAGGATTTTTTCACTCGTTTTTAAATGTTTATGAAATAGCCATATTTTGTCCCCAAGTGAGAACAGTGTGGGAAGAGTACAGTGTCATGGGCATAGCTGTGTAATGAAGGATATTTCCTTAAATTGATTGACCCAGAGAAATTCCTTACTGATCAGAACCTGTTACTCTTCATTTCTTTAATTTTCACATTTACTTCTTGCTCTCCCTGTGTACACTGTACTTCTGCTACTTTATGTGATTGTGTAGACCTTGTTCTTCTGCAAAATATCCTTATAACAGGAAGAAAAAGACTATTGCCATTTTTTATGTTGTGTGTATCTTTCTCTCTCTCTCACACGCAGACACAAATACACATATTTATTAATATGTATGTAAATCACATCCAACATTTTGCCTTTAAAAGAAATGGTTAGAAGTGGGGTCAGCTCCCTTCCTCCTCTCATATTAAATTTTTATATTCTGTTAAGACCATTTGTAACCATTATTTAATCTTCACAACACCAGTAGAAATATTGGTTCGAATGATGGTCTCACAGCATCATCCTTTGATTTTTTCACTTGATTTGATCAGTCTGGCAGGTAAATGGGACTCCTTTCTTCATAACAACCTTTGTAGCACATGGCATCATCTTATTTTGTACTAAAGACAACTAAGGTACAGGAAAGTAGGTAACTCACCTAATGTTACTCAGTTGTTAAAATACATTAACTGACATTTATACCACGTAGATACTTCTTATTTTCCTTCTTCGCACTTCATTTATTCATTCAACAAATATTTATTGGGCTCTTAAGATGAGGGGGGCATGGGCAATATACATAACCGTAATATTTGTACCCCCATAATATGCTGACATAAAAAAAGCCAAGAAAAAAAAGATGTGCCATTCATTGTTTGGGGCTATGAGAATGCAGCAACGAAAAAGAAAAAAAAAAAAACAGACAAAAATCCAGTTTCAATAAAGCTTATCTTCTGGTGGTATGGGGGAGATAGACAATGAAAATTAAACAAACTATAATATGCCATATAGTTAAAGGTGTTATGGAGAAATCTAGAGTAAAGAAGGAGAATTGAAACCACCATGTTCACATTAAAGAAGAAAATACGTAATTAAAGCTGTAAAAAGTGTGAGGGAATGAAAATACCCAAAGACTATCTGCCTCCCAGAGTACTGAACAAACACTGTGCATTTTTACCATCAAATTTCTGCTCTTGGAACTTACTATACAAACTTGGATCAGTTGCATCTCTTCCTGGTTGTCAGTTTTGTCATCTAGCAGATGAACCTATGTCTCAAATTACCTCTTATATTCACCTCATGTTATGACTCATTTTAACCTTTGCCTTTAACCTGGACTATTCTCTCTCTCTCTCTCCTCCCAATATCTCTTTCTTAGTTTTACTTTCTTCCTACTACTTATCCTCTTTGCTAATTTCCCTCAAATAGAAGTTCTTTCTACCATGCACAAACATGTGACTATAATCAGTTCACTTAAGTCGCACATTCAAATTGTGATGAAAGCTTAGCAAAAATAAAGCAAAGAGGGCAAGTGTTTTGAAAATTGTTTGTTTTATAAGGCTGATGCCTGATTAACTTTCTAACTTTCTAACTGGCCTTATTTCTTTTAGATACTGAAAATATGCTAATTAGCATGGCAGATATATTGTGTATGCTTGCAAAAAAGTAGCAGTATGCTCAGCTGAGATGGGAGGAAATATTTTGATAGATACCAGCTTTCTCAACCTAATTACACAGACATAACTAATTTTATCCATCAGCCATACATAAGTTCATTGCTATTTCTATCACTTTCCCAAACTTATGCTGAAAGTATTTTTGACACACATCCCTTCCCCAAATCATGCATTAATATTTGCCCTGTTAAAAATAGGAAAAGGAAGGCTTTTTCAACTAGCTGTTCTAATATGCTATAGGCCAATATTATAGCTTCCATTATTATAGCTATGCCCAATATGTGCTGGGAGCTACTATAAACATTTCTTATGTCTTATTACACGCCTTTTTTTTCCTTAAAATCTTTAAAACCTTATATTGACTATCTGAAATTGAGAGAAGAAAATGAATTGCATTGTGCTAAAACACTTACCTGGCTTGTTCAAGACCATTTAATTTACATGTACTCACTTGGGATTTGCAGCAAAACAAAGAGATTTGGCCTAGAGAGGGCCAGCCAACAAATTTACCAGAACCATTCTTTTAAGAAATTACTGTTTATGGAATTATGTTAATTAAATATTCTATTTTATGATTAAATGTGGGAACAGAGTGACAATGAAACTCAAAGCTATAAAGAATTTTAGATTTTTAATGGTTCTAACTACAGCATAGGTAAAGTTAATGAGTAGGAAATATTTGAAAATGGCAATACACAAGAATGGGTCAGTGTGATTTAAGTATATCAACCTCTAGAGCATTTCTTATACATTAAATTCTGATGATAGCAATTATTAAATAGGAGTTGAGTAGCTGCTCTAACAAGTAATAGTATTGATAATATAAGCAAGTGTTGTGGACTCAAACAGGTCTGATAAATGCTGTGTTTGGTATTTCTGACTCTCTTGCAGATTCATAATAGATATTAGCTTTCCAGTGACTTCAATATACCTTTTAATAAAGAAACCTGTCTATAATGTTTCTTTATTTTTCCTAAGATTTTAAAAATATATTTGAGTATAGAACATGTTTTCCTTCATGAAACAAATAAACACCTTGTCTTATAAAATATGAGCATTCATTAGAGTGACATTATGTGGGAATTGTGTGAGGCCAAATTCTTTAGCCTAATATAGAAGCTCCTCACAATTTGGCTTTCTGGATATTTACTATATTTCATAAAATAATTTAAAATGTAATTTTGACTGTGTTTAATAGAGCCAGTTAACTTACTCAAGTGCAATTATTACCTCTTAGTCAAGGAAATAAAGTCTCCCAGAAGCCATATAGCATAAAGATTAGACATTGAGATATAAACATGTAAGTCTAGTTCTCTTTCGGAAATCTATGTTTGCATGACTGCACTGATCAATCTCCTTGGGTTACCAAAGACATATATCAATAGTCAGTATATAGAGTGTAGGGCATATAACCTAGAACAGAGTAGGGCATATAACCACTGCTGTTTATTAAGGGGTAGGTTTAGTGCCATCACATCTTTAAAATTGAGCTTTTCTATATGAAAAACGAAAACTTTGAATGTAAAAAGGTTACTCCCAAAAATAATTGAATTGAGGGTATAGTTAATGTTCTCAGGATGAAAATATTAAAATGTCACAAAGTCATGTCTTGTTGACATGAAGGCAATTGCTACACTGCTGCAGATGGGATACCAACAGTCTATAGTTCAATCTCATTGTCTTCTACTTTTTCTTTGACCTATAACATTTAAGGCTATTGAATGACTTTTCACTAATTGAGATTTCATATGAATTTGAGAAACACATTTTGATAATTCAGTGTCTAGTTTTAAGTTGCTTTGCCTCACATATATGGGCGAATTTAAAAAATGCTTTGGAGAACAAACTCTATAAGCTACGTTAAGTGCAACAAAACCACTAACTGTAGGCAGCCACTTGGTAGAATCAATACCAACTCTTTATGCATTAAACCTGGTCCATTAAAAACTATTTCTCTGTGAGGAACAGGGTGGTATGTGTGGGTGAACATACATATTTGTGTACATATGTGTACAGAAACTCATATATATTCTAAGTACATTTTCTCTATTTTATTTAAAATAATCATTTTAGAGTTTTTTTGAAATTTTTGGAAATATATAAAAGTGGACCAAAAAGAAAATGTAAAGATGATTATACCACTAAGGCACCTTATTATTCACATAGTGTCTTCTTTACAATCCTTTTGTAAATGACATTTTATATTATATCTAAATTTTAAAAAAGTTTTTAGCTTGTTTAAATTTAAATTAAATTTTAATATGAGCAAGTTCCATGTCATTAAACTTCTCCTAAATATTATTTTAAAATTTTATATACTATTGCATATATAAGGTGAGCCATAACTAACATAGCTCTTAATTCATTACAGAAACGATATTTTTGAGTTTCCACTATTATAAGTAATGTTGAGGTTGATATCATCTATGAAATTTGTTACCCCTAATAGTAGACTTCCTGAAATTGAATATGGTTTAAAAGTTGTATATCTTTGTTAATATTCTCAACACATCAAATAAGACTTTATTAACCTAAATTTATCAAAAGTATTTGACACCACTACTGCTATTTTATTAATAGTTGATAATATGTACTTCTGATTGATATGAGAACCTTGTATTCTAAAACACAGATAAGTTCTTAGTCATCATTTTATCTTTCAAGTCACCTTGCAAATTGTTTTGCATGCATTTGGTGCTTTATGCATAGTTGTTGAATTTATGAGCCTTTATGGCATATTCTTGTTACTGCATAGAATTTACTCCATATTCCATCAATCAAGGCAAAACAATGCAGAGTAACATTACTGCTGTAGATTGGGTGTGGTCTGGGGCTCTCCATCCAGTAATTGTTGTTAAGGCGTGTGATAACAGTATAGACTAAGAATTTTGATATTTCCACTCTGGTTCCATTATGATATCAAGTCCCTGTGTGGCCCTAGAAAAGTTGTATTTCCTTCTGATCTTCAGTTGGCCTAACAGTACTTAAGTGAAATGAGTTATAGAATGGGCTCCCATCCAGTCTTATGACTTTCGTAATTTTACCTTAATGTTTATGAAGAAAGGACATGACTTTTTTTTTTTTTAAAGAAAATACATCTTTTAGTTCATTTAACATTGCCATAAAGGAATACTTGAGGCTGGGTAATTTATAAAGAAAAGAGGTTTATTTGTCTCATAGCACTGCAAGCTATACAAGAAGCATGGCATCAGCATCTGTTTCTGGGGATGGCTTCAGGCTGCTTCTACTCATGACAACTGAGATCACAAGGCAAGAGAGGAAGCCAGAGACAGAGAGAGAGAGGGGGGCGGAGTATTGCCAGGCTGTTTAAATAACCAGCTCTTGCTGGAACTAATACAGTGAGAACTCATTCACCCCACACCCAGGGAGTACATTAATCTATTCATGAGGGATCTTCCCCCATGACCTAAACACCTTCCATTAGGCCCCCACCTCTACCATTGGGATCATATTTTTAACATCAAGTTTAGGGGGACAAACATCCAAACTATACTGATGTTGTTTCCCTATCAGGAGTTAGCATCTTCAAATTAATTTTAACGATTAAATTTTAACTGTATAATGTAAAATCTTTCAATAATTTGTGCATAATTACCAATAAATTGTCATTCTGTCATCTAAACATATATTTTATGCTATATAAAATTACTAAATCTTATGGAAAAATATCGCTCACCATTGGTTCCACTATATTTTTGAGCAATTTGAGCTCAAACAAATCAAAATAAATCCAGTCATGCATTACTAACCTCCAGAAAATAATTTCTCTCTCTATTGCCAGGTCTGTGCTGTTCTTTTAATGATGGAATATGGCAGCATGCTTCTAAAGCTCCAAATGTACCATTTTCAAGGTTTTTCACAGTAGGTTGCAGCATCAGATGTCTATTTCTAGAACTTCTCTTCTTCAGCTGGCCTCCCACATACTTTGGGTTGTGGAGATTATTAAAAAATGTAAGCAATGGGGAAAAAGCATTCATATTTAAAACGAACACAATATTTGAAAAAGTTATCTCACCCCCCTCCCCCCAAAAAACTGCTTTAAACAATAGGTTCTCAGAATGGATGGATTCTTAAGTTATCTAGTCACTCTTCCTAGATACAAATTTTCTCTAATAGGTAATTGACCCACCTTCTTGAATATATTCAGTGTCTGAAATCTCTAGAAGCTGCCTTCTCTTTGCTGGGTAGCTAAACTAGAACATGTTTCCTTGGTTTGAACAGGAATATCTCCATTTAGACCCTTTTGCACAGATCTCGGCTCTCCAAAATTTCACAAAGCACACTGTAGTCTTAAACATTCCATAGAAAATATACATTTCTGCAAAACTAAACATTTCATTTAATGAAGGGTAACACCTAATTTTCTTTTTTGGATAAAAGACAGGCTTTCCCCTTCTACATATCTCTTCTTCCCTTGTGCCTTTTGCCCAGGCTGAAATATCTTCTTATATTTTAATGGTAAAATATATTTTACCTATTCCCTGAACTCATTTCAAATGCATATTCATCCTTCAGGAATTTGCTAAAAGGTTCCTCTTCTCTGACACTTTTCTTAATTTACTCATGAAAGTTTCCTTCTTTATCACTCTTTTCCTGGAACACAGAAAACTATCTTATTTGCCTTTGAATACATGCACCTGTTTTGTGAAAAAATAGATGCTCCTTAATCATCTGTTTGGGTGAGTAAAACTTAAAATTTCCATATATCACCATGGAGGTCTGAATTAAAATCTGACAGGTATACCTTTGAATTTAAACTGTCTCATGCTATCACTTTCAAACCTAGGGTTGCAATTCCTATTTTTAAGTTGTAGTTCAATCTAGGAAAGTAACAAAAACAAAATAACTGATTTCAGAATATTTAAGGTTAGATATAAAAATGTTGTGACTTAAAATTGGTAGAAGATTTTTAAAAATTGTGAGACGAAACTGGTGCGATAAGTACCCTTGGGTCAAACATTAGAACATATTCCTGCTTTGCTTTATGTGATGACCAATGCCCTGATTGGCTAATATTAAATTGTGTACTAAAGCATGTAGCTTAGTGCCTGACACATAAGTCATATAAATGTAGTAATTTTTTTAGGATTTTTAAAGAGGGGCAACTCAAAGAGCAAATCTACCCTCTGTATAACATAAACGGACTTTGTCCTCGTTTGGGGGTGAGGGGAAGAGAAAGCTAACTGCCTCTTAATAATTCTCGAGACCTCTCTATTATGATAACATAATATGCTCCTACTCTTCAAATCACACAATATTCAAAGGGACACCTTTTTAAAGGCCCATTCAGCCTTACTCAGAACTATATTCTTCAGGACTATATTCCCAGTTCCCAGAATTCTATTTTGCATTCTAGCATTTGTTACATGAGATGTACAGATGAATGAAAAAAACCTTTGCCTCAGCTTCCCAAGGACATGCATTTACTCAAAATACTGCAATTAATTTTAATTTTTAATTAAATGTTTTTTTCAGGACAGAGTCAAATTCATAGGCACTCAGATTTAAACAAAAAGAAAAAAAGAAAGAAAAGAAAAATAAAAACGTTAAAATTGGTATTAGTGTTAAAGTTAAAAATACTAATGTTTTTCAAGGCCTTCTATGAGTGGTCTGAAATTCCCTTTGCTCTCATGTCTTCATATCACACTGCTTTTCACTTTTTTCTCTCACATTATTCTTTTCATGGATTTTTAAATGTTTCAACTCAGGACTCCTTACCCAAACCTTTTGCTTCTGCTTGGAATTGTTTCTCTCTTATCTCTCTTTATCGTCTTTCCTCCATTGCTTAATTAAGTCCTACTTATTTATTATTCATATCTGCTCAAATGTCAGTTCTTTGGGGAAATTTTTCAGGGTTCTTTATTTTTGGTTGGATTTCATTGATAGCACTTCTTAAAATGCATAATTTTCCATTCAAAATGCTATTCTCATTTTGTAATTCTTTGTGTAATCATTTTATATCATAATTTGTTTAACAATTGAAAAATATATGTTTTTTTCTATCTAGATCCTAAATTGCAGGAGAGTAAGATCTATGTCTCTTACCACAACCATGGTAACTCCATTGCCTAGACCGGTTGATTAGATGGGCTTAGTAACGAAATATGAAACAATGAGAGCAAAACAAACACATAAAGAAACAAACAAATCTTCCAGCTACTTACTGGGGTGGCTACATATGAGATTTCTGAGAAGACTGTCTAATTTATAAACCTTTCTCTCCCAGGCTTACACTCCCTTGTTAGAGAAACTGTACTCCAGTGAGCAGTACATAATAAACTCACTTATTTAGATATATTAGCAATGAAAATATATGGCTGATTATTTAGTAATTTGTTTAAGAAAATTTGTGATAAGCATTTAATTCAAATTTCAAATATCATATTTTATAAAAATTTAAATAAATTTGTTTGGTGTTTCTTTATTTACCTGCTTAGCCTATTTTGGCAGTTAATATAATAGCCATGGCCTTTATCATTATGAAATAGTCTCAAATTCTTTCTTAGAAGAAAAGGAAAGGTCCATTTCTAACAAAGGTAGTACAGAGTATTCCTGTAAAGCCTTCATCCAGTGTCCCTAATATCATTTCAAAAATTTTAGCAAGCATCCTCTTAAACGCTAATGTCATTTTGGAACAGAAAAGTCGCAGTTGGCTTGAGATGGAGAATAGTGCCTATGGAGGAGTATCATGAAGCCCCAAACTTCTTACAGCCTTAACCCAATACTAGTGTTCACAGACAAAGCCCTTCCCATGAAGCAGGCAATAAGAGCCAGTCTCAGCTATCTGAGGTGCGTGCTCTTAAAACCCTGCAGAAAAGGGGAATCAAGACCAGACTTTGTGACAAGGTTTTGTACACAAAAAGCCACTCATGATCTGGGAGAAAAAAGCCTTATTGGCTCTGGTTGTCTTACATGTTTGTAAAAACATAAGCAATGACCCAAATCCTGAGATTTCAAAGTAAATACTTTGGGGAGAGAACTGACTCACTCCTAAAGCACACAAACACGTTATATGTGCATGTAATATTATACATTATGTACATAAGTATATGTATCATGTTATACACACATATATTAATATATCTGTGTATACATGCACACTATTTTTAGAACAAATATTTTAATCTATTGTTCATTATTGTAGCCATTAGTCACATGTGACTATCAATCACTCCAAATGTAGCCAGTCCAAATTGAGATGGGATATAAGTGTAAAATACACATTGAATTTCAAAGATTTAGTACAAAAAAGATAAATATATAATATATTCTTAATGTTTATATTGATTACATGTAGAAATGTTATTATTTCAGATATATTAAGTTACATAAAATATTAAAATTCATCTTAGCTCTCTGTTTACCTTTTTAATGTGGATTATAGAAAATTTAAAATTGCTTATGTGGTTCACATTGTATTTGTATTGGACAGGCAAGCTTACTGGCCATAAAGTAACAGAATAAAACAAAAACCCAAAGCATTGACTTTAAAATGGAAGGCTTTCCAAGAGACAATAAATAGAGGACAATGGTGAATACCATGAGTTTTGGCATCAGATTGTTTGAATTCAAATTCCACCCCTGCTACTTGCTAACTATTTGGACTTGGGAAATATATTTAATCTTTCTAAACTGGGCTTCCACTTCTACAAAAAGATGATGCTAATCAAAACTAGCAGAGATGGTTGCATGAGACAATGCATGTAAACTCATACTACAGTTACTTTGTCGTATAGTAAGATTAGCCCTTTGACTTAGCGAGTACCTCTTGAGCAGCTGTTAAGTGCTAGGATGTATAAAAGAGTAACAAAAATATCTGGCCACATTCATTCTCCACCTTCAAGGAGACAGAATTTATCTACATTATTAGTTATGTGGACTTAAATCTCAGCCCATTTCCTCATTTGTAAAACATGTACACTTTACTCAGAGTTTTGAAGATTAAATGTGATTAAGACTATGTAAGGTAGCAGTTATATGAATTGAAAAGTGATATCCTTGCTCATGTTTTTATTCATTCTCTCCACATTCAGATGTAGCTTGCTTTAAATGTCTTGGATCTTGGCTTCCTCATTCTTCCCCTGATTTTCTGATTATCTATCCATTTTGCTGAGGAAAAGTGATATAGAGAATTTTAGGTCTCTCAAAACTCTCTGGTATGAAGACCATTGACACACAAGGAGTTGATATTTTTTTTAGTCCATTTTAACCCTTGGAGTCTAAAATTATATAAGGCCTTCCTAGAAGAAGTTATTGTATAAATCACACTTTTTGTGATTCTAACAAAAAACTACTCCCAGTAGATCACTGGTTATTATTAGTATTACTTTGCCTTCACCTTTTTTTAAAATTCAGCTCAATTGAGTCAAAACAATTGCACAATTCACAAAATATTTATTTTTCATATATTTCAGGTTTTTAAACTACCAAGCCATAGTTTGAAATAGCTAATTATCTATAAAAGTAGAAGTTCTACTTTATAGAATCTCTATGAAAACCAGACTCATCAGTCATATGGTAGCTTATTATTTTTCTATTTAAGGAAAAGATAGATAGATGCAAGGAAAACTAATTGAGGATGAAGAGTAAGTGGAAAGGAAAATAATCAAGAGATGATTTAAAAAAATGTAAAAGTAGATAAGAAGTTGAATCCTCCATTTCTGAAAGCATAGGACTATGCAGGAAATTTTGTGTATTTTATGTTATTATTTTAAATAAAAATAAAAGAAGAAGCTTGTGTTCATGTCTTTTTGCCCACCTTTTAATGAGGTTGTTTGATTTTTTTATTGCTGATTTGCTTGAGTTCTTTGTAGATTCTGGTTATTTGTTCTTTATCGAATGTATAGCTTGCAAACAAAAAACAAAGAAAAGAAGATATTAAGATTTATATGATCACATGTGAAAAGACTTTTATGAAATTTGTTTTTGCTCAATAGTCCCTCTCTATTTCCCTATTGTAGTAATTCTACTGAATCTTAGTTCATGCTAAAGGAAGCAGATCAGGGTTAATATATGCATATCACATGATTTCCATCCTTCTCTCTATAGTTGGCTGGCTAATTACAAGAGTCAGTTCCAAGTAGGCAGTGGATCTCTGATATGTCTTTTTGGCACCGGAGTTCATGTTGGACTGTCTGAACACAGAAGCCTGGGAAAGTAAAGTGAAACTAAGACCAAAAGGAGGAAGAATTAGAGCATCAGTGAGAAAGGAGAAAGCATGGAAGATTCCTATGAAATAATCAGGCTGATTTTAGGGCAATTAGTTTTCAACCTCAATCTCCATAGTTCTAACCACCTTAAATTTGTATGTCTGAGAGAAAGAAATAACTACTTCCGCCACTTAAGCTGCAAAAAGCTGAAACACTCAAGCTATCCCAGTAAACATTATTGACTAAAACACTTTTATAACCCAAGTAGTATGTGTTTGTAGTATGTCTACTTAGTACAAAACTTTAAAAATGCAAATTGTACAACAAAAGTCAGAGGAAATAATATTTCCATACAACTAAAAATTGTTCCGAAACAAAACACAAAACAATAAAGCAATCTTTTAGATTTGGCCCTAAATTGATTCACTAAACATACCCATTGACTTTTATCTTTAGGAGTATTTAACAATTGAACAGTGACTCCCTGAATGAGTCTAGCAGATCCTATCTTGTATTAAACTACATCTATATGGTAAACAGTTTCATAAGCAGTTATGGCTATATGACAAATGCTCAGATTTGGGGCATTTTTTCATGTGAATCATCATCAGTGACAAATAATATTGCATCTCTCTTTTTATTATGAGTTATAGAATGTGCAAGAAGGGAACTGCAGGGGAGTGGAGCTGTTTTATTTTATTTTTTTCTGTGAATCTTTTAATCTTCTTCGAAAGTATCTAGCAAGCCCCCATGCTGTATCTTTTTTCTGTCATCAATATACTAACATAGATCTTTACAAGTGTTAGAAGCAATATCTAACATTTCAAAGAGGTCAGTGAACATATTTATTCTTTCTAAATAAATGATAGTAAAGATTTTGTCGATGAAAAAAAAAATGGTAGGTGAGGTAGGGTCACCAGTAAGGTGAAATGCATAAATGACTCCAAATAGATCAAAAGATCTTGCTTGCTCCAGGATGGCATTCCCTCAGTATGCTTAGAGTGCAATGAACAGTCATTTGAACATAATTTGATGGAACCAAGTGAGATAGAATTTTACAAAGAGATCTGGATAAATATCAGACTTGGCTCCAAAGAAAGGTGAAAATGGGGGGTAGTAGGAGGAGAAGTTTAGGGCACCCGGACTTAATTAGCGAGATAAAGAGTGACCAAATCACCTAACCTCTCAACCTTTGAAAAGAAAGAGCAAACTTCGAAATTATACACATCTTGACCTTGGAAAATTAAACACTTTTTATCTCTTTAGGTTTTAGTTCTCACAGAGTAGTGAATAACATTCCAGGATTTGGGGCAACTTTCAACACAGGGATGGTTTTTATCATAGCTGTCTTGTCATTGTGCTGAACTATATCCTCTGTGGTGGTTTTCACAGACATAAAATAGTGGAAGAATAGCTTAAAAACAGTAAATTCAGCATCATGGACACTGATCCAAACCCTTTTCTTTGCCACATTGTCAGAAAGAAACTGAGGGTTATGAAGGAAAAAAATAATGGGCATTCTTAGAGTTTAAAAACTTGGTAGACTAAAAATATTATCAAAAACCTATTGGATGTTAAAATGGTGAATTATCAATGATGTAGTTTTGAGACACTTTGGTCACTGTACATCTCATGCTTGTGAACAGAAATGTAATATGCATGGCTATTATGGAGAAATTTGGAGCATATGAGAGTGAATGGGATGAAAAGACTGTCAGTGTTGAAAGAACTGAAATCAACCCTTGAATTAAAAGATGTAGAAGACTCTAAGTCTGAGAGATAAAAGTGAAGGAACCTATAAGTAAAATCAAGAAAAGTATAAAAAAGAAAGGTGAGGAGAGAGAGAGAGAGATAAAAGAAGGAAGGAAGGAAGGGAGGAAGGAAGGTAGGAAGTTTCTCTTCTGGTAAAACTGGTGAAAATTTAATTATATTGGAGTAAGTAAGGAATAAACAAAGTGGGCACATTCTCATTTGACTCATTCCACTATAAGGTTAAGCTTAGAAACTTAGAGGAATTAGATATAAAACACTACAAAGGTCATGACAGTTGACTGACTCAAAGGATCCTACTTTTAACTGATTCCCCACATACAGAGCCTCTCTCAGCTAGGTCCACCATAAGCAATAGAAATCATTTGGTGTCGTGAGGCAAAGAGAGTTTACTAGATTGACAAAACATTAATTTAGCAGTTTGGTATATAGCAAAGTTTTTGTCATTGCTATAACAAAACATGTATTTTGTTTCAGTAATTTTCAGTGTATAATTTCCTAGGAAAGGATATACAAGTGTGTGAGTATGAATAGATGCAGGGTTCTCAGTAAAAATAGGAAAATATAAAATTCAAGAATCTATTTGCAGAGACATGTGTGTCCAGTAACTACCAATGTTGACAACAGCCATTGTAGGGTGGAAGCCACATGACACTTTATTTTTTTCTTGTCAAGCACAGGATTCCCGTCTAGTTTTCATACAGCTAATGAGTAGCTGACACAGGATTTGAATGGTTTTTCTGTCTGTTTCTGTTCATACTTTAACATCTCCAGGTTGTATAGTGGTTACTAACATGGGTTCTGAAATCAGAAACCTAAGTATATACCTTTCCAGTAACTTAATTGATATGTGGCTTTGGGTGAGCATTATTATTGAACCACAATCTCTCACTCTCTCTCTCTCTCTCTCTCTCTCTCAAATGAAATAAGAAGAATGTGTTATTCCAGGTCTTCTAAGAAACATAAATCAAGGCAGGATTAAATGGGCAAGGATTATATTATGGAAAATGCCTATTTGAGGAAAAATAGGGAAGAAGGCATAAAAGATTGAGAAACCATCAGCTGTGATGGAAACATAGATAAATGAAGGCAATAAGATTGGGGAGAAGCATCACATATTTCCATGCAGTCCTAGGAAAGTTCAGCAAAGCCATGAGAGTCCTCAAGCTGAAGTTGGCCATCAGAGGAGTCTCAGGTTTTCCAGGAAATAGTATGCCTTACTATTCCTGATGTACTAGTGTCAGGGTTGGTTTCTGAGGGGTCTTGTGTTGGTTCTTTGGCTCCTTGCTTGGAAAAATCGCAAGCAGGGCTGATACGACAGAGTGATGATGGACACTTAGCACTTCCCTGCAAGCAAGCAGTTCTTATTGTAGGCTTTCAGTATGCAAAGCAAAACTACGTTTCCTTCCTGTCTCATGAAGACAGACAGAATGGGTCTGTCTTCATGAGTATAGAAGACCCTGGGTTTTTACCACACTTCTACTTTTATTTCTACACCTTATGATATGCTAAATGGTAGGCAGAATAGGGATTATTTTCCTGGGAAAAGAGCAGAGAGCTCTTAGACCTAAGAGCCCTCCTCAATTTTATCCTTATAGGGTAACTTCCAGGGTATTGTCATGGCATTTGTAAACTGTCATGGTGCTGGCGGGTGTGATTTTTACTCTACTGATGTATGTTAATGGGGAAAAGTTTACGTTTGGACATGAGCTTCTAGTTTCTGTGCATGCTCCCCTCCAGAAAAAGTCCCTAACCTCAAGTTCCTGCTGTTGCTGGTTTCCTTCTCGATGCTCATTGAAATCCTCTTTTTGCCCCCCTCTTCTTTTCCTGTGGTTAGCGCTGCCAACTTGCACCTGTCCTTAAAACTAGGTCATTGACAGGGAGCAGCTAATGTGGCCCTGGTACAAAGGTGGTGATGGATTTCAAAGTGCAGCAGCTGGAGCTCTCTGTAGTTGAGACACATTTTCATAGCCACAAGTGAACTGTTCTTCTCATAGGCAAAGCATTAAATAAGTGAATACAAATAAAATAGTATAAACACTTAACAAATATCCACTATCACTATAGCTATTATTACTACTACTATTACCATTATGATTACTATTTACTTCAAACCGATGTGTCCCGTCGATTAGTCATATGTAAGTTTGACACCATTGCTCTTAAATAATATTGACTTTTTTAAGGGTGGGATTTAATTTTTCATCCCTCTTGGGAGTACCTAGCACAAATTTCTCTTATATTCTTGCTCTTGGTACCTTAAGAGTTATAGAACACACAAACAGAAAGGCTGCTAATATATTGTTGGAAAATGGACACAAAGAAACAAGACCTTCATAACTGGAACAAGAATGCTCTTAGATCAGGCTTGCCATTGGTGGAAACACTCCCTACAGTGGCCTTCTCTGAAGCTCACCCTCTAGAGGAAGGGAATCAGTATTCTACAAAGGCATTGTGGACCTTAAATACAATATTGGACAAATTGTCAAACATTATTCAATATTTTAATCTTTGTTAAGAAAGTTAAATGGCTCTCTTCAACTTGTTGCAAATATCCATTCTTTTTTCTTTTATTTTTTTATTTCACTGCAAAAGGAAAAATACACTTTGCCAGACTCTATATACTTAGACAAAAATTTTATAAACACTAGTAAGAATTATTGAAATTTTGATATACCAAATGGAAAAAGAAGATTTTTGTATTTCCACGAAGCAATCACCTTATTTCTTTCTCTAAGGAGAGAAGTGTGAACGAGAGCCGTGAAGACATGCCTGCTCTGAATTGCTGACCCTGAAGCCAAATACTGAACTTTTGCATTGAACTTGGGGAGCTTTCAGTAACTTTAAAAATGAATTTGATTCTGATTTTTGACACTATCTCTGCAATACCAAGACTAGACCAGCCAAGTTATTACGTGGCGGTAACCTTAGAAGTTCAAGTCCTGCCCCCTTCCTGAGTACTTTGATCATTTTCCAAGGAGACATACACATTGATTTCACTTGTCTCATGTGCCTCTGCCCAGGTACCACACTCTCAGTGTTTTGGATTCAGTGTATCTTAGAAGGGATTGCTCAAAGGCTATGGAATCCATGGAAGCTGGACTAGAAATCTGTCTCCATCAAGCTGTGTGGTCTGAGGCCAGTTATTCTACCTTTCTGTGACTCAGTTTCTTTATTTTAAAAATCAGAAAGTGGCTTGCAACCAAAGGATGGTGAAATAGAGTAATGGTATATACAGAAGGTTTAGTGCACGTGGTTACTATCCACATTTATCCAGAAATGAACACATTATCTTTCTTTTGCAACATTTACAACTTAAAACCAACCCTATCACTCACCCAAATAAATCAATGCATATACTAAGTTGTCCTTATGTAACAAATCTTTATTAGTGATGAAGATCACAGGCATTTATTTCTTTATTTGATCATTAATGTCTTTATTCATTCATTCATTCATTTACTCATATGTAAAAGCAGTATAATGTTGTGCTAAGAACACACTTTTCCTATTTTACATGGCAGCCCTGCCACATAGCAGCTATATAACCTGGGCAAGAATCACATAATCTCTCTGTGTTTTAGTTCTTTCAGCTATAGAATCAGTATAATAATAGGGTCTATTCAGTGCCTGTCCCAGAATAAGTGCTCAATAAACTGTCACTATTGACTTAACATTATTGAGCACATACAATGGGAACATATTGTGTCAGTCATGGTTGATTATTATTTTGTGTGTATATTTAACGATACTTTCTCAACAAAATGGCTCTTGGGGGTCTTTGTCAGTGTATTTCTAAGATTATTTATATAAACAGTTTTGTCAAAGCAAAAGTAATCACAGCCGTGTTTGCTTTTTTTGTCCATCTTTTTCTGTCTTTCCACTCTTTCCTACTCCCCTGACATTCTTTCATCTCTTGAAAAGTGACCTATATAAGCTACTTCTAAACCTCTACACTTTTACAAGCATGTTTACCCTGACTGTCAATTATAGTGTCTAGAAGCACTGGGGAAAAGAAGATCCACACATTTATTACCAAGTGCTGTAATAGCAAGCTTCTCAGATTCACTCACCGTATTATTCCATAATCCTATTCCATCATGGCAAGTGGTAGCCCCAGGCAACCACTCTTGGGGAAGGGGAACAGAATGTATTATAAATGCTTTTCTTGTTAGAGTGATGCTCCTTGTTTATAATAAACATTATCTCTGTTATATGAATAAGATATTCCTATATTTTATTTTTCCTTAGGTATTTGGGTTCATTCCACAGTCCTATGTTTAAAAACAAATAGAATAAAATTGGGGGAAAAATCCATTCAGATTCCAGAATCTCTAACTAGAGCATATGTTTGAGATTCATATGACAGGTTTTGGACAAGCTGCTGCTCATTCATTTACATTAACTTAAAATATTGTAACATTGCTTAAAGTTATCCAAGAGTGTGACATTAGTGTCATTAACATCCATATTTGGTAATATTTTTAATTGAAACAATAATGGTCACTTTTTTTTTTTTCATTTCAACAGATTTAGTGAGCACATGTGGTTTTTTTGTTACATAGATGAATTGCATAGTAGTGATGAAGTCAGGGCCTTTAGTGTACCCGTCACCAGAATAGTGTACATTGTATCCTCCAGGTAGTTTTTGATCCCTCACCCTCTTCCAGCCTCTCCACTCTGAGTCTCCTCAGTCCATTATACCGCTTTGTATGACCATTGCATATCCAATGTTTGGCTTATATTAGAATCCCTACAAGCTGGAATCTGGTATAACCTCCTCATGATTTGAATTTAGAGTAATATTAACCTGGGTTCTATATTTGTTAAAGAATACAGTAATATTTTCCTAGTTTAATACATTTATGATTTAATTACCACCCTCTCTACCTTTCCACCAATATGAAGAAGCCAAATATGAATGATAAATAAGATGAAAATTATTAGAATTGTGTCTTTTAGAGGCAGAGAATAGTATCTTTTTAGAATTTATTTGATAGCCTCATTGGATAACAAAATAACTTATACTGCCTATACTCTAAAAATCTCTATTTTGAAAAGCTGTTATCAAGATAGTGTCTCACTCAATGTGTTCACTTATTTTAACTGCCTTAATATACAATTTTTAAAAGGTACAAATGCATTTTCATAATTGCATTTAATGTTTAACATATTCCAATTAACATTTTAAAATGTCCTTCTTAACATATTCAATGAACCAGTTATAGATTTGAATTTGAATCTATTACTAATTACAGTTAAATGTAACATCACTTAAAGGAGCAAAAGCCTTTTTTTAATTATTATTACCTTAAGCTGGCATTAGGTTTAAAAATTCATTTAAAGTTTTAAAGTAACAGGTTTAATATGTTTATTTCTGGCAAAATACAGTTTTAACTATAATTAATCAGAATTGTGCTCATTATTCTCCATTTGTCCCTTCAGAGCCAGTCTCCCTCCTTTCCACAATGTACTCTCTTGGCACCCTCCTTCTCGTTGGGTTTAGCCAAAGCAGACACTACCTGGAGATGGAAGAGATGGGACAAAGATCGATCAAATATTTATTTCTCTAGCTGCCTCCTTTTGGTGTCCACTTGGGTCTGCTGTTTCCCCAAACTGAGTTTGTGGTTGCAGTCATATAGTCCTGTCTAATCAGCTATCTCATTCTCTGTTGTGGGATAGCTCCCTCCTCTAGCCCTTTAGCCTTTCAAGTCTGACAGTGGTAATGGACCCTCTCTGTCCTTCCTAATTCCTGTAGCCCTCTAGCACTATCCCTTTGATGCTCCTACATCCTGCCCACAGCTTTGCAATAATATACTCTTTATTAAATTATTTTGAAATTAGCAAAATTGAAACGTGCCTTCTGTTTCCTCCCTGGGTGCTAATTGATCAAGTATCAAGACATAGAAGCTCTTTATTCCAACTGAAAACTGGACATATTAATATTAGATGTTTATTTGGAAAATCAAAAATATTCATTTTTATTAGTATCACATTCAAAAAGTCATTAAAGTTGTCAAGTAACTTACCTCTTAAATTACAACATTATGTCTAGAATTTGCAAGTTTTCTTCAGATTGGCTTAAGAGTCAAACCTCTGACTCAGTTTTATATATATGACATAGGGAACCAAACTGTATCCATCATTTACATTTAATAAAGTCCTTTGTGTGTGTGTGTGTGTGCATGTGTCTGTATATATAAGAAATAAATGTCTTATATGGAATCATTTTTCCTCATAGCATTGTGATTTTCTTTTCAAATCCCAAAGATGTGAAGAATCAGAGTGGACTTGCCCAAGGAATGCATGGGCATGGAGCAAAAGGAGAACAAAGATTTCCAGTATTGTTAAAGGGTCAGGAATTAAGGAGACCTTAAAATAAATTGGTTCAGAAAGAAAGGTCAATGCGGATCTTGATACTAAGAGTCCGTGACAGGGGATGCTGAGAAAGAAAAGGCAGACTTGAAAGAAGAAGGATACTAATAATGTTATATTTTATACCTACATTAAGTACTCACTATTTGCAAGCCATGTTGAGCAGGACTGTTTTTATTCTCATTTTGCATTTGAAGAAAGTGCAATAAAGAAAATTCTCCAAAATTCTCTAGTAAAGCACAGAACTTTAAACCCAGTTTTCTCTGATACCATGACTAAGCATCACAGCAAATTCATGGTATTCAGGTTTTCTAGATGAAAAAAAATGCAATAGTACAGAGAGAGAAGATAACTTCTGTGTGTAAAGAGTCAAATATGTGCTCAATCTCCTTTTCACAGGGTGTTGAAACCATAAGGCAAAACAGTGAGTTCTGTTCAAATGCTAAAATGGCCACATGGCCATGACACAAGCAACTTACACTGGGTGGCCCCAAGAAGTAGAGCAAAGCTCTACTTAAGAAGGAGTTGGAGAATCTTTAATTCCTAGAGGATTTCGTGGATAGTCTTAAAGCCTCTTTCATGTGTGGGTTGAAGGGAGAGGATTTTAATCATCACACTTATGATTAGACTAAAAAGTCCTTCAGATTCTCTTCCTGCTTGCATCAGCATTTACTCTTGGCTGTCGGGTTGTTATTTTTTCCATAAGAAATTCATTTTGATTGAGCAAATACAAGTGATTTTTTTTTGACTTAATAGAAATATGTCTGAAACTCTCTTAGCATCTAATATTTGCTAAGTTGTAGGCATGCTAAAAACCAGCTGCTGGGAAAACTACATGAATACAATTCTGTGGTTAGATATTTTTCTTCACATTGTACTTCTGACTGTAAACTTACTCTACAAAGCCTGAAAGTAAGCCTGGGTGGTCATAAAGAAAAGAAAAAAAAATAACAACCACCACCACTCAGGATTAGTGAGTATGTGTGTTATGTTATTTAAGTATTTATTTTTAAACAAAAAATATATTTCAAGACAGAGTATGAGTGAATACTTAAAAGGACTTTGGGCAAAACAACTCACAAAAGTTAATTCATTTGAAAACGATGTTTGTCAAAGTTGATCAAAGATTGCAATAATTATTGCAGATATTAATTGAATACTGTTCACTTTAACAGTATAAAATTACTTATCATTCCAAGACACATGCCCCTTTTGTTACTTGTGTCTCTAAATTTGTCTATTTATTCTTTGAGCCAGTAACTGAAAAGAGCCAAGATATACACTGGATCTCTCCTGGTTGGTTGATCCAAATACAACTTTCTTCCTTTCCTTTCCTTCTTTCCTAACTTCTTTGATGTTATTTCATTGGGTATCTTATCTTTTCATGAGGTCTAATCATTGAGTGAACACTCCTATGACTTTGGGTCTCCAGAAGTTTTTGGCCATAGATGTGTTGGTCTAACTTTTAGTGATTAAGTGTTGTTTGGAAAAGACATGTGAAATATTACACAGGGGCAATGTGATAATGGTGAATATGAATCACAGTTTTCAACTTCTTTCATGTGGTCACCCTAAGGAAAAATACTCATCTCTCTCTTTTCCAACTTTCTTGAATACTGAGTTTAGCATTAATGTTTTAACACTGCTATTTACTGTTTGTTTGATTTTTGAGGAGTTTATACATTCTAAACTAATTCCAAAGGGGAAATTTCTACCTCTTAAATAACCCTGATATGAAACTTAATGAAATGGGTTTCACAAAAACAAAATAATCCTTTTGTGCCCTTTTCTAATTATATATAATTATCCATACACACACATATATACACACATATGCATACATATGAATAAACACATATGTCCATAAACAGTGACATTGAGTATCTTTTGAAATAATTTGGAATAAGGAAACTGATTCATTAAAAGAGAATAAATTGGGAAAGGAAATATTTTACTGGCGGAGAATACTTGTGTATATTTTAGGACTTATTTCTTTCAGGATGTTCACAATCATTCCCTATAATTTTAGGAAGTGGAACTACCTTTCCAAAGGGAAACTGTATCATCTATAGCAAAGGTCACCTATTTGGACAGACATCAATAAACCTAACATTCAGGATAGTGAATGTTGTGTTCTCCCTGTTGACAGGCTTGGGGCATATTACATATTAATATGGCTGACTAATTCCTAATTAGGAACTCATTAGCAGCTCTACCACTGTAGAGTTTGATGGATTTGCAGCCAATCTTGAAAAAGGTCACAATAAATGACCTCTGGCTCAAGAATTTCCCATCTGATATCATTTAATACTATTGTTTTGTGCAGGAAAATGTAATCATTTTGCTTTCCCTTGAGAAGATATACAATGCCTATTTCTTTTACAAGGTTATTATATTTAATTAGATATTGATATTACTAAATGCATTCTTTGCTTTTGATTTTCTGATAGAAAATGTCCATCTTCTATATCTCCTATTTGAATTAGTCATTTTTCCTCTTAGAAGGTATGGATGTGTCAATATGTGAGATATGCATGTTAACTCAGAACATTAAGATAAACAAAAACAAAATGACATTTTTGTGATCCCCATAGCAACTATAGAATTGTACAACAGCATCTTCATTATTCTAAAAGGAGCATTTTTATATTAATTAAAACAAATGTTTTAATTATTGTAATTTTTAAAATTCAGAGATGAAATCAAACTATTTTTAATGTGAATATAGAGAATTATAAAAAATCATTTATTTTTAAATCAAAATTATGCACCATTGCACTTAACCTTTTAAACCATTTTAAACTCAGTCATATTAAAAATATAAAATGTATTATTCTCTTTCTTTCTTTCTTTTTGTATTCTATTTCTGTTAGAGTTCATGTTTATATAATAGAAAGCGAGCATGAGGTTCAACAGGGAAATTTTTGGAAAGCTTAGTTACCGCAAATTGTTATTCTGAATATTTTCTAATGAGTATAAGAAGATATTTGTTCTAATTGGGGGAAATAATAGAAAATAAAAACAAACAATAGTTTTATTTTCATTTTTTCAAGCCCTCTGTGGATAAGATCCAACAAGCCCCATGCAAAACAATAAAGGAAATACATGCATGATTACAAGAGCTGGAAAGTTGTTGCACTCTCTTCCAATCCTTTAATTTTAAAAATTATGAAATTTTAGGTCCAGATTGGAAAATCATATTAATAAGATCTTTTCTGTTTGCTTTTGTTTTTTATTTTTGCTCCTCAACTAGAAGGCCTGACTTTCGGGCCCAGTGGGTCCTTCCATGTAAACCACAATAGCTTCCAATTCTTTTTTTTTTTTTTTTTTTAGTTTTTATTCATTCATCAATGGTATATTGATTCCTTATTGTGTACTTGACTCTGATAGGACTGAGCATAAAGAAATTAAAGGCAGATGTTATAACTGTACTATGGAGTTTGTCTTGCGTGGAGGACAGACATTAAATGAGCAGTTGTAATAATGAATGATTAAGATTGAGATGGGAAATACTGGAGTACTATGAGGGAACATTAAGGAGAACACAAGCAACTCTACAGGGTTCAGAAAAGCAATCACCAATGAAGTGACATTTAAGTCAGGGTTTGATGTACTCTGTTTATACTCATTTTATAGGTTAACTTTATATACATGGCTGGGGAAGAAAAAGCATCAGCAATCCTCCAGTCTGTAAAAAGAGGATACATTAGTATTAGAGAGATTGCACACCTTTTCATTTGATGGCTTATTTGAAAAAAAATTTTTTTGGTTCATTTCTGTATACATCTATTCTTAGACCCTGGAAGTAGTGAGTTTTTTAAGTGATCAATAGTCCAGGCACAGAGATTCAATGTATATTTTGGTTAATAAATTGTCCGTGTTTTATGAGCAATATAAAATGAGAGGCAGAACATAAAAGAGGATATATTTTTGTCAAAGTTCAATGTTAAGTTGAAAATAAACAGAAAATAACTTTATGAAATCCACTACGGTATGATCTAATGGTAGCTGAGGCTCAAAGAAGTAAGATAGTTAAAAAAGAAAGAAAGTTAGATTTGAGTTGCCCAGCAATTAAATACACAACCTTGTAAGCAAATGGACAGCTGTTACTAGAGCAGTTTTACAGAAGCTTGAGTTCTTTAGAGATTACATAAAACTGAAAAGAAACAAGAAATCCTCCAGACGACAGGCTTAAACGAGGCTGAGTTTTCCCTTTAGGCTGTTGGGCGTCACTGACAGTAAATGAGCAGGAGAGGAGTACAGACCATGAGTTGGTAGGGTGAGATAAGGTAGAATGCCTGGACAAAAGGAAATATAGTTAATAAAATACAGAAATTGACTAGTTGGTATGTGAAAATATTCAGGCAAGGCAATGTGGTATATTTGAATGAAGGCTGTCTACTCCTACACTATTTAAATCCTGGGTGCTTGTAATATAAGGTATTATTTCTAAATTGTTTAATCTATGTTCATCATATCTCCACAGATAGTGGAAAAGTTCCTTAAGGACAAGGTCCACACCTCATAATTATTTAGCAGCTCCAGATATATTTGAACAGTAGTGATCTGAGAGCAGACATTCCAAAAATACTCTTTCACCAATTCAGTAGAATTCAGTTAAGATGCTGCACTCATTGCCCTGAATTGACTGACATTTCATGTCTTTAACTTGAGATTATGTAGACACTGACTCTGATCAGCAGTCACATTGGATGTTCAGCCAGTAAAGACGTTAGCAGCATTTAAATGAAATGAATAATTCTAGAGCTATGGTCAAAATTATCCCACCTATTATTTGAGGTTATTTAAAATGTCATTTTCTCTAGGAAGCTTTCTCACACCAGTTCATATCACCCTACTATTTTATCATGTAGTCTTTCCAGAATTTAAGTAAATATAATTATTAACCACTTAATTATTTGTTCAAAGTCCCCTATTCCTACCCAAAACAAGCACTACAAGTAGAAGAAACATGTCTGTCTAATTCATCATTCTTTTTTCCAGAGCCCGATCATAACATTTTGCTCATGATAGGTGTTCATTACATATTTCTGAAATAATTAAAAATAAAAAGTACAGCTTAGAGTTTGGGAAACTGGTTTCTTTTTCCGCCATGCTCTTATCTAGTAGTGGGACATTTTACTAGCCACATAAACACTTTGGTACTCATTTTTTTCTCCCAAGGAAGTCACTAAGTTTGTTTTGATGTTCAAATGAGAGAATGAGTACTAACTTGAGCTCTAATCACTACTCATCTACAAACTATTAATAGTTTGGGGAAGTTAGGTAACTTTTATTACCTTTGTTTTTTAATATGTGAAATGAAAATTTTGAGAAATTAGCATTAGAGCACCAGACACTATGTTAGACGAATAGAGAGGCAGTGTAATTAATAGTTAACAACTGCAGCCAGACTACTGAAGTTCAACAACTGGCTTCACCACTTGCTGGCATTTGATCTGGGCAACTTGACCTCTTCATGTTTCTGTTTCCTCATCTATGAAGCAGGCTATGTAACCATTTAAGAAATTTAAAACCATCAAGCACTTAGAACATTTTTGAGTGTTAAATAATTGCTTGAACATAATATGATCAAATACTGGATCTAGAAATTCACTTTAGTTTCAATATGGTGGAAGTATTACAGGAGGACAAGATTTTGGCAGGAAGATGAGTTTGGAAACTAGTTTAGTTATCTAGGTGATCAATTATGATGGTGTGCATCAGAATATTGGCAGAAGAGGTGGAGAGAAATGGAAGTAGTCAGAAGATTTCCAGTGTATATAATCAACAGAGTATGGTAAACTCTTAGATATAGGAGATGATATGATATACTTGTTTCTCCTTGATCAATTTAGTAGATGTTGGCAACACTCTCTGGGATTAAAAGACAGCAGGGAAAGATGAGTTCTGTTTCGAATCTATTGAGTTAAGGTTGTCTGTGGGACATCAAAAGAGAGGTATCCAGTAGAGAGTTTTATATATAGGTCTGTAATCCAAGCAAGAGAACTGGAATTAAGAATGAGCTATAAATGAAAGGTGAGAGAGGACAATGGTGGGAGGTAGTATGAGATCAAGTGTGGGGAGTAGTTAAGACTGAAAAGTCTCTAGTAGCTAATATGCAGATGAGACAGCCAGAGTGAGTAATAAATTGGAAGTAAAAGAGCAATCAGCGTTTCTAAGAAAGCATTTAGAGATAAAATTCAAAGCATAGATCTAGGCAAAAGTAATGACACATCTATCATTAACAAAAAGAGTTTCAAAGAAATGTATATATATTTGTACAGTTGGGGTAAGATGAACATTTTTCTTTCTGGTGGAGTATTAGTTTTCTATTGTTGTGTAACAAATGATAACAAACAGGGTGGCTTAAAACAACAACCACTGATTATCTCACAGTTCTACAGGTCAGGTGTCTCAGGGGGCCAAGCTGAGTGTTCTACTCAGGGTCTCACAAGGCAGAAACCAAGGTGTCCACCAGGCTGTGCTCTTACCTCTAATTCCAGAATAAGAATCTATTTCCAAACACCTTCAAACTGTAGACAGAATCCAGTTACTTGTAGTTGTAGGTCTCATATCCCTGTTTCTTGCAGGCTGCAAACCAGAGTCTATGCTCTGCTTCTAAAGGTCACACACATTCCTTCACACATAACTCCATCCATCTATAAGTGAGGAGCAGCACACCACATCCCCCTTACACTTCAGTTTCTCTGGCTACCTCTTCTCCCACATCTCCCTGATGTATGCCTCTGCTTTTAAGGCTCCTATGATTATATTTAGCCTACCCAGATAATTTAGGATTATCCCTTTAATTTAAGGTCAATGATTAGCAACCTTAATTACATCTGCAGTGTCTCTTTACCAGGGAAGGTAACATATTCACCATTGGTTCACCATATTCATGACTGAAGTGCTAGAGCATGAAATGTTCTCAGGGGCCATAGTTCTACCTACCTACCAGAAATGGTGCTTTATTTCCACTTCTGGAGTACGAGGAAAAGTCACCTGTAAACAAGTAAGGTGGAAAATGAAATGACTGAAGATTAGAGCTACAGAGATAAAATTATGTCTTTATAAGTGACATATAAAATAAACATTTTATTTAGAAATTCATTTTTTAAAAATATTCATCTTATTAATTATTTAATTTAATAAAAATGTCAATTAAAATACTTTATTTAAAAAAGTGAAATTTCCGTTTGATTGGATGATAAAGCTGGGGTAGCTGTACTTTTTGCAGATAACATAGGCTTTAAAATAGGAAAAGTAAAAAAGGATAAAGATGGCCATTTTATAATGGTGAAAAGGAAGTTCCAACAAGAAGACTTAACAATTCTTAATATCTATGCTCCCAATAAAGGAGAACCCAATTACATAAAGCAAACATTATCTAATTTAAACACCATGTTACACAACACTGCCATAGTAGCAGGAGACTTCAACACTCCACTGAATGATCCAGATAGATCCTCCAAACAGAAAATAAGCAAAGATATAATGGAACTGACCAGAGCCCTTGATCAAAAAGATCTGACAGATCTCTACAGAACATTCCATCCAACTAAAGTTGAATTTACATTCTTCTCAGCAGCCCATGGATCCTTCTCCAAAATTGATCACATCCTAGGCTGCAAATCAGATCTCAAAAAATTCAAGAAAATAGAAATTATACCTTGTATCTTTTCCGAACATAGTGGCATAAAATTACAGTTCAATTTCTATAGTAGAACTCAACACCTCACAAAATCATGGAAACTAAACAATCTATTATTAAAAATTATTGGGTCAAGGAAGAAATTCAGAGAGAAATCAAGAGTTTCTTTGAACAAAATGCTAACGGTGATACTTGTTACCAAAACCTGTGGGATACAGCAAAAGCTTACCTGAGAGGAAAACTAATAGCAATCAATGCTCACATCCAAAAAACAGAAAGCTATATACTAACAACCTAACAAATAGGTTCAAAGAATTGGAAAAAGAAGAGCAAACAATTTCCAATCCCAGTAGAAGAAAAGAAATAACGAAAATCAAAGCACAACTTAATGAAAGGGAGAACAAGAAAACTATACTAAATATCAACAAAACCAGAAGCTGGTTTTTCAAATAGATAAACAAAATTGACAGCCCTTTTTGCTAGATTGACAAGAACCCAAAGGGAAAGGACTCTAATAAACTCAATAAGAAATGAAAAAGGAGAGATCACAACAGACACCAAAGAAATACAAAACATTATATTTGATTACTATAAAAAACTGTATGCCCAAAAACTACAGAACAAAGATGAAATAGACAAATTCCTGGATTCATACAACCACCCTAAGTTCTCCCAGGAGGTAACAGAATTCCTGAATAGATCAATCTCAAGCTCAGAAATTGAAGCAGTAATTAAAAACCTCCCCAAACGGAAAAGTCCTGGACCAGATGGCTACACTTCAGAGTTCTACCAAACATACAAAGATGAACTCATGCCTATACTACAGAAACTATTCCACACCATTGAGAAGGATGGTATCCTTCCTAACTCATTCTACGAAGCCAATATCACCTTTATACCAAAGCCAGGAAAGGACACAACAAAAAAAGAAAATTAAAGACCGATATCCCTCATGAATATAGATGCAAAAATCCTAAATAAAATTTTAGCAAATAGAATTCAGCAGCACCTCAAAAAAATAATTCACTATGACCAGGTTGGCTTTATTCCAGGTATGCAAGGCTGGTTCAACCTATGCAAGTCTATAAATGCAATTCACTTCATAAATAAAATCAAGAACAAAGACCATATGATTCTCTCAATAGATGCAGAAAAAGCATTTGACAAAGTCCAACACACCTTTATGATAACTCTTAACAAAATAGGCATAGACGGCTCATACATTAAACTTAACCCACTGCTAATATCATTCTAAATGGGGAAAAAATTGAAATCATTCCCTCTTCGAACTGGAACTAGACAAGGATGCCCACTATCTCCTCTTCTATTCAACATAGTGCTCGAAGTCCTAGCTATAGCAATCAGGCAAGATAGGGGTAT
This sequence comes from Cheirogaleus medius, assembly GCA_008086735.1. Lineage (NCBI taxonomy): Eukaryota > Metazoa > Chordata > Mammalia > Primates > Cheirogaleidae > Cheirogaleus > Cheirogaleus medius. The sequence goes on from VBSM01000949.1 coordinate 3,827,054, forward strand.
TAAGGGTGTCCAAGTGGGGGCAGATGAGATCAAACTCTCCCTCTTCGCTGATGATATGATATTATACCTAGAAAACCCCACAGACTCATCCAAGAGACTCCTAGATTTAATTAATGAATTTGGTAAAATTTCAGGCTATAAAATCAATATACACAAATCAGAAGCATTCATATATGCCAAGAACCATTAAGCAGAAACTCAAATAAAAAATGCAATACGCTTTACTATAGCCCCAAAGAAAATTAAATATTTAGAAGTATACTTAATGAAAGATACGAAAGATTTATACAAGGAGAACTACGAAACACTAAAAAAAGAAATTGCAGATGATTTAAACAGATGGAAAAATCTACCTTGTTCATGGATTTATAGAAGCAATATTGTTAAACTGTCAATATTACCGAAAGCAATCTACAGAATTAATGCAATCCCCATCAAAATACCACCAGCATTCTTTACAGAACTAGAAAAAATAATTCTTCACTTTGTATGGAACCAGAAAAAGCCTCGTATAGCCAAAGCAATTTTAAGTAAAAAGAACAAACTGGGAGGTATCAGTCTTCCTGACCTCAAGCTGTACTATAAATTAATATAGTTAAATTAGCCTGATATTGACACAAGAACAGAAGCATCGATATCTGGAATAGATCTGAGATATCAGAGATGAAA
>VBSM01000949.1:3827822-3841880 GCA_008086735.1 Cheirogaleus medius
TGATTAAAACTATGGTGCTCAAATGGTGGTAGTACTCACCAGGGAGTGGGGGGGCACCCACATCCTTGGGATATGGTGAGCATTGTGGGGCGAGGAGGGAATACCTCTAACCCTTCTTAGGGAGAGGCAAAGAAATACAATGTAACCAAAATGTCAAAAAAAACCCAAAAACTTTTATCGGGTAGTGGGCAGGTGTGGGGGGAAGAGTATATACTTACATAATGGGTGTGACGCGCAACACCAGGGGGTTGGACACGCTTGAAGCTCTAGCACAGTGGGGTGGGGGGAGGGTTGGCAGGGGCAATATATGTAACCCTAACAATATCTGTTCCCCTATAATATAATGAAATAAAGGGGAAAAAAGTGAAATTTCTTCTTTACTCTCCTAAACATACCCCATATCACTTTTTTCCTAATACTTAATTAATCATTACCAGTTTGGTATAGGAAGTAATTAGATATATATTCAGAAATATGTTGTATTTCTTTTTACATAAATGATATGATTAAGCATATTTTGTTTTGCAGTTTGCCTTTTTTTCTTATTTTTATTGGATGCTATTTCATATCAACAAATATTAATCAATCTCATGATTTATACTACTGTATATGAATGTCAATTAAAAGTAATACAAATATGAATAAATTTAAAATTAACTATTGCCCCAATTAGGGACATCTAAGCTATTTCTAATTTTTTGTTACTACAAACAATGCTTCCTTACTGTCTTAAATATGTTTTTAATGTATCAATGTAAATATGTCAATAATATATACACCTATAAGAATTTCTGAATAAAATGGTATACACATTTGATACTATTCCCCAATTGCTCTCAAAAAAATCTGTACCCATTGACATTCCTACTAAGTGTATGAAACTATCCATTTTCTCCCAATCCTTTGTATTATTGCCCCTTGTGATATCTACTAATCTGATGAGTGAGAAACAGCATCTTATTTTTCAATGAAACATTTTTATATGTATTTTAAATGTGGATATTTTAAGACCTTGACATTTTTTCTGATAGATTATCTGTTTCTTAAGAACTTATAGGAGATTGTTTTAATAGTTTTGATTTCAATGCTTTTTGCTGTCTAGTTTGCAAACGTATGTGTTTGTGTGTGTATCTGTACTCATTCTATCTTTTAATATAACATTATTTCTCCTTTTGGTGTTCATGTTTTAGGTCTCGTTTTTTTTAATATGGCCTTGTTTACTACAAAGGGATAGCCAGATTATACTGTGTTTTCTTTCTCTCTTTCTCTATATATGTGTGTGCATGCATATAACTACATATGTAAAATACAATATAATTAATTTCATAAAATTACTTAATGTGATTCCATTTGTATCTTATTTTTAGAGTTTTTGAATTATGGGTGATAAAAATCTATCTTTATTATTTTATACAGATATAGTCAATTATTTCAACATCATTTATTTTTATACAATTTTCCCACATTCATTTGAAATGCCACGTTAATTTATTCTCTGCTTCAAGTATGCCATTTTGGTTCTAGTATATTTTTATATTGCATTGATATATCTTCTACTACAATGTCACAATATTATAATTACTATAGCTATAAAATGTTTTAATATCTGGTAGGATATGCCCACCTTTTTGCAGGTTTTTTATGTAATTTTTTACATTTTTGTAAACTAATATTTTCAGTTTGATTATGAAACAACATAGAAATCTTTACAAAATTTTTATTGAGATTTCAGTGAATTTATTGATCAATTTGAATAAGCTTGGTATATTATATTGAGGTTTTTTAAATCAGAGAGTATACTATATCACTTCAGTTACTCAAGATTTTTATTATGGACTTCAGAGTTTAATTATTATCTTTATTAAAGTCTTGCTCACTCTCTCTTGTGCTCTCTCTTTTTTATATATATTATGTGTGTATGTGTGTGTGTATATATATGTATATATATATATGTACTTTATTGGCCTTCATCGTTTCTACTGCTTCTGTGATAAAATCAAATTTGTCAATATTTCCTCTGATACTCTACTGTATCTACTTGTGCAGGTTATTTGGATAAAATTTAGGTCAAGGCACAAGAGCAAGTCTTGCCTGTGTGTTCAGTAAGTGCAGAGCAAGGTAAATCATCCAAATTTAAGTGTTTCTGAGAGCTCTCAGTTTGACCATCCTGGGCTTCATGATCAGCATTATTTCCAAGAGCAAACAATCCTACCTCTAACACCTGGACCATAGGTGGGTCACAGTGCTCTGCTGAAGCTACTTCCAAATATTGCCCCTGATCTAAACATTGCAGTGTTTTGGTTTTTGGTTTGGATTGTTTGTTTAAACATCTGTTATATCCAGCCATCAACTATCATTTTGGTGGCATTCCCAGTGTCTATAGCATTATTCTGTGAAATAATTTTGTGGCTGCTTCTGTCTTTTTTCCATCTCTAAGCTACTCCTTATGGTTTCCAGTCCCTCAAAGCTTCTCTCTTTTTATTATCTTAAATGATTTGAATTTATGTATACTTTCATGTACCTTATGCCATTTTGCTGAATTTGTGGTAGGTGAGAGAGAATATGGTACTTAGTCTACACCTTGAAAAGGGAGTTGGAATAATTTTGTACTAATGTAAAATTGAGCTGCATTCCAGTGACTTCAAGCAATTAAATGACAAAGAAAAGTTTAAATATTTGTATTAACTTAGAAATATTTTTACTTTATTATCTGCAACATGATATGGAAATATAGTCTTATTACCTGTCAAGTATTTTAAATTATGTTTAATATTCTCAGTTCCTAATTAATTTTTAAATGGTATTTGAAATCCATTAAACTATTTAAGCTGTTCCCAGTTGCAAATAAGGATCAGTACTTTTTATTGCAACTATTCATGGAATGAGTTTGAACCACAGTGTCAGGCAATATGAAGTCAGAAAAGTGAATTAAAATTCTGTTTAAATTAGTGACATTTTATTTAGAGCTTGAGTTACCAGAAGTTATTATAATAAACTTTAATTTTTGAAATTCAATTCATTTAAAAAATATGACTATTAACAATTTTTAATCATATAAGCCCTATTAAACCCTCATCATCATATTCGTGTTGTTTCTGAATCCTAATTAATAATTTTTACCTTTGTGTGTTTTCTTAGCATTATGAATTTTAAAAGTTGTTCAACCATTCTTTTTGTGAAGAAGTGAGAGGCTTCTCTTTCCTTTCTGCAAGAGCTAAAGAGCAAACAAAAACCAACTTTACCTTTTGATGAACTAAATCTTTTTTAATATTCTTTACAATGTTCATTGAGAGTGCCAGATTTAGAATAAAAAAATGTAGCATTTTGACAGATTTTGGTTGATTTTTTATTTTTCTTCCTTTCTCTTTTGGTCATTACCATCTCACAGGGCAAAGATATGATATAATTTAGAAATACATAAAAAATAATGTATCAATGAAAAATATTAAATTAAGAATTATTTTAAAATGCAACATTTTTCTAATATCTGAAGTATGGATGAACTTTGCCATAAATATGTACATCTAATTTCTATTTCCCTAAAATATTGTATTAAATAAATTATATATCTTATAGTTGATGCCATCATAGAATTGAAATTTTAAAAAATCATTTAAGTCAGACAATCAGGTTTTTTAAGTCATATATTTGTAAATTACAGATAGTTGCTAAATTTTCTTTAGGCTTCCTAGGCACCAGAGTAAAAGAGGAGAAGTGATTATTGGGTAATTCTCATTATCAGACATATAGTTTCAAACTAGCTCTTTAAGTAAAGATTTCACTCTGAATTTTAAATGGGAATAAATAACATTCCCTCTTGAGATTTTATTTGGGGGAAGCAGTTATAAGGAGGGCCATATTTCAACATTCCTATATTAGCTACAGTAACAAATAGCTGCTCATTGCTATGCCTGTCAACCAACCCAAGAAAGTTCTGAAAGGTAGCACAGTATAGAGGTTAAGAGCACTGACTGCTTGTATTTGAAATGTATCACTGTCATGTATAACTCAGTGCCTTTGAGGAAGTTTTTAATCTCATCTACAAGATGTGGATATGAAGTTCTTAACTTGTAGGATTCTTATGAAGATTGAATGAGTTATATTATTTGAAAAGCACTTAACACAATGCATGGTAAATAGAAAATGCAAACCAATGTTTGTTAAATGAATAAATTTAATGTAATAATTTGTAGAGTTAGAATAATATTGCCCATATGCCAGCCAAGAAAAGGGCTTACCAGAAACCAACCCTTTCTAGCATCCAGAACTGTGAGAAAATAAATTTTAGTCAAATAATAATAATGATGATGATATTGCTCAATAACAAGTATTCACTTAAAGTGTGTATTTTCAATTTTCTTCCAAAAATGTTAGTGTGAAAGAAACAAAATGCAATGTGAAGGCTGTTGGTAGAATTTTTAGGAGACACAACTACTTCTGTTTAAGAACACACCCTGACAGTTTACTTTGGGGATTTGTATTCTTGAAGATACCGAGTGGGTAGAGAAAAATCCTAAAATACATCCAAACAATTATTACAAAGTTTTTTCAAAAATGTGCAAGCCAGAAAGTTAGAGAGCAACAAAAAAAACCCATACAATTAAGGTGCTAAAATTTACAGAAGGAAAACTTCTCATTAATTTATATTTTACTATCTTTGTCATTGCATTTATTGTCACCTAAAATATTATTATATGATTGTCTACTTGGTTTATTTTATTTTTCATCACTAGAATATAACTTCCATTATAGTAGAGACCACATGTATTCTATTCAACAAAGTATGTCAAGCTATAGCATGGCACCTTGCATAGAGTGGGTAGTTAATATTATTTTAGAATGATTAGGTGAAACTGGAGCTCACCTATGGAGAAAGATGGCCAGTGAGATTATTTCAATAGTAACTTGAGGTCAGAGTAGCTAAGACTTAATTTTTAATTGTTCCTGTTAGTGAGTTGAAATATTAATACAGGATTCTGAATGGGAAATGAGATAACACGTGCTTGGTAAACACCATGAATTCAGAAGAAGCAGGGACTTATAGCAGGCAGTGTGGTTAATCAAGTAGTCCCCAGGATTCACTGAAAACTTGGGAGTTAGAACTTCTCACAGAACATGAAGAGACTTTGGGCAATATGATTCCCACACACAAGTGCAAAGTGAATCCAGTTATCATCTGTACATAAAAAGATATGAACATGTTGACAATACACACTTCTCAGTTCTGTTAAAAGAATAAAACAGTGTGATAGGATAAAATGTTGTCCTATCATCATTTAAATAAAATTATCACAACTGGGTCTATTATTCCTTGGGCTGTTGAGAGAAGGCAAAATATTTCCATTTCCAATGAGAAATTGAAAGTATAAAATGAATTCGATCAGTAAATATTTAATTCATCAAGAATAGTCATTTAGGCTCTATTCTAGGACTTAGACAAACTCCTCAAGGACCTCTGCCACAGTTTAGAGTAAATTTAATTTCCCAAAGTCCAAGTTAGAGTAGGTGAGAAATGCACTCAGAACAACCAGTGTCTATGCCGTTCAGAGTATCCAATTCTTAGAGGACATGAGAAGTCAACAGTGCAGGATAACAGGCTACATAGAAAGAAGGGGCTATGGCTAGAAATAGGTGTAGGAGTCTGCAGAAGATAAAATGATAAATAGATAATGTGGCAGAGTGCACACACATTGGAGCAAGAGATTCCGAACAGAATTGGTAACTAATGCAAGATTATGAGAAGCTGATATCTTTGCAGCACAGAATTCACCATCTTTACTATGCCAGGTCAGGAAAGACAAAAGGTCCCCAGAGGGAGAAAGGATTGTGCTGGTCCCTGAATACTGACTATGTTACTGATGAACACAGAAAAGTGAAAAGAAGTAACAATTAAGTTCTAAAAAATAAAGGCTAGTACCTCTTTGGATTTGTAGTCAAAACCAATTACTAGTAGTATATTGGAGTCCTACAAGATAATGGAAAATATATGCACATGAAGGTTTAATTTAAAAATTTAATTACTAGTCCTTCAGAAGTAAACATTGTGTCATATTTTTTTTCAGGAACTAATAGCTTATGGTTTATACATTCAGTCCACAACGTGGTAGAAATGTTATAATTTTTTATAAAATTACAAGTGAACTTTAAATTAAAACATAAATTTTCAGTTAGGCTTATGCATTCAGATTTCCCAGCTGTCTCTAAGGGAATCAACAGAACTTTCTTTTGTTCTTTGCAGTGTTTTTAAGGTATTTTTCTTTGATTTGATTTTGCTTGACATTGGTACTGTTTGAATCATAGAAATAAGAGATCCATATCTAGTGATATAAATTTCTGAGATATTCAGGAAGTCAGACAATACTATATTAATTAAATCACAGATTTTGTATGTAGCTTTTGTTCTCTTCCTCATTGCATTAAGCAGAAGACTTTATTCCCGCTAGAACTGTAAATCAGAGAATCTCGGGCTATACATAGAAGCATGAAGAATATCTTGGCTGTCCTGAGCAGTAACTCAGTTCTGTGAAATTATATCCACTGGGATCTATGGGGTGCTTGAGACAGCTTTATTTCTCAAATTTATTACATTCTTGCACAGCTTCTCTTACAGATTTCATAAACTCACAATGAAAAGTGGTCACTTAGAATCAGACTCCAAACATAGCAGAGATAATCAGGCTTGCCTTTCTCTGTGCCCTACATGAATTGCATGAGCATTAACTAATAATAAACTCACCTGTTGATCAGCAAGAGACAAGCCCCAGCTAGATCTCTTTTGCCTTAAGATCATGCCTGGGGGATTTTTCTGGGTCACTTAGCAAACTACCTCTTTGTCACAACTGAGCTTAATTTTTATAGAAGGACAATTTTTGAATTTCATAAGAACTCACAGGGCATTTTCAAACTCTTTGCTGTTTGACCTATTTGGATGTTGCTAAAGAAAAATTTACCCTTGTTTTATTACAGAAGTAGTACATGTGATATTATATTAAAAAGGGACTCAAATTTTTATTCTTTTATGGTTTTCTGATTTGTTTGATTTATACCTTTGGGATCAAGATGACTTGTTGTTTGTTTGTATTGCTTTATTAACTTCATTCAATTTAATATGTCAGAATAAGTTGATGTCAAAAGTAAAAATGTGTGCGTGTGTGAGTGTGCATGTGTGTATGGTTCAGTATTAATAGGGGAAAAACACACCTGGTTCTGTTGCAAACTAAAAGATGCAATTTGACTTCAGTGGTTAATAATATATTAATATTTAGAATTAACATATCTCTAACACATCTGCTTGATAGATTTCAAAAGTGCATTTATGTCTTTATGGAAATATAAGGCAAATGTGGTAAAATGTTAATACTAGGGAATCTTGTAAGATTATACAATCGTCAACCTAAAATGCTTTACTAAAGTACTTTGAGTACCACACAATATTTTAAATTTTCAAAGTAAACATAGCGAAACTTGAGATCTTTTGGATACTGTGTGCACTACTAATGTGAAATTCTTCTCTGCTTCAACATTAAATTAGGTTATATTTCTTTGATGCCATCATGTCTTTAATAACTCAGATTTTCTGTGGTGGCTATGATTAACACCAATAACAAAATAAAATGTCAAAAATCTGTATGGAACAGCAAATGATGTTTGTGGTATCTAATCTTGTTTCAAGATCTAAAAAATTAAGTGAGGCCTATTATACATATGCATATCATTGGTTATTGTGGTGTTTAATATTGAAATAATGTCTTTTTCTTACCAATTTAAGTGATTTTTTCAAAGTACTATTAAGTTTTAGAATATAAATACTTATGAGACCATTTGAACTTAAATACTTTATAAAGTTACTTTATAAAGTCTCTGTTAGGTATTCATTTATTTTGTTCTTAAGTGTGGCGAAAAATCCTGACTCTCTGAGGGTGTTGTGAAACTAGAAAGTTTCATAACCTCTTCTATATGAGGAAGTTTTTGTACTAAAGTTCTTTCTTTTTTTAAAAATTTCAGAATATAACAGGGGTACAAACACTTTGGTTACATAAATTGCCTTTGCACCCCCTAGTCAGCTATAAGCGTGCCCATCTCCCAGACAGCGGCACTGCACCCCTTAGGTGTGAATTTACTCGTCACCTCCTCCCCCCTCCCACCTGCCAGATACCCAGTGAATGTACTAAAGTTCTTTAACTCAACTTTTTGTTTTTTGGGTAAAATATTTGTTAAATGAAATGTATTAGTAGTTTGCCATGAGTTTTTATAATACATAGGTATTGAGTTTAAATATGTTTTTTTGTCTTAGTTTTGTTTTACTTTTTTTTTTTTTTACCTCTTTTAAATAGAGTTTATTTTTAAGGGAAGTTTTAAGTTCACAACAAAATTGAGTGGAAAGTACAGAGAGTTCCCATATAACCCCCAGCCCCATACATGCCTAATTTCTCCTACTATCAACATGCAACACTACACTGATAAATTTGTTACAATTGATAAAACTACATGGACACATCATTGTCACCCAAAGTGCACAGTTTGTATTGGGTTCACTTTTGGCATTATGTATTCTGTGTCTTAAACAATTGCAAAATGACCTATACACACCATTATAGTATTATATTAACACAAAATAGTTTCTCTGCCCTAAAAATTTTCTGTTTTGCCTATTCATCCCTCCTTTCCTCCAACCCTTAGCAACTACTGATTGTTTTACTGTCTTCATCTTTTTGCCTTTTCCAGAATGTCATATAGTTGAAATTATGTAGTATGTAATCTTTTTAGATTGGCTTCTATCACTTTATAATGCGCATGTTCCTTCGTGTCTTTTAACAACTTAATATCTCATCTCTTTGCAGTGCTAAGTAATATTCCACTCTCTTGATGTAACATAGTTTATTTCTTTATTCACCTACTAAAGTGCAAACTGATTACTTCCAAGTTTTGGCAATTATAAATTAAGCAATTATAAACTTCCACGTGCAGGTTTTTGTGTAAAGTTAAGTTTTCAACTCATTTAAGTGAACACCAAAGAGCACAAGTGTTGGATCATATGGTATGAGTATGCTTAGTTTGGTTAGAAACTGCCAAATTGTTTTCCAAAGTGGCTTACTAATTTTTATTCCCACCAGCAATAATGAGAGTTCCTGTTGCTCCATGTCATCACCAGGATTTAGTGTCATTGTTTTGGATTTTGGCTACTCTAATGAGAATGGAGTGATATTTCATTCTTGTTTTAACTTGCAATTCTCTAATGACACATGATGGGGAGCATCTTTTCACATATTTGTTTGCCATCTTTACATTTTACTTGGTGAAGTGAATGTTCATGTCTTTTGCTCATTTTTTAATCAAGCTGTTCATGTTTTATTGTTGACTTTTAAGAGTTCGTTGCATATTTTGGAAAACAGGCCATTATCAAACATGTATTTTGCAAATATTTTGTCTCAGTTTGTGACTTGTCTTATCATTGTCTCCACAGTATCTTTTTCAGAGCAGACTTTTTAAATTTTAATGAGGTCCAGATTATCAATTTTTTCATGAATCATGTCTTTGTGTTGAATTAAAAAGTCATCACAGAACCCAGGAACATCTTGATTTAATCCTTTGATATCTCCTAGTAGTTTTATAGTTATGAATTTTACATTTAGGTCTATGATCTACTATAAAGATTCTGTGTCTAGATTCTTATTTTTTGCATGTGGTTGTTCAGTTCTGGCACACTTTGTTGAAAAGATTACCTTCCCTCCATTGTTTCTCCTTTGCTCCTTTGTCAAAGATCAGTTTTCTATATTTATGTAGGCCTATTTCTGCACTCTTTATTTTGTTCCAATGATCTATTTGTCTATTGCTTTACCAATACTATCCTGCCATGATTACTGTAGTTTTATGGTAGTCTTAAGATCAGGTACTGTCAGTCCTTGTACTTTGTTCTTCTCCTTTAATATTGTGTTGGCTATTCTGCATCTTTTTGCCTGTCATATAAACTTTAGAATCAGTTTGTCAATATCCACAAAATAACATGGTGGGATTTTGATTGGAATTTTATTGACAATCAGCCTGATAAAAAATAACAATGCAAAAATAAAAATAAAACATAAATACAGTATAACAAAAATAAAAATATTTAAGCAATATAATGTTTAATGTTTATAAATAGTTTATTAAAAATAAATAAAATACAATATATTTACATAGGATTTACATCATATTAGGTATTATAAGTAATCCAGAGATAATTTAAAGTATATAGGAAGATGCATATAAGTTATATGCAAATACTATGCCATTTTATATTAATATAAGGTACTGGAGCATCCATGGAGTTTTGTACTTGTGAGGAGTCCTGAAACCAATCCCCCATAAATACCAATGGACAACTCTACACACACACACACACACTCCAGAATGCAGAGCATATTTAAGAGGTGAATGCTTTGTAATGAAATTCTACTTAGACTTAATTTACTGTGCTGAGCTTTAAGTTTAGAACTTAAAGCTCTGTACTTTAGCACTTGTTAGCACTTGTTAGCACTTGTACTTTATTACAAATTGTATCTTACAAACTCAATTTATCTTAATGTGAACAGTTACCAAGTTTCAGTCTCCAGATTAGCAGATATGTCAACCAGTTCTTAATGAAATTATATGAATATTGGCTTGTTTTACAGATGAACTTAGATTTCCATTGCTAAAATGCTAAAGATTCCAGATGGGTAAAGTTTTAAAGGTTTAGATTTGGGGGCTTGAAGTTAGAACATCATCACCCCACAGGAACAGCAAGTTGAATAACTCTCCACAAAGGAAAACACCTTCCTAAAATCCAAAAAAAAAAGAAAATCAGGGGAGCAATCACAATACCTGGTTTTAAAATAATAACAAGGAAGAATGCATTGAAGAGGCTGGAGAGGAAAGTCTTGCATTGCCTATAAAACCCCTCTCAAATCCCAGGCAGCACAGCCTAAAGAGAGAATCTGTGTGCTTGGGGGAAGGAGAGCAAAGTGAGTGTGGGACTTTGCATTGAAAACCAGTACCACCATGTCACAACAGAACACAATAGCAGGGAAAATTCTAGCAGTGCCCACAGAGGGAGCATTTAGACCAAAACAAAACAAACAAATAATCTAATTTGGAAACAGACAAAAAGAGCTGAATAGACATTTCACAAAAGAAAACATACAAATCAATGATAGGTATATGAAAGTATGCTTCAACATCACTTATCAGAGAAATGCAAATCAATAATACAGTGAGATATCATCTCACAATAAATAAAATGGAGTTTATCAAAAAGGTAATAATGGATGCTGGTGAATATGCAAAAAAGGGGAAACACTTGTACACTGTTGGTAGGAATATAAATTGGTACAGCCAATATGGAGAACAGTATGGAGGTTACTCAAAAAATTAAAAATAGAGTTATCATGTGATCCAGCAATCCCACTGCTGGGTATATATCCCTCCCTCCAAAAAAAGAAATGAGGATATTGAAAAGATATTTGCACTCCATGTTTATCTCAGCACTATTCATGATATGAAAGATAAGGAATCAACTTAGATTTCCATTAATAGATAAATAGATAAAGAAAATGTAGCATATCTAAAAAATGGAATATTATTCAGCCATGAAAAGAAATGAAATATTGTCATATGCAACAACACAGATAAAACTGGAGGACATTATGTTACGTGAAATAAGCCAGGCACGGGAAGACAAATACCACTTGTTCTCATTCATTTTTGACAGTCAAAAAATAGTTGATCTCATTGAGACAAAATAGAATGATGCTTACCAGAGGCGTGGAAATATAAGGGAGAAGGGAGGAAAATGAAAGGTTGATTAATGGTTACAAGAAGATAGATAGAAGGAAAAAGATCTAGTATTTGGTAGCACAGCAGGATGACTATAGTTAACAATAATCTATTCAATATATCTAAATAACTAGAAGAGTGGGATGAATGTTTCCAACACAAGAAATGATAAATATTTAAGATAATGGATATCCCAATTACCTTGATTTGATTATTGCACATTGTATACTTGTATCAAAATATCACATGTACAACTATTATATTTTCATAAATATACACAATAATTATATATTCATTAAAGTACAAAAAGGACCAACCCCAAACCCAGCAGAAGAAGTGAAATTAACAAGATCAAATCAGACTAAATGAAATTGACAACAGGGAAGCTATTACAGAAGATTAATAAAAAAAGAGTTGGTTCTTCGAAAAAATAAACAAAATTGACACACCTTTCGCTAGGCTAACAAAAAGCAGAAAAGAGAAATCTCTAATAAGCTCCATCAGGAAGAAAAAAGGTGATACCACAACCAATCCCAAGGAGATACAAGATATAATTTACAAATACTACAAAAACCTTTATGCACACAAGCTGGAAAATGTAGAGGAAATGGACAAATTTCTAGAAACACACAGCCTCCCTAGGCTCAACCATGAAGAAATAGAACTCTTGAACAGACCAATATCAAGAGCCGAAATAGAAACAGCAATTACAAATCTTCCTAAAAAGAAAAGTCCCGGCCCAGATGGTTTCACACCTGAATTTTACCACACTTACAAAGAAGAAGTGGTGCCTATCTTGCAGAAATTATTCCACAACATTGAGAAGAATGGACACCTCCCCAAAATGTTTTATGAAGCGAGCATAACCTTGCTACCAAAACCAGGAAAGGAGGCAACAAAAAAAGAAAACTACAGACCAATATCCGTCATGAATATAGATGCAAAAATTTTCAACAAAATTCTAGCTAACCAAATCCAGATGCTTAACAAGAAAATAATCCATCACGACCAAGTGGGCTTCATCCCAGGGATGCAGAGATGGTTCAACATAAATAAATCTATAAATATAATTCACCACATAAACAGAAGCAAAAACAAAGACCATATGATTCTTTCAATAGTTGCAGAAAAAGTTTTTGACAAAATTCAAAACCCTTTCATGATAAAAAGACTTAATAAAATAGGCATAGAAGGGACATACCTAAAAATGATACAAGCCATATATGACAGACCCATAGCCAACATCATACTGAATGGGGAAAAATTGAAAGCATTCCCACTTAGAACTGGAACCAGGCAAGGCTGCCCACTGTCTCCACTTCTATTCAACATAGTGCTGGAAGTCCTGGCTATAGCAATCAGACAAGAGAGCGGAATTAAAGGTATCCAAATTGGGGCAGAAGAGATCAAACTTTCATTGTTCGCTGATGATATGATATTATATTTAGAAAACCCCAAGGACTCAACCAAGAGACTCCTGGAATTGATAAATGAATTTAGTAAAGTCTCAAGATACAAAATCAACACACAGAAATCAGAGGCATTTATATACGCCAACAATAATCAAATCGAGAACCAAATCAAAGACTCAATACCCTTCACAATAGCAACAAAGAAAATAAAGTACCTTGGAATATACTTACCAAGGAGGTAAAAGACCTCTACAGGGAGAGCTATGAAACCTTGAGGAAGGAAATAGCAGAGGATGTAAACAGATGGAAATCGATACCATGCTCGTGGGTCGGCAGACTCAACATCATTAAAATGTCTATACTACCCAAACTGATGTACAGATTCAATGCAATACCTATTAAAATCCCAACATCAATCCTCACAGATATGGAAAAAATAATTTTATGCTTCATTTGGAGCCAGAGAAGACCCCACATATCAAAAGCAACTCTAGGCAATAAAAACAAAATGGGAGGTATTAATATGCCAGATATCAAAATATACTAAAAAGCTGTAGTAATTAAATCAATTTTGCATTGGCACAAAAATAGGAATATTGACCAGTGGAACAGATCTGAGAACCCTGATATAAAACCATCCTCATATAGCTATGTAATCTTTGGCAAAGCAGACAAAAACATACACTGGGGAAAAGAAACCCTTTTCAATAAATGGTGCTGGGAAAACTGGATAGCCACTTGTAGAAGGCTGAAGCAGGATCCACACCTTTCACCTCTCACAAAAATCAACTCATGCTATATAACAGACTTAAACCTAAGGTATGAAACTACTAGAATTCTAGAGGAAAATGTT
>VBSM01000949.1:3844661-3865319 GCA_008086735.1 Cheirogaleus medius
TATCCACTCATGGATTGACGGGCACTTGGGTTGTTTCCATGACCGTGCAATATTCTTTAAACAATTGCCTCTGATATTTGATTTTAATTGGAGAAGAGAATTAATGCTGTATGACAATAGGACCTGTGAGAGAAAGAGAGAGAATCCTATTTATGTTTCCCTACTTAAGGATTGCTTTAACAAAATACCATAATAGAGCAGTCAAATATGATTTGTGCCCCTTAAAAGATAGAGGACACTATAGATAATGTGGTTTTGCTACTATAAATGGAAGACATCACTATTCCATACTTGAAACCAAAAATTGAATCCTTTTTTTTCCCACAAATGCAAAGGAATACTGCATTTATAAGGAATAATCTCCTTGAAACATCAAACTGATAATCTTATATAAGACTGGAGGATCAGCAGTGCAGGGATTAGAGGATTTCAGAAATGTTTAGATATTAATTGACCTTTAACAGTGGAGTTGATTACTATATTGTGACTATTATTGTATGGCTGATTTTCAGTAAACTGGGATGGTTTCCAATTGGCTAGCTTTCAGATTATAAATTCATTAACCAGAAGAACTCTAAAATATGGTTATCATCTTATTATTAGTATCTCAGTATTCTGAAACATCTTCATCTAGTTCTGTTCAGTTTTGTTTCTTTCCTAAAGGAAAAGACAGGATGTCTGCTCAAAAATATTTTCCCCTACCATTTACTCATCTGCCTCAAACTTAAAAAAAAATGTACCAAGTGGGATAAATTCCACTGGACGACAATTATTGTCCTTTTTATTTTGTGAATTATTATGTTGACTTAGCAAGTCAAAAGCCTGGAAACAAGAGAAACAGGTTATTTTGCTTTGGGAGAACTTGGCAAAGGGGGCTTTTGAACACATTTTCTGTTACAATATCTCCCTATGGCTATATAAAGAAAATATTTATAGAAAAGACTAAAATTACCATCTTACATCATCTTAGAGCTGCAATATGATATAGTTTATTTCCAATAAAGACATTTATTACCAATATAGGCAAACATCAGCTTGAAAATGTTTGTATATTCTAATACTTCATTTTTCCAAATACTTGTTTTTTAAGTTTTAGCTCATTGTTCCATAAAATCATGAGTGGATTAGTCTTTGGGATTGCAGACAACAGCCAAAACCGTATTTAAACTTAAATATACTTGGATGCTTTGGCAATAGCATTATTTCAGTTATTTCTAACTGCTATTTGAAAATGATTTCTGTATGAAACAGCCTTTTGGGTTATATATTACATATCAAGGAGCCTTCAGAAGCATTGCACATTACCTAAAATTTAATAACAATGAAATCACTCCACCTCAAAATTTGTATGATGCAGTGAAGTAGTAGTTGTAAAAATGTGAATTTGTGAAAACTGTAAGAAAACAAGAATGAAAGGAAACAAACAAATTCCCACTACCACATGCAGTTGGTTGGAGCATTAATAATGTATAACTCTCCTTTTTATAATGACCATAGAAAGTGGGGAGGGCCTCCAATGAGCTAAGGAACTAGTTATAGCGAAGACCAAATTTTCTTTTTCAACTGTCGGTTCCAGTGGAACTCAATTAGAGTACACAAATCACCTAAGGAGGCATACGAAATGTAGATTTTTCAACTCTATCCTTCTGAGACATAGTGTGCATTTAGCTTGGACCTGTGATACTCCTAGCAATAAAATGATTTGGACACAAACTTTAAGAAACAGTATGTGTAATATATGACAATGTATATCTATTGGTTGATTGTGTCTCTGTTGCTCTGAGCTGAGAACCAAAATAGAAGTTGGAATAGTTGGCAAGCTTTCTTATCACAAAATAAGATACACATTTTGCTTTAGTCCTATTTTCAATAAATGTTAGGTAGAAACTGCTTATTGTTGTTTGCTATGCCTGAGTTTTTGGCTTCCCAGGACTGAGGTGAAGCAGATTTAGTAGATTTTTCGGAATTAGTATGTCATTTTGAGTATTATCTAGACAACCTGATAACAAAAAGAGATGGTATTAAGATAACACACATTTTTCCTGCCCGCCTTGCCAACAATTGTTAACATAAAGGACTAACAAAGGTCAGTCTTGCCTCTTGTATCTAAATTTCATTCAAATTCATATCTATTGATTCACCAAGTAATATTTTTCAGTGTAAGAGGTATAATTTTTTTGAATTATCATCTCAGGAATAATGTTAGCAGAGAGAATGAACATGTCTCCGTCAAATTAGAATAAAGTGAGTTTTCTATTTTGAATGTAAAAAAACCTTTCAGGCCTTTAGTTTGAGGAAAATGTGAAGTTGTTGAAAAGCTTTAATTTTATCTCTGAAGCTTGAAAGGCAAATAATTGGGCTCAATTCTAAAGGGCCTTCATTCTCTATAAACAACTAACATTATCAGACATTGAAAAGATTGCACTTAATAAAATATTATAAAATAAGATACCATATGTCTTAAAAGCATGTAATTAAATATTAGATCTAAAACTATTACTGGTTTACTGCTTATCTCAAAACCCCCAATTCTGTTTTTTGTTGTTTTTGTTTGCTCTTAATTTAACCTCACTTCTGTAAGAAATTTCTATGCAACAATTTAACTAAAATGCTGTTGCCCAGAACATAAATCAAAATGTCTTCCCTGTGGTCTAGTTTCTGTTTAAAAACTTATTTAGCAATAGATTTTTTGAAGGGATTCCATTTTAAGGTGCATAATGTTTAGGAGATTATGAATTCTTGTTAATACATATTGAAGTGGGAAAAAGTTTCATTTTTTAAACGCATCTGTTGAATTGAATGTTGTACTTTGGAGCATGAATATGAAAGAAAGAAAGTCTTGGATCATTTTCTGTCTTGGAAAGACAGTTATAAAGAGTTGACTGACTCTATGATATTTCAGAGTATAGATAGATTCACACATAATCTCAGCCTCACTACACTGATCCCTACCACTTTTCCCAACCACCAAGCATAAATCCACTCTTTTTTTTTTTTATTAGGCTAGGACTCTACTGCTTTTCAAATGCTGAAAATCAAATTGATTTCCTACAAAAAAATTGCATAGTTTTGAATAGATTATGTTGACTCTTGGAAATCAATTTTTGGAACTCTTGGTATCTTCCCTTGGCAAGTATAGCCAAGGTATTCTCTTTAGCAAAACTCCCAGATCCCATTAGTAATAGTAAATGATCTCTTGTGTGTCTATTTCTCTGGTCAAAGATAATTTGATTGTAGTTACTAGATTCTAGCTAATGGTGTTTACTAAACCATTTGCTACAAATGTTAAACCTAAGGAAATAATGCTGACAGAAAGACACCAGCACAAATTATAAGAAGCCAATGTACCATACACCCAGCAGTAACTGTTTTCCTTTTCTCTTACTAGAGGAGGAAAAGGCAGTAACACAGAGTAAGCTGCAGTTGATCTTTGAACATATCACAGCTGTGGCCCCTAAACCCTAGGACACAGACTGGCGCCAGTTGGTGGTGTGTGAGGAACCGACCCATATAGCAGGAGGTGAGTGGTGGGCAAGTGAGCAAGTGAAGCTTCCTTGGTATTTACAGCCACTCCCCACTGCTCACATCACCACATAATCTCTGCCCCCTGTCAGATCAGCAGCATCGGTGGTATTATTATATTCTCACAGGAGTGTGAACCCTATGTAAACTGCACATGCAAGGGATCTAGGTTGTGCTTCTTATGAGAATCTAATGTCTGATGATCTGAAGTGGAGGTGAGGTAGTTGGTTATGCTTGTGCTGGGGAGCGGCTGCAAATACAGATTATCATTAGCAGAGAGGTTTGACTGTACAATAAATGTAATGCACTTGAATCATCCCGAAACCATCCTCTCCCTGCCAACCACGGTCCATGGAATAATTGTCTTCCATGAAACCAGTCCCTGGTGCAAAAAAGGTTGGGGACCACTGTATTACAGAGCTTTGGTTCACCACACATCATAAACATTATATCAGTAACATTCATTGCCACTTCTTGAGGTGGATTAGTATTTACACATGGATTAGCAATTAGAATTGGAGGGAGAGGTATTGAGTCTGAGACCAGCTTTCTGAAAACTGCTAATAGATAAGCTTTTCTACAGCTTTCTTAATCTTCCAGAAATATTGAACAATAACAAGCATAGCATCCAAAGCTTCCCACATCTCCAATTAAAGTTTTGGCTCTACCTCATTTAGAAAAAATGACTCAAATTGGGCTGATGCATTTTACATTGGTTATTGTATTGTATAAAACCTGGTACAAGTGCTGCCAACCATACGGGGAAAATGCAAGTCACAGAAGGTAAATAGACATTAATTTATATGTACTTATTAAATAATTTCTAAAAATAAATAAAGAAAAATAAAACTTCATGAATGCTGTTACTGTGGGGGGAAAAGTAGTAATTCAGCACACTACCAAATAAGAAAAACACTTTCCAGATATAAGCCTTGGAATTTAAATCATTCTTCCATCTTTGGAAGGAAAGATGTGTCTATGATTATTAAAATTTCAGATTATAGTTGAGGCAGTAGATAAATATACATAGTTATGCAGCAATATTAGTTTTATTTCTGTAGTTTTGTCCCACCCCAAAGTGGGCATCTGGCTCTAGTGCAGCAATCTTCTCAAAGAAAAGATGCTAGACTCACAGACCTGAGTTTAAAATGTGTTTCTACTAATTACTCATCATGTGGTTTGGGTCAAATGTCATGTGGACCATTAATCATTCCTGTTCAGGTGCCTATCTTCTTCATCAATTTCATTTTTATCATGGCAAATAAGAGAAACATAATGGGCCTTATATCTTTACTAGCCTGATTTAATAGTATATCTAATTTGTAAGTGCTCACTATGCTTAACACATAAAATGCACCCATACACGATGATTTCTTCAATACTCTCTGTCCTCCCTTCCCTATCCAAATTAACATCTAAAAATAAATCAAAACAAGTTCATAGACTTGGTTCAGTTTATTTATGGCATCTTTAAATTGAAATACTTTTTCCCCCTCAATAGTTAATGCTCTTCTCTTTCTCCTCAAATAGTATCTATTCATAGTTACTAAATGGATTAATAATCTATATTTCTTGTCATTTAAATAAGTATAGAATGTCACAATATTATGTTAAAATGAAGATTTTCATTTAGAAGTGTAAATCACATATTCATATATTTTCCTCAATCTTAAGATTATAAGAAGACTCCTAGAGAAGGATGCCAAACATGATATTTAATATTTGAAAGAAAAGCCTTTAAGAGATTAAATAATGCCTAATATGAGGAGTCAAAAACAGCATTTTTATATCTTGATACAAAATATATTTATAATAACACTGTTATTAATGCTATGGCATTTATAATTGGAATACAATCAGTAATTAAGTGTTTGTAATTAGATAAAACATTGTGCTAGATTCTCATGGGATCTTATTTGTTTCTCAGAGCCATCCTTTGAGCTGGGTGTTGCATCAATTTTAAAGAGGAAGGCATATTTCTGGTAAGTTTAACAGATTTATATCACAAGTAGATAGAAGAGTTCAGGGGTAAAAGACAGGTCTAATTCTATAGGCTATGCCCTTTCCACTGAATCACACGGCCTTCTATTGATAGAAGGATATTGCTTTACTTAAATTTTTCATTTTTTTAATTTTTTGTGGATTTACGCATTCCTTCTTCGCCACTCCCACCTGCCTGACACTCTATGAAAGTAACCTCCCATGTGTGCACATTAGTGTTGATCAATTAGTACCAATTTAATGGTGAGTACATGTGGTGTTTGTTTTTCCATTCTTGTGATACTTCACTTAGAAGAATGGGCTCTAGCTCCATCCAATACCTAGTACAATAGGTAGTTCATCATTTTTTTATGGCTAATTGTACTCCATGATATACATTATCAAATTAAAAAGCTTCTGCACAGCCAAAGAAACT
This sequence comes from Cheirogaleus medius, assembly GCA_008086735.1. Lineage (NCBI taxonomy): Eukaryota > Metazoa > Chordata > Mammalia > Primates > Cheirogaleidae > Cheirogaleus > Cheirogaleus medius. The sequence continues at coordinate 3,850,600 of VBSM01000949.1, forward strand.
ATCACCAGGGTGAATAGATAACCTACAAAATGGGAGAAAATATTTTCATGCTCTACATCTGCTAAAGGGTTAACTAGAATCTATATGGAACTCAAGAAAATCAGCAAGAAAAATCAAACAACCCTATTAAAAAGTGGACAAAGGACATGAACAGACACTTTTCAAAAGAACATAGACTAATGGCCAACAAACATATGAAAAAATATTTAACATCTCTAATCATCAGGGAAATGCAAATCAAAACCACAATGAGATATCACTTTACTCCAGTGAGAACTACTTTTATCAAAAAGTCCCAAAACAACAAATGTTGGTGTGAATGCGGAGAGATAGGAACACTCATGCACTGCTAGTGAGACTGTGACCTAGTACAATCTCTATGGAAAGTAATATGGAGATGCCCCAAAGAACTAAAAGTAGAATTACCATTTGATCCCACTACTGGGTGTCTACCCAAAGGGAAAAAAGACATTCTACAAAAAAGACATCTGCACCTGAATGTCTAAAGCAGCACAATTCACAATTGCAAAGATTTGGAAACAACCCAAGTGCCCATTAATATATGAGAGGTTTTACTTAAATTTTAAAGGAAGGAGGCTTTGTTTTACTGCTGTTATAGTCCCACAACCTAACATAGTTCCATGCATATATTATATATGTTTACTATTCTCTTGAGGTTGAATGGATAAGTAACTGAATGCACCATTTTATCTGTTACATCTGGCATAGGGTCATATATGTCTTAAATTATTAATAACTATGCCCTGAAATTTTAGTTATAGTGAAAATAAGTTCTAAATTAAGAACATTAATTGTAAAGGTATAGTTAGAATTCATAAAACAGTACTGATGGAAAAGATTACTGGTCAAATTCTGGTCCTGGTTTCTTCTTCTGTCTCTCCACCATTTGTGTCAGATGGAAGTTTCTAGCAGAACCTGGGAGGACCACGACCAGGAGCAAACTGCCTTCTGGGGCAGAAACTAATGGTTTCCTTCCATTTAGACTATCTCTGTGGCATATATCTCACTCATTAATAATCACAAAGTCTACTCCAGATTTAAAAAGTAAATCCCATTTTTCTACTGAGAATGATATGCAAGGATTATATTTATTTTTCCACTTATCATATATGTTCTAATTATGCATCAATAAAACCTTAAGTGCCACTCATGGTGAAATACTTTCCTCTCTATGGCTGACTCAACATATTTTAAATTTTTAATAATGAGAGGTTTAGTAAAAATGTGCCAAAGAGCTTAAATTGATTTGAGTAGAATTGATCTGTAGGCAACCACTAACTTAGAAGCACAGCAAGCATTTCTGCCACTTGTCCTTCTCTGTTCTGGAAGATCATCACTTAGGGCAAAGACATACAACAAAAATTAATTTTCAATCATGTACTATAAAATGGAGATTATTTTCCCTCATTCTATTTTGTGGAATAGCCATCAATTTTTAAATCATCATAGAATGAACTTGAGGAATAATGATAATATATTATTTTTAAAAAAGAATATATCTATTTAATGGAAAATTCACAAGTCATGTAGTGTCTTTATCTCAATGTTTTAAACTTTCAACATTTAATTTCAACTTTTATTGAGTTCCATTTCTGTTACAGAAACTACTAAGTGATAAAAATGTGAGGAGATATAAAATAAGGTTCCTGCTTTCAAAAATTCCACAGTCTATTTTGACAAATACATATAATTATATCACAAAAGCACCTGGAAAATGTTAAAACAGTGGGTATTATGGGAAGACCAAGTTATTCACCCTGGTTATAGGTAGTCTTGGAATGTGTTAATAGTGTTACCAGTATTAAGATTTTTCTAATATTTAAATAAAGTTTTCTATGCTCCTTCTTCATTTTTCACTTTGTTCAATTTGTAGCCTCTGTTTACTCCCTGGCATATAGGTTATTAAGCATGAAATGTCTGTTTTCCTTAAATGCTAAGTTTGACAGTTGATCTCTCTGACATGTCACTTTGACACTTCTTGTTTTATTTTTATTGTGAAGGTATATCCTCAGTCTTTCAAATGTACATTTTGGCTTGTGATTATCTTTCAAATACTTTTTTAGGGAAATTTTTGTAAAACCAAGGATAAGTAAAAAATGTGTGTTATTTTTGCATATGAGTTCTGTCCTGGAGCCAGTGCAGTGCAGATAGCTTGAAATATCAACCAAGTGTTTGGGAAGGATGTGCTTAATGAACGCACAGTACATCAGTGGTTTGAGAAGTTCCATTCTAGTCATTTTAATCTTGAAAATGAGTCACGTGGGTGACATGAGACCGATGTGGATAATGATGAGCTGAAAGCTATAGTGGAAATGAATCCATCTCAACCTATGCGTGAATTAGCAGCAAGGTATGATGTTACTATTCCAACAATATTGGGCCGTTTGAAACAAATCGGCAAGGTAAAGAAGCTGAAGAGATGGGGACCACATGAATTAAACAAATGTCAGAAGAGAAATAGTCTCAAAGCTTGCCTTTCTTTGCTGTCACGACATAAAGGCAAACCATTTCTACACCATATCATTATGTGTGATGAAAAATGGATTCTTTTTGACAATTGCAAGCATTGGCACAATGGGTGGATAAAGATGAAGTGCCAAAACACAGTCCCAAACTAAATATCATGAAGAAAAAGGTAATGGTGTTTGTCTGGTGGTGTAGCACTGGTATTATCCATTACAGCTTCATGAAACCTGGTCAATCAATGACAATAGATGTCTACTGCAACCATTGGGCAAAATGATGAGGATGCTTGCAATTAAGCAGCTGAGATCGGTCAATAGAGATAGGCCAATCCTTTTGCAAGACAATGCTTGACCACATGTTGAACAAACAGTGCTGCTCAAACTATAGCAGCTGGACTTGGAAACTCTCTGTCATCCACCGTATTCACCAGACCTTGCCCCAACTGACTACCACTTCTTCCAGGTTTTGAACAGCTTCTTGCAAGGAAAAATATTCAATTCTCAACAAGCTGTGGAAAACCACCTTTTGCAATGTCATTGCCACTCCCTGTCCAGGTTTCTTCGCTGCTGGCATAAACAAGCTACCTTTAAGATGGCAAAGCTGTGTCAATAGTTTAGGTGCATATTTTGATTAATTGTACTTCTTCTTTTTTGAGATATAATAAACTAAACTTTTCATTCGAAATTGGACATTTCATATTTAATGACCTAATGTTCTTATCTCTCCTATTCTCAATAGTCATTATTTGCCCATCTCTTTTCTCTTCTCTAACCTCATTAAGTCTACTACATTTTTGTCCTTCATTACCATTTTCTTGTCACTCTATCTGGTTTCTTTAATTTACAAGAAAATTATTGCATCTCTAAAATTGCTGGAGCTATATAAAATGACAATATAATTGTATGTATAACTAAGTCATAAGAAAACAACTAGGATTTAGGGATTTACTATGTATCAGACACTGTGCTAAATGCTTTACATGCATATCTCATTTCATTGTCTCTTAGACTAAATGCTTAACACTGGGTGTAGGAGAGCAGGATGGGGAAGGGCTTTGATTTGTAGTATTTGCTGATTTCTGTGGTGTAAATATTCCTGACTTAGCCAATTCCAAACTCCAATTCAGCATTACCAAATGTGGTGTTAGAAAGAATTGCACAATAGCATTTAGAACACAGATTTCCACTGCTCAGTTAAAATAGACACACGTAACTTCAAGAACATAGCTATTATTAAAATGTAGTAAAATAATTAGTATGTGACCAATTTTGATACTTTTTAACTTTTTTTAATATAATTGAGTTGAATATTTATATGAATTATATATAACATAAAATAATTATATAATTTGAATTTATAATTTAATTGAGTTAAATTATAAAATGTAATTAAATTTCATAAATTTATAAAATTTATTTTTTATATTATGTCCATGTTTAATATCCAGATCAAATGATTATAGCAGCACAATTCACTATTGCAAATATGTGGAAACAAACCAAGTGCCCATCAATACATGAGTGTATTGATTGAGATTAAGAAAATGTGGTATATGTATACCATGGAGTACTACTCTGCCACAGGAAACAATGTTGAACTAACACCTCTAGTATTATCCTGAATGGAGCTGGAGACCATTTTCCTAAGTGAAGTATCACAACAATGGAAAAACAAGTGCCACATATACTCACCATAAAATTGGTGCTAATCGATCAACACTTAATGTGCGCATATGAAAGTAACATTCCTCGGATATTAGGCAGGTGGGAAGGGGGAGGAGTAGATGAGTATATTCATGACTAATGGGTGTGGTGCTCACTGCGTGGGGCATGGGTATGTTTGTAGATCTGATTCTGGCAGTACAAAGGCAAGATATGTAACCTCACCATTTGTACCCCCGTAATATTCCGAAATAAAATAAAATAAAATAGATAAAAAATAAGCAAATGCTATTATAGATTTAGAATGCTTCTCAGTAGAGCACCCCCTCTTAGTAGTGGATCCAAAACTTTCAAAGAGATTAAAAACATAGTTTTCTATTCTTGGTCTACTGAGTTATTTGCAACATGTATTAATCCTATGAGGAAAATTAAAACATAATATTAATAACAAAATTAGCTAAATATCATAGAGCTAGTCAGTGAAGACTCTGTATTTTAACCCATATCCCTTACTTCAAAGACTGATTTTCATTTTAATATTTCAAATTACCTCAAGAAATAAGGACAAGGACAGAAATAGGTAGTTAGATGCAAGAGCTATTTTCCAAAACTCCAAATTGGTCAAGCAGTGTGGCTTATACCTATAATCCTAGCACTTTGGGAGACTGAGGCAGGAGGATCACATAAGCCCAGGAGTTAAAGGTTGCAATGAACATGATGACACCACTATACTCTAGCCCAGGCAACAGAGTGAGACTCTGTCTCAAAGAAAAAAAAATAACAAAACAGAAAAAATAACCCAAAGTTACTATTGCAGTATGACAAAACTAGATATGAAAGAAGCTATTACCTTTCTAAGATCTGGGCAACCACAAGAACAACCTAAACTATTCAGTGATTTTAAAATAGTTTGTTTAGGTTAATCAATTAGTTTTCAGAAAACATACTAAACTATTTTGAGAAGTAGTTGAACAATTAAAGGGGAGAAGAAAGCTAATGGTCACGCTACCTCCCTCCCAAAGTTTAACTCAATTTAAAAGAATAAACAACTTTCTACTTCAGCAACTTAAAGCATTCACTTCCTTCACTACACTCTTTCATTTTTTTAAATAAATTTGTCTTGCTCAGAATTAAGCTAAATAAGAAATGTTTATTTAACATCATTGTCAAATATCCTTTATTCCGGTCCCTGTGAGATTGTAAGTTGGGTTCTGGGGAAAGCAAGCTCTGAGATGGAATCTTGTATGTAGGATATTTATATTAAGGACTAAGTTGGAATCAACACCACTGGGGGGAAGGAGGAGAGAACAGGAGTGGGCAAAGGGAGAGGTCAAGTTGTAACACACATGTGTGAGCAGCTGGGGCCATCCCACAGCAATCCTAGAGCTAGACTGGCCATTTTGAGTTGTCCCAAATTAGACCTAGATGGTCAGCCCATCATACTCCCTCATTGATCATTTATGGGATGGGTGGCCTTGATCAAGGTGGCTCTCTGCACCTTGTAAGCAATCCCTGAAGGAGGTGAAAGATTCCTGTTAACAGAACCGCCAATAAGAGGGGAACAGTTCCAACGGTGAAGGTGATCTGGGTGTCACATTGCAGTGTCTGCCAGTGTCTGCTATCTATCACAGGGGTAGGGAACCTGCAGCTTTAAGGTCACACGTGGCCTTCTGGGTATTTAAGTGAAGCCTTTTGACTGAATCCAAATTTTACAGAACAAATTATTTTATTTTTATTAATACATTTTTGTTTGTATTTTCTATTTTTATTTTATTTTCTAAATGAATATATTAAAATACCAAAGAATAAAATAAGTTTCAATGAAATAATCTTCCCAGATTGACCGGCACAATTAGAACATGAGCAAGCCATAGGGCTAAACTGATGGTTGCTATGCTCATGATTTAGTTCTAACTTCACCTGTGGGACTGGTGTCACTGCTGCCCAAGGCTGGTTGGCGAGAGTTTATGAGGGTTGAAAATGCCAGTCTTTTATCAGCTTTTGACCACAGTGCACTGTGCTTCTGTTTTAAGGGGAATTTGTGAATAGTTGCACAGATCGACAGTATTTTTAAATTCTGTCTGCTTAACACCCCATCATGTCAAAGAAGACCAAGAGAATGCTGAAGGAAGATTAAAAAACAGATTTTTTTAATGAGGATTGGGAATTACAATATTATCTTGTTCCTGCTAAAGATAAGATGATTTGCTTGCTTTGTGATGCTATGATATCAACATTAAAGAAATTCACTGCCCATCAGCATTATAATACTCATAAGGACCACAAGTATTTTAAATTAGATGGAGAGGCACAAAAGATTGCATTGCAGAAATTAAAAGATGAAAGCAAAAGCAAAGATAATTCTTTCAAGCAGCAATAAGACCTGAAAATAATGCCACCAAAGCAATTTATAAAGTAGCTTATATACTTGGGGAAAAAGGGAAGCCATTCAGTGATGCAGAAATTGTGAAAGAATGCATTGTTGAAGTTGTAGGATGCTTAGATTAGACGCCAATAACATTTCAAAGTACAAACAACTGCCTCTTTCAAGGAGAACCATAACTGATTGACAGTATGAATTAGCCTTCAAATTAACAGAACAACTTCATGCAATACTTAAAAGGAAAATATATATTATCCAATTGCTTTGAATGAATCAACTTATACTACTGACTTGGTGCAGGTTTTATACCTCATTCGGGTCATACCAAAAGATTTAATTCACTACAAAGAGTTACTCATTTTGGGCACTCTTGCTAACAGAACATAGGGAATAGATATCTTCAACAACTTTCGAGATAAATGTCGTGAAGTTGGACTGAATTTGGTAAATATAGTGAGTGTATGCGCAGATGGTGCACCTTCCATGACAGGAAAACATGAAGGGTTTATTGCACAGATAAAAAGTATTAACAGATCCAGATGCTCTCATTTCTCTTCCTTGTATCTTGCATCAGCAAAATCTCTGTGCCAAAGCTACTTAATTTTAACTGACACTTTGCAACAAGTTATAAGTATTATTAGCTATATTCAGGCAAATATAATATGGCATCATCAGTTTTATAACATGCTAAGTTGAGTTCAACTTTAGCATGTAATGAAAGATGAGGTATTCAATATTGATTTGCCATACCATTCTAAAGTGTGTTGTCTTTTGCAGGGACAGATGTTAGCCAGAAGTTTATGTCTGTGAGAACAGATAGTTACATTTTATGAAGAACAGAATCAGCAATGTGAATTATTGAAATAAAATTTCTATACTAATGCAGCATTTCTGTGTGATATCATGTCAAATCAAAATTATTTGAATATTTCTTTATTTTTTTATTTTTATTTTTTATTTCAGCATATTATGGGGGTACAAATATTACGGTTATGTATATTGTCCATGCCCCCTTCCCCCCTCGAGGCAGAGCCTCAAGCATGACCATTCCCCATACGTTGCACATCTCACTCATTATATTTGTATATACCCATCCCCTCCTCCCCCCTCCCACCCGCCCAACACTCGACAAATGTTATTGCTATATGTCCACTTAGGTGTTGATCCGTTAATACCAATTTGCTGGTGAGTACATATGGTGCTTGTTTTTCCATTCTTGAGATACTTCACTTAGTAGAATGGGTTCCAGCTGTATCCAGGAGTATACAAGAGATGCTATATCACCATTGTTTCTTAAAGCCTGTTGATCCACTCATGTATTGATGGGCACCTGGGATATTTCCACAACTTTGCAATTGTGAACTTTGCTGCTATAAACATTCGAGTACAGGTATCTTTTTCATAGAGTGATTTTTGTTCTTTTGAGTATATGCCCAGTAATGGGATTGCTGGATCAAATGGTAGATCTACTTGTATCACTTTAAGGTATCTCCATATTGCTTTCCACAGAGGCTGAACTAGTTTGCAGTCCCACCAGCAGTGTAGGAGTGTTCCTATCTCTCTGCATCCACGCCAATATTTATTGTTTGGGGACTTTTTGATAAAGGCCATTCTTACCGGAGACTTAGTTTTACTGGGGACTTAGTTTTACCTTATAAAGAAATATTCATAATGGCCAACAAACATATGAAAAATGCTCAACATCTCTAATCATCAGGGAAATTCAAATCAAAACTGCAATGAGATATCAGTTATCTCCGGTATGAATATTTCTTTATAAGGTAAAACTAAGTCTACATATGATATGAGGCAAAAAAAATCCAAGCATTTTGAAAAAAGCTATCTCTTTTCAAAGCAGTTCTTCAAAAGAAAATTTTGGATGAACATTTTATGGAAAATGTTAGCAAAGGTCATTGATGAGCAGCCTTATATATGAGAATCATTTGAAGATGTTATAGACATATTAATTGGAGAATACAACGAAAGGTTCACTGACTTTGAGAATCATGACATAACACTCATATTAGCATTTCAGCCTCACTTAGTTGATATCACCAAGGCACCTAAAGAACTACAGATGAGATTGACTGAGCTCTCAGTAGATGACATTTTAAAGTCATTGTTGGATGCTAAGAAAGATCCATTTGAATATGGAAAAATGCAATACAATTATCATGGCTTCTGCAACATGCCCAAACAATGATTTGTTGCTTTTCAACCACTTACTGCTGCAAATCTACATTCTCCTACCTAACCCAAATCAAGATGCCCTTAAGGTCACAAATGACTGATACCCATCTAGAGGACCAACTGAAACTGTGGACCTCCATGCTGCAACCAAATATTCAAATACTTTCTAACAAAAAGCTAATAAAGGTTTCTAAACAACAAAGTCATTAAGAGGTTAGTCAACTTTAAGATTAACAAATAGTTTACATCTTTTGAAATAATTAAGTACATAGTAGATTTTTACAAATTAATGTGCATTTTTAAGTATATCTAATTGAAGTTTCTTGAATGGAGCCTTATTTGATTATAAGTTTGATTATAAGTTTATGTGTCCTTCCAACATGAAAAGTTTCCCTACCCCTGCTCTATCATCATACTCGAGAAGACTTACACTGGCCTATGGGGGATCCTTTAATCCAACTATACATTTTATGGCCAAACCTGTTTTCTGCTCGTCTTCCCCCAGAATCCATTCTCTGCTGTGCTATTAGTTTTCACTGTTTCCTTGTTTCTCCATTCTTTTTTCTTCTTCCTGACTTGCTGTCATCTCATTGTCTGAGCCAATATTAATCTCAAGATGTGTGCCTTATTTGTCCGATCTGCTCTGATTTTGAAAACATCTGTGCAACATCGCACTCTGCATTTTGAAGGATAGTCTCAATCGCAGGTTATTGCACTTTTTATCATAATAATGTCATTTATTAAATACATAAAAATAAAATCTAATTTGTCTTTCTTATAAAAACTTAATGTGTGTTTATATATATGGGATGTGTGTGTGTGTGTGTGTGTATATATGTGCACATGTCAAATCACAAATGAGAAAAACAGCATGTTTAATGTGATTTTTTATTGACTTGATGATTGGGAAACATGGCCACAACATTTCACAGAATATTTACAGTAAATAAACAAGCATATTCATTATTAAGTTAAAGTATACAACTATTGTCAGGTAAATTTAGATTCTTAGCCATTTTCAGGAAAAAGAACACATTGCTGTATAAGTTATTTATATCATATAAGTACTTCCTAGAAGAGTAGTGTACAGAGAAAAAATTAAAACAGAGAAAAAATTAAAAATTAAAAAATTAAAACAATAAATGTTAAATTTATCAAGTTTCTACTAGGATTATAACATGACACACAGCCAAGACCCTATGTATTCACATGAATGGACTCCCGAGCAGCGGAAACTCTAGGGGTGATTTTCTGATTATTTTCCTAACAGTTAGTGCAACTCAGAAAAGATCACCCACTGGGCCACCTTCTGAGTATTTTAGTGAAAGAGTATTTCTCAAAGAGAAAGTGTCAAGATGCACTTCATATGTATTAGTGGAGAATATTTTGAGAAGAAATAGACTCGTATTCCTGTGAATGCTGCAATGACAGTCTTTGCTCATAATGCTAGCAGGGGATTAAATGTCACTTTCCCCTGGGAAGTGTCCTTAGTGTATTTTAGGATGCAGTACATCCCGGAGCAGGAAGGTTTTCGGAAGATAACAATGCTATGAAATATGCTCACCTTCTTCCCCTCTTTTAACACAGACCAAATTCTGACTAAAGATAAAGAAAGAGGAAGAAAGAAGGAAAAGTCTTAATAATTTGCTCAATTCCAGAGCTGAAAATATTTACTACCCCCATTATTTTCTTGACAAGTCTAAAATGTAGACAATTATATGGTCATTCAATATGATGAAAATGTACAAAAAAAGTGGATTCTGTTCTTCAAATGGAATATTAAGAAAATGTAAAGTAACTCTAATTATGATGGATAATCAAATATCAATTAAAATAATTCTCTGTATGGCATTTTTTTTAATTCAGGATATTATGGGGGTACAAACGTTTTGGTTACATGCAATGCTTTGCCTCAGCCAAGCCAGGGCTACAAGCATGTCTCTATATGGCATATTTTTATAAGAATCCCCTACCTCTTTAAAATATTTTAAGCTTTGTCTGTCCATATTTACCCTATCTGACTACTTTGCTTAAGGAACATGTTTATCTTGTAACCAAAGAATTTTAAATATTATTCTTGAGGATTAAAGTCAAACATGTACAAAAACGAACTTTTGAATGGTTAGAACCTTTTTCAAATGTATTTAAAAGTTGGTTTATGCTTACAATATTATTATATAAGCCTTTTTCTTTGAGGTTTCTTGTTGTATCTTAAAAGTTTCAAATGTATTCGGGAGCTGCCACTGGCAATGAAATATTCCATGCAAAAGAACAAAACAAAGTAAAAAGATTAAAATCAAAATGCTTCCAAAGTCCAATGCTGAAATTTCAAATGTAATTTAATAAGATAAGCATGCATCTCTATTGCAACACTTTATTGTCTTTATAGAACCTTAAATTAGTATCTTTGGGAAAAGTTGGTTGAGAATAATACATTTTTGTTTAAATATATTATGTCTAATATATTTTGCTCATCATTTAGATTCAAAAGGAATTGTTGTGTTGTGGGAGAAATTGTAATTCAGATGATAAATTTTGGGGTTTCTTGTTTTATAGCACCTAAATTATGCATATTTTTGTCAATACAATCCATCACATAGTGATATGTAAGAAATAATGTTTCAATATATAGTAAAAAAATCATGTGTGTGTACAATATGATTATACAAGGCACTTAAACTCCTTGGGGGAACATTTTTCAGTATCAACTTGACAGTTTACTATTTAGTTCTGAATTTGAAAGAAGGTTTTATAGAAATTAAGAAATAAATATTTTTGGTTTTTGTAAACCCTAATTCCAATAGAGAGATAGTTGATTAAGTTCCTTTAAAATGTACAAGCCAAACTTAGATAGTCAGGATTATTAAAATGGATAAAATATTAATTTTCTCATGGCAAACATATGAAATGCATAAAGAATAAACAAGTCTTATTTGATTTTGTGTGCTATTCTTTCAAGGAGGCCTGCAAAGACTTGTGAAGACATAAATGCATATTCCTTTATTGATGACTAGATGTTAACCACAAGTTAATGGTTTAACACTACAGGTCCCAACCCCTGGACCTCAGACGTGTACCAGCTGATGTCCTGTTAGGAAGGAGACCACACAGCAGGAGGTGAGTGGAGGGCAACAGACAGCTGCTTCCCATCGCTGGCATCACCACCTGATCTCCACCTCCTGTCAGATCAGTGGCCGCATTAGTTGCAGGAAAACTAACTCTGGGCTCTCGCTGATTCTGCATTATGGTGAGTTGTATAATTATTTCATTATATACTACAGTGTAATAATAATAGAAATAAAGTGCACAATAAATGTAATGTGCTTGAATCATCCTGAAATCATCCCTCCCACCCCCCAAAACCAGTCAGTGAAAAAATTATCTTCCATGAAACCAGTCCCTGGTGCCGAAAAGGTTGGGGACCACTGGCCTAAAAGATTCCTTTGAGTAACTAAAGTAAGTACATTCAACTTTAGAATTTTTTTTTATTTCCTAGGGCAGAGATTTCAGAAAGCAGAAATGTGGAAAACCCTGAAAGATAGTTTAGAGATATATAAGAGTGTTGATTTGTTTTACTAAAGTATAAGCAGGCCAGAATTTTCCATTGTTTCTTCAACTGTTCTGAAACCCACAGGTCTTGTTATTCATTCAGTAAATGATCTATTGAAACTTTGCCATATATTAAGCACTATTTTGGGATATTGAACAGTTTTTTGTTCTTGGTTATAAGCAAAAGAGCTAATTATTTGGAGGAAAAATACATTATTAAAGGATGTTAAATGACTTGCAGAAATTCTGGAAGACCCCAAAAGTCAGGCTTGGAAGCTCTGCAGTCAGAAAAAGCAATATACCATAAGCAAGGAATTCTGGCAAGGAATTCAGTGATGAGGTGGACTGAGCTTATATAAACCACTCCTAGATGAGTGGGTTTACAATTAATGCACTTTTGCTAATGGTGATTTTGCCCTGTGTAAATCACAGAAGGATGGAGCTCTGCTTATAGTAAAATGAAAGTTTGATTAGGCAGATTTCAAATACAAGTCATATATATTTTGATATCGGACACACGTTTGTGTACTGGATTCATGAGTTAGATTCTATCTTCAAATAGAAATAGAAATGAATATAGTGTTTGACAAGTATCATGTATCATGATCGTACTTATGACAAGTATCATAATAGTAGTATCAGAAGCTACCACTTACTGACCATGTACTATGTACCATTAATTATTGGTTGATTCGTGGGTCAATAATTTGTATTAGGTAAAAGCAGAAAGTGAGAAAGGCAGCTTGAATTTGGAAGGAATGTCCAGCTTAAAAACATAATATTTATGTCTGATGGAATGCATAGCAGATTTTTTCAAATATTATCTTTGTGGCTTTAATACCAAACAGGTGAGATTTCAAATCCTAGCTCCAACATTTATTAGCTATGAAGCTAAATTAAGTTTAGTTATTAGACTAAGCCTCAGTTTTCACAACTAATAATAGAAGCAATACCTGCCTTATAGAAATGTTATTATTTTATAGAATTTAATATAAATGGTCAAATGAATTAACATGAAGTTAGTAAGGGACATCATTAGTATTATTCCAAAAGAAGAGCCAATAATCAAGTGAAAAAAAAATGTCCATATTAACCCAGTCAGACCTAGACTTGTTTCCTTGTTAATCATTTTTAAGAGTTATGGTGATTAAATTAATATGCATGTTTAGATTCTTGTTTTTAAAATATCCTTTCCACTTCGAACAATAGGAAAAGTTTAACATAGATAAAAGGTATATGCTGTGTAAACACATGTCAAGACAGATTAGTATGTGTTTAACATTTTGATAAGGGAAGTATAGCTGGGAAAGCTGTAGGATTTAAATTACCTATTGTTTTCTGAGCTAAAAATGAGAATTACTGATGTGGGAAAACTGCTGTTAGCATACAGATAGACAAAGACACTGAAATGTAGTACATATTAATTGATTTTGGTAAAGTCATACAACTAAGACATAAAAGAACATTGGCTAGAACTCCAATTTCTATGATTTCAGCATCCACATTCTTTACCATTAGATTGGTAAAGGAAATTTCCAGCTACGTTGGTCAGAATGCTTAAAGATATGCTGTAGGGAATAAAGATGTGGCCCCCATTAGAAACATATTAAATATACAACAGAGTTATGTTTTACATTGGGATCCCCCATAATCAGATTATAAGACAAGTAGGGAAAAAATGTAAATAATGTATTTATTTGCAAGCTGCTCCCTGTAAGCATTTGTAGGGAAATGGTGAAGTAAGGGAAATGAAGAAAGCTAATAGAGTATGTGTTAGGAAGTGGCTTAGTACTGTGGATGACGGGCTCAGTCCAGCTAGGGACCTCTACATGACAGTGTGAAGCACACCTCAGAGTTCTGCCACTCAAGGAGTGAAGGGAATTTGCTGTAGCTTCTGTGGAAAACTAGTTCTTCATGCACATTGACATAAATGAAAAGTCCTGTTCCAAAAAATACATATTGAAAACTGCTGAAATAAGTATGATTCCCACAGGGTTCTCATAAACTGAATAGTTAAGTGCTGACCAAATTAATAAGTTAACCAGAATTAAAATAAAATAAGATCTGTTAGTCCTGTCAGTCAGCTGATGCTCTGCTCTGCTGAGCTTGTGCTGAGATTGGTTCTGGTTTCAGGGGTCTGTTCTCTGCTCCAGTTTGAATTTTCACTCCACCAACTACTGGCTGTGATTATTGGCTCTATTCCATCCTAATACTTACTAGAACAATATTCTGGGGGTCACTGGGTGAAATTGGAAGGTGTGAACTGGCTGGATTAGGGAGGGTGGTAGCATCCACAATTCTACAAAAGGAATGTTCTCAAACTGAACTATAACCTCAAGGGGAGTGTATTGGAGCAATAGGTGGAGAAAGCTAGAGTGTGTGTGTGTGTGTGTGTGTGTGTGCGAGAGAGATTGAGAGAGAGAGAGAGAGAGAGAGAGAGAGAGAGAGAG